>LNAC01000110.1:2233352-2316316 GCA_002007465.1 Ailurus styani | reverse complement strand
AAATAATAAATAAATGAGAAATGTAAGAAATTCACGTCCCCTAGGGTCTGACATCATGAGCTCTCAGTAACCATAGCTATGTTCATCTTCGCTGTTGAAGGTCTGGGACTTAATGCAGAATGAGGGTGTGGGAGGGAGGCTGACATAAAAAGTAATTAAATTAGTCAAAATTCAACATGCCTGACAGTCTCATGCCCCCATGATGTAGTTGATGAGCCTCTGACCTTGAGGACACTCAGGACGGTACCTGAGCATTTCTGTGAAACCAACACGGCACCTTGGTTTTTAGTTGATGCTAAAAGGATCTCCTATCGTAATTGTTTAGTGACCTATCAGCTTATTTAAATATGGCTTATTGCTGTGGTGTCACCCAATCTGTGATCCAGGACTGTTATCTACGAGCCATTGATTTTCACATCCTGCTTCCTGGCACTGAGTTTTATCGCATGATTCCTCATTTTTAAACTGCTGATTGTTTTTCACTTGCTACAGTCCAGTAGGACTCTGCTTCACCGTCGTTCTAATTCTTTAAATGCTCAGCTCTAGGCATTTCACATATTTTCAAATGGCGAAAAGCAAAAGTCCTCAAGAGAGACTCTGCCACAGTCACCTTAATGACTGTTCTTTCTCCTCAAAGGAAAATGGATGTTTTTATATGAACTTAAATGTGATTATTTACTCCTAGCAAAGAAGCGGAACCAACTTCAACTGCATTCAGTAAGAGAAACTAATTTGTATGCTGTCATCGGTCACTCCGTGTCCCATTCAGAATGGGACATGGTGTCTCAAGAAGCAGATTATTTTTAACAAGTTTATTGAGATATATATATATATATGTATATATATATATATATAACANCTACAAATTTGCCTTTTCTGGGCATTTCATATAAATGGAATCATATAGTATATGTTGTTGTGGGTTTTTTTTTTTAAGATTTATTTATTTATTTGAGAGAGTGTGTGTGAGTGAGAGGGAGAAGCAGCCTCCCCACTGAGCAGGGAGCCCAATGTGGAACTCAACCCCAGAACCCTGAGATCATGACCTGAGCCGAAGGCAGATGTTTAACTAACTGAGCCACCCATGTGCCCCAATATGTAGTTCCTTGTATCTGCCTTCCTTCACTTAACATTGGGTTTTTGAGGTTCATCTATGACATAGCATATGTTAGCAGTTCATTCCTTTTTATTGGTGCATAGTATTCCACTATATGGATATACCACATTTTGTCTGTCTCTTCATTTGTTCATGAACATTTAGCTTGTCTCCACTTGTTGGTTATTATGAATAATGCTATGACTGTTTGAATGCAGTCTTTGTGTGGACATATGCTATTAATTCTCTTGAGTATATACCTAGAAGTGGAATTGCTGGGTCATATTGTAATTCTGTGTTTAACTTTTGGAGGAACTGGCAGACGTTTTCCAAAACAGCTATATCATTTGATGTTTCTCCTAACAATGTGTGAGGGCCCATGGTGTTGATTTAAGAGAAAATGCTTTCACAGTGCAGGGAAACAAGATTCTAAGCACTTTAAAGATCAGACTTATACTTCGTAACATAATAAATATCTGTTGACTGTTGACTAAGCAACATTCATTCTTACAATCTTGAAAACTCCTCCAAACTGCAGTGTTATCGAAGATGTGAACAGTGTTACAGTATTAACAAAGATAACTCTGGCTGTCATATTTGAGTACATTTTTTACAATCTCTTAAATTTTTCATGTAACATTTATCACTGTTGTTTTATGACAGAATAATACAAAGAAGAAATTTAAAAACTGGACCATAATCTCCCCCATCCATGTTGACCTATTTTAAAGCAATATGTGTATACAGTTAGAAAAATAAAACAGTATGAGCTGGGTACAAAATGAAAAGTGAGGGCTTTGTTCCTGTCTCCCACATTACATGTCCTTGTCTCAAAGGTAACTGCTTGCTGAGGTTTTTGCATTGTTCCTTTGCTGTTGGTGCTTAGGGCCAGAATCAAGTTTGATTTGTTTTAGAATATTCACCTCCCGAGATGCCTGGGTGGCTCAGTTGGTTAAGCAGCTGTCTTTGGCTCAGGTCATGATCCCAGGGTCCTGGGATCGACTCCCGCATCAGGCTCCTTGCTTGGCAGGGAGCCTGCTTCTCCCTCAGCCTCTGCCTGCTGCTCTGTCTGCTTGTGCTCTCTCTCTGACAAATAAATAGATAAAATCTTAAAAAAAAAAAAAAGAATATTCACCTCCCAGTATGCATGTAACTATGTTGGACTTGGTAAAAGGAAAGACCATGGAAGGACTGAATGATCATAATCTACTTGGACAGCATACCGTACGTGAGCTCCATAAATGGCAGATGGTATTCTCATAAAGCACTGTTTTCTCAAACTCCTTTGCAAAACAGTTATCTACCAGGAAAGTGAACTCCTCGATTTTAGCATCGAAGGATACATAAATCTATCAGAATGTGACTTTCTTGACTGGACCTTAGCAACATGGCATTAAGTGGAGAGTCTGATTTCTGACTGCGCCATCCTCCAGTTATCAATTCATTTTCTCAACTCTTCTGTTCCCCTCTTCTAAACGAAGGACACTTGATGAGATGAGGTAGCCATACCTGGGCCGCCCTGTGAACAACTAGATAGAGGTCACAGTAGTGATGAGATGGATTTAAAAAAGAAGAGATGGAGCAGAGAAGTGGAAATGTGAAGGTGGCGACAGTGAGTAAGGAGTGGGGAGAGAAGAAAGAAAAACTCAGGAGGGATATCGAGTTACATGGAAAAGAGAAAGAAAAAATGCTGATTTACCATTAATGTGTGTGATCTTCTATTTGTTCCCTGGATCCCTGGGTCCCTGTTCTGTTTCTCCTCTTCTCTCCATAGCTCTTCTGTATGCTGTCGGTGAAGTCTCTGGCACTGCGATGATCAGCAGACAGGCCTCTTCTTCCCTCATGGAGATACTGAGCTGTGTATAAATGTTGGTGTTTTTTTTAGGTCCCTATATATCAGGTTTATCATTATACCCTTATTTGTTATCTTACGGATTTTTCAAATTATGTGTTCCATCTCATGCAGTGAATTAAAAACTGGGAAGAACCTTAGAAATAGGCTAAATTCTGTGTCATTTACTATGAAGGATTATTACCTGAAGACAGTGATCTTGAGATCCTACAAATTACTTTGAAACCCCTAGGGTGTAGTGCCATAAAGGGTGTATTGTGAATTGAGTTGCTGTAGGTTAACAGTGTTGAAAAACTAATTCATTGTGACAGCTTTTATTATCACAGTATTGTTTCTATAATTCTTTGGAAAATAGCACCTCACTTGATCATAACAGCTTAAATATTATGCTACATAACATACAATATGGTCTTCCGAGAACTTATAAGAAACATCAAGAATATTTTCCTTTCCTCTTATAATAAAGTTCTGTAGTATATAAAGTTAGACTAGTTCTCACATGAAGCTGGTGGATTTCTTACACTTGCTCTTGATTTGATCAGAATCTTTTCTAAAAATTTTACAAAGGATCACAACACCTTTGTGGAAATCAGATACTAAAATCAAAACATCAGACCTCAGTGGCATAGGAGAAAGGCAATATTTAACAACTGATAATGACCAGAGAGATTTGCTGACATTGACTAAGTAGTCATACTAGTCAGACATTGACTAAGTAGTCAATGTATGTCGGGTACCATGCTGGGTCACCAAGATGAAGAAGACCATATGACCTTTGCCCATAAGGCAAATAAGAGCAGAGAAAAGGAGTATTTTGAGATTAGGTTGTTTTTCTTTTTCTTTTTTTTTTTTTCAAAGAAGAGATGAGGTAGCTTCGGAAAATATATCAATGCTTAGATGAGGTGTGATATCATTGTTATGTGTTAGACATCAGGGTGCTTTTACATATGAGGTAGGTAAAGTTCTTACCACATTTTTTTTTTTTAAAAGATTTTATTTATTCATTTTGACACAGAGAGAGAGGTTACAAGTAGGCAGAGAGGCAGGCAGAGAGAGAGGAGAGAGGAGGAAGCAGGCTCCCTGCTGAGCAGAGAGCCCGATGCGGGCCTCGATCCCAGGACCCTGAGATCATGACCTGAGCCGAAGGCAGCGGCTTTTTAACCCACTGAGCCACCCAGGCGCCCTTCTTACCACATTTTATGCCTAACAGAGACTCAGCAACTTGCTCAAGATCATAACAGCTTCTGAAGTGTTGAAGGCAAAATTCAAATGCCCAAGCATTCTAATCTGAACCAGCCCCCTTAGATGGTTACTTACACAAACAACCTCTGTAGATTTACGAAGAGTAAAGACACAGAAGGCAGAATACCTCCATGAAGTGTCTCTGATCCCTGAGTAGATCTTTTGACTTTGATCGGTCTGTTTTCTCAACTGTAAATCCAAAATTCCTTTCCATTCAACACTTCTAACATTGAAAGGATTTCTCATGTTAGGTAGAGAACAGGGTAGAGGGAGCACCTTTAGCGAACCCTGGGGCACTGGGACTTTCTGTGTCTTGTCAGACACAGGTATGCCTGTCAGGCTCCTTCTGCTTAGACCTGACCACAGGGAATTTGACCATTGCAGTTTCAGCTTTATACTACGATTTGTGCAACAGTCATTCGTAGATTCCCGTTTTTAAAAACCATGGTTGGGTTCTTCTTTGCATAAGCACAGAGTGTTTCTACAAAGTAATGTGACTGCTTTGTTATAAAAACATGTGAATGTTGTCTCTTTAAAAGTAGTCACCAAAGGAACCCAAGAACTTTTCCAAAAATGCTGCAATTGCACAAAACCTTTTTGAAACTCTTCTTACAGAGTTACTTTCAAAGCCTGGAGCCCATTCTTTGAATAGTCATAAGGTTGGCAAATCCTTGTTCTTTGAGAATGAATTCAGTTTCTGGAAACAACCTGAAGCCAAATGTGGTGGATAAGGTGGATAAGAATAAATTAAATACCTTTAAACTACTTTTGGATAGGATCCTTTTTGATCCAAAACCAAGCTGTGACTATAAAATAATAAGACCGAGTTTCTAGTGATATTTATAAACTAGTTTCTATATGTCCAAATTCAGGTTATTATTTTGTAACTCACTATGAAAACAGGAAAATTTACAGTTTTTATTTGGTCCTAAGATCATTTTTCAGTATTTATAATATACCCAGGTAGGTGTTAGATCATAAGCATTAGAAAAGTACATTGAGTATGCAAATGTAACATGGGATGTCTTTTCATTGAAGTGTAGTCCCTATGTATTAGAGAAAACAATTTGTGAAAAACTTGCCCTGAGTTTAGTTTAAAGGAAGTGAAGTTCAGCTGTCACAATCTTTTTATATTATCTTGTCCTTAATTACAGATTAAGGGAATTTGTATGCTAATTACATTTTTACAGGCCCTCTCTCCATATCAGAGCTTTACACCAGATGCGCTTTTCTCACATATGCCAGAGATCACTCCTGAGTTTTCCAGAGGATGTCTATCAGTTATCAGCGTGAAGCTTTCCACTTTTGTCTAAGTGTCCCCTGTTAGTATCTGTGAGATGATTGATCTACTACTACCTGTTAAGTCCTAGAGCCTTCTTTTTTGTTGTTGTTTTTTAAAGATTTTATTTATTTATTTGACACAGGGAGAATCAGTGAGAGAGGGAATACAAGGAGGGGGAGTGGGAGAGGGAGAAGTGAGCTTCCTGCTGAGCAGGGAGTCCGATGCAGAGCTGGATCCCAGGACCCTGGGATCATGACCTGAGCCGAAAGCAGATGCTTAACGACTGAGCCACCCAGGCACCCCATCCTAGAGCCTTCTTAAAGATAAGCATGTTTTCTTGTACCCAAGTATTGGTCCAAATGGATTTATTAGCATAGCAGTTTTACCTGAGATCTGATTTTGGTGCTGTAGTGTTTGGTAACTTGTATGTGCTTTGTCTCTGCTCTTCTGTAATCCACTGGAATTCAACAGACATTTGCCTACTGCTTATTCTCTGCTGGGCATACAAGGCTAAATGAGATGTGTGCAGTGGTCTTAGGAGCTCACAGTCTGGGGAGAAGAGAGTAGGGGTATGGGAGCACATGTTTAACTAATACCATGTGATGAAAATTTCACAGTAGTTGTTTGCTGCTAATGGGAACAGACATGTAGGCAATTTGTTTTCCTTGAGGTGAGCTGAGGTAAGAAGTGATGTTGAAGTGTGGTTGGGGGCAGTAAAGAATTTGGCCTCTGCTGAAGGGGGAAAATTATTATGGACAGAAGGAAGAACAAAGATAGGTTTCTTGAGAGTTCAGAATCATGTTTTTGACACATATGTGAAGGTCTCCTGTGACTCGAATGGTGGGGGCTAAGAGAACTAGGAAAAGCGGACCGAGAGCAGACCTGGAGCCCCCATTTAGAATGCTCATCCTGGCTTTGTTCTCTTTCTTCACTTCTGGCTTTGCCTCTGCTACTGAATCTTTGGAACTTCAGGGAAGTCATTCGCTGTGGTCTTCACTTTCCTCCTCTGTAAAGAAGGAGGGCTGAATGACCTGATTTGTTGAATTCCTTCCAACCTGAAAAGGAAGAGTCTTAGGAGAAACTGCCCTACTTCTCTGCACTCTGCTGTAGCCTTTGTGTAAAGAATTCTATCAGACTGGAACAAACCAAGGAGAGCTTTTTGAGTATGAATAAAGTCCTTGCATTCTTACTTGCTTTTGTCTTCTTTTACTTTTTTCTTTCATTTCCCTAGGTAAACTTATACCTGGTTAAGGCAGTATTGCCACTTGAAGATACCTAGACTGTCCTCTCACAAATTTGTAGATACTTATCAACATTCATGCTGCATTCTGACATCCCTGCTTTGCCCTTTGGCTGCGGCTGACAGGGTCACAGTGCCTTCTGGACCAGTCATAGTAGAAATGTCAAATCAAGTAACTTAATGTCCAACCTGTAACACACATGGAGACCAAACTTCTTACCAGTAGAATTGCAAGTTTCTCAGCTATAGTTCAGGTCTGAAAATAATGGTATATTGCACTGGAATACAGATGACAATTAAAGGTTAAAAGAACTTTTTCCTCAAAAATGAAGCCAGTGAGGGCACCTGGGTGGCTCAGTGGGTTAAAGCCTCTGCCTTCGGCTCAGGTCATGATCTCAGGGTCCTGGGATCGAGGCCCACATTGGGCTCTCTGCTCAGCGGGGAGCCTGCTTCCTCCTTTCTCTCTCTGCCTACTTATAATTTCTCTCTCTGTCATATAAATAAATAAAATCTTTAAAAAAAATGAAACCAGTGATATTTGCTTACTACTTCAGCTTAATAATTACTTTAGCATTTAAAGCAATTTTTATTTTTTAAAGTACTTTTATTTATACCAGTAGTTGACTTTAGCACACATATTCTGAGAACTTACTATTGTTAGGTACTGTACTGTCTGCCTTGAAACTAAAACAACCAGTTATTTTACCATCAGAATGGGTTTACTCAGGAACAGCAGAGGAATTGCAATCTGGGACAAGCAAACTCTAGCAAATGCCACAGGCAAGTCCACAGAAAAAAAGGAAAGGAATGCTCCTTATAGAGAAAATAGGGGAGTTGGGAGGGGCTGTTATAAACAAAAAGCCATTGGTGTAAACTCATTGGCTGATTGCCGACCGTCTCTCATTGGCTAGGCTGTTGCCAGGCAGGGAGAAAATCTTCCTTCCTTCTGCTGTGGTAGTAAAGTAGGCTTTTGCCTTTGGAGGATGCAAGGTCTGCCTGTTTCTTACTGTTGCATCTGCAGAGTGGGGCAACCAGTGGTACAACTTGAGCTTCCTGCCTTTTGGTCTTCTGTCTCCATTTTCCATGAGGTTTCCTTTATTAAGTTTCACAGGACTATGTTACAAAGATATTAAGTTGTGTTAGACATGGATCCTGCCCTCTACAGCAGATTTCACTATAATTCGAGCAATATCTTAATATGACATCGAATATGAATTTCAATCTATTGTAATAAATAGGAATCTGTACAAGTTATTTTTAAGAGAATAGCAGAGGAGAAAGTAGCCCAGTGTGGGGACTGAGTAAATAAAGTAAATCATGAGAATGGTTGGAATTTTCCAATGGAAAGAAGAGTAGAGTCCTAAAGAGAGAACCTAGGAATGATTTTATGCTAGAATGAAGGACAAAAGAAGAGACCACAAAGGTGATGGATAAATAAATGGCACAGCAGAAAACAAAGCAATAATAGTATTAAATGCATGGAATAGAATCATGAAAAAATGATCAAGGGAAGGAGAATCTCAAGACATAGCAGGGTCAGGTACTACCAATAGCAGCATTAGGAGAACTCCTGAAGGGCCCTTGGCATTTAGCAATACAGAGATCATCAGGGAATTCTGCCAGTGAAATTTTAGTGGAGAATTGAAAGTAGTGAATTGGGTTAATGGGAAATGAAGAAAGAGAGGCAGCATGGGTAGGCTCTAGCTTTAAGAGACTCCACTGAGGATGAAGAAAGGGGAGGGTGGTAACTAGAGGAAGTGAGGTCAAAGGAAAGTTTTTTGTTTTGTTTTTTAATTTAAATTCTGGTTAATACACAGTACAAGGTTTGGGGTTTCCCTCCCCCCCACAAAGACATTAGAACTTTATGTTGAAAAAATTAGATAATGATGGTCCTGGAACAGTGACATGATCAAAACCAGACTTTTATTCCCACAGCTGTTCATGACTGAAGCTCAACCAAGACTGAGTGTCAAAGAATCATGATAGATTTAGAAGCAGGGCCTGTCATTGGGAACTGAGGGCTTAACGTGATGGGCTCAGACGTGAGCCTTTCTTTATCTCAGCTTCATCATGGGTGATAGGTCCATTTATTATTTTTTAATTTAAATCCAATTGATTAACATATAGTGTAGTTTCAGAGGTAGAGTTCATTGATTCATCAGTCTTTTATAATACCCAGTGCTCATTACATCACATGCCCTCCTTAATGTCCATCACCCAGTTACTCCTTTCCCCCATTCCCCTCCCCTCCCCTCCAGTAACCCTCAGTTTGTTTCCAATGGTTAAGAGTCTCCTATGGTTTGTCCCCCTCTCTGATTTCCTCTTGTTTTATTTTTTCCCTCCTTTCCCCTATGATCCTCTGTTTCATTTCTTGAATTTCACATATGATCATAGGATAATTGTCTTTCTCTGACTGGTTTATTTCACTTAGCATAATACTCTCTAGTTCCATCCACATTGTTGCAAATGGCAAGATTTCATTTTTTGATGGCTGAGTAGTATTCCATTATATATGCTTATTGCATCATTTTTATTCATTTGTCTGTTGATAGATGTCTGGGCTCTTTCCATACTCTGGCTATTGTGGACATCGCTGCGATAAACATTGGGATGCAGGTGTCCCTTCAGATCACTATCTTTGTATCTCTGGGGTAAATACCCAGTAGTGCGATTGCTGGGTCATAGAGTAGCTCTATTTTCAAATTTTTGAGGAACCTCTGTACTGTTTTCCAGAGTGGCAACACCAGCTTGCGTTCCCACCAACAGTGTAGGAGGGTTCCCCTTTCTCCACATCCTCACCAACATCTTTCATTAATTTTAGCATTCTGACTGGTGTGAGGTGGTGTCTCATTGTGGTTTTGATTTGTATTTCCCTGATGCTGAATGATGTTGAGCACTTTTTTATGTGTCTGTTGGCCATTTGTAGGTCTTCTTTGCAGACATGTCTGTTCATGTCTTCTGCCCAGTTCTTGATTGGATTATTTGTTCTATGGGCATTGAGTTTGTTAAGTTCTTTACAGATTTTGGGTACTAGCCCTTTATCTGATACATCATTTGCAAATATCTTCTCCCATTCTGTCTGTTGTCTTTTGGTCTTGTTGAGTGTTTCCTTTGCTGTGCAAAAGTTTTTATCTTGATGAAGTCCCAATAGTTCATTATTGCCTTTGTTTCCCTTGCCTTTGGAGATGTGTCTAACCAGAAGTTCCTACGGCCAAGGTTACAGAGGTTGCTGCCTATGTTCTCCTCCAGGATTTTGATGGATTTCTGTCTCACATTTAGGTCTTTCATTCACTTTGAATTTGTTTTTGTATATGGTATAAGGAAATGGTTCATTTTCATTCTTCTGTATGTGGCTGTCCTGTTTTCCTAACACCATTTGTTGAAGAGACTGTCCTTTTTCCATTGCATATTCTTTTCTGCTTTGTTGAATATTAGTTGACCATGGAGTTGAGGTCCATTTCTGGGTTCTGTCTTCTGTTCCACTGATCTATGTGTCTGTGTTTGTGCCAGTACCAAACGTCTTGATGATTACAGTTTGTGACAGAGCTTGAATACATCCGGAATTGTGATGCTGCCAGATTTGGTTTTCTTTTTCAACATTCCTTTGCTTTTTGGGGTCTTTTCTGATTCCATACAAATTTTAGGATTATTTATTCCAGCTCTGTGAAAAAAAGTTGATGGTATTTTGATGGGGATTGCATTGAATCTGTAGATTGCTCCAGGTAGCATAGACATTTTAACAATGTTTGTTCTTCCAGTCCATGTGCATGGAACATTTTTCCATTTCTTTGTGTCTTCCTCAATTTCTTTCATGAGTATTCTGTAGTTCTCTGAGTGCAGGTTCTTTGCCTCTTTGGCTAGATTTATTCCTAGGTATCTTAATGGTTCTGGGTGCAATTGTAAATGGGATCGACTCCTTAATTTCTCTTTCTTCTGTCTTATTGTTAGTGTATAGAAATGCAACTGACTTCTGTGCATTGATTTTTGTATCCTGCCATGTTGCTGAATTCCAGTATGAGTTATAGCAGTTTCGGGGTGGAGTATCATGTCATCTGCAAAGAGTGAGAGTTTGACTTCTTTGCCAATTCAGATACCTTTTACTTCCTTTTGTTGTCTTGATTGCTGAGGCTAGTACTTCTAGTACTATGTTGAACAACAGTGGTGATAGCAGGCATCCCTGTCGTTTTCCTGACCTTAGGGGAAAGGCTCTCAGGTTTTTTTCCATTGAGAATGGTATTTGCTGTGGGCCTTTGGTATATGGCTTTTGTTTTTTGTGTTTTTTTTTTATGATTACTTTATATCTTTTATTTATTTATTTATTTTTAAATTTTTATTCTTTGCCCAAGGGGTACAGGTCTGTGAATCATCAGGCTTACATCTTTCACAGCATTCACCAAAGCACAAACCCTCCCCAATGTCCATAACCCATCCACCCTATCCCTACCCTCCCACCCCCCAGTAACCCTCAGTTTGTTTTGTGAGATTAGGAGTCTCTTATGGTTTGTGTCCTTCCCCATCCCATCTTGTTTCATTATTTTTNCTACCCCCCACGACCCCCCACCCTGCCCCTCAAGTTCCTCACATCAGAGAGATCATATGATAATTGTCTTTCTCTGATTGACTTATTTTGCTCAGCATAGGTATATGGCTTTTGTGATATTGAGGTATGTTCCCTCTATCCCTATACTGTGGAGAGTTTTAATCAAGAAAGGATGCCGTGCTTTGTCAGATGCTTTTTCTGCATCTGTTGAGAGAATCATGTGATTCTTGTCCTTTTTTTTTTAAGATTTTATTTATTTATTTGACAGAGAGAGACAGCAAGAGAGAGAACACAAGCAGGGGGAGTGAGAGAGGGACAAACAGGCTTCCTGCTGAGCAGGGAGCCTGATGCGGGTCTTGATCTCAGGACCTTGGAATCATGACCTGAGCCAAAGGCAGATGTTTAACAACCGAGCCACCCAGGCACCCCTTGTCCTTTCTTTTATTAATGTAGTGTATCACATTGATTGATTTGCAGATGCTAAACCACCCTTGCAGCCCAGGAATAAATCCCACTTGGTCCTGGTGAATAATCCTTTTAATGTACTGTTGGATCCTATTGGCTAGTATCTTGGTGAGGATTTTGACAACCATGTTCATCAGGGATATTGGTCTGTAATTGTTTTGGTGGGGTCTTTGGTTTGGGGATCAAGGTAATGCTGGTCTCATAGAATGTGTTTGGAAATTTTCCTTCCATTTCTATGTTTTGAAACAGATTCTGAAGAGTAGGTATTAATTATTCTTTAAATGTTTGGTAGAAATTCCCTAGGAAGCCATCTGGCCTGGACTTTTGTTTGTTGGGAGATTTTCGATGACTTCTTCAATTTCCTTGCCAGTTATGGGTCTGTTCAGGTTTTCTGTTTCTTCCTGGTTCAGTTTTTATAGTTTATATGTCTCTAGGAATGCATCAGTTTCTTCCAGATTGCCTAATTTGTTGCCATATAGTTGGTCATAATATGTTCTTATGATTGTATTTCTTTGGTGTTGTTTGTGATCGCTCCTCTTTTATTCATGATTTTATTTCTGTGGGTCCTTTCTGTTTTCTTTTTGATAAATCTGGCCAGGAGTTTGTCAATATTATTAGTTTTTTCAAAGAAGCAGCTCCTATTTTTGTTGATCTGTTCTATTGTTCTTTTGGTTTCTGTTTCATTGATTTCTCCTCTAATCTTTATTAGTTCTCTTCTCCTGCTGGGTTTAGGCTTTATTTGCTGTTCTTTCTCCAGCTCCTTTAGGTATAAAATTGGGTTGTGTATTTGAGACCTTTCTTGTTTCTTGAGAAAGGCTTATATGGCTATGTACCTCCCTCTTAGGACTGCCTTTGCTGCATCCCCAGGGTTTTCAACAGTTGTGTTTTCATTTTCATTTGTTTCCATGATTCTTTTTTAAATCTCCTTTAATTTCCTGTTTGACTCATTCATTCTTTAATGATGAATAAAGAGTAGGATGCTCTTTAACCTCCAAGTATTTGAGTTCTTTCCAAATTTCCTCCTGTGATTGATTCCAGTTTCAAAGCACTGTGGTCTGAAAATATGCAGGGCATGATCCCAGTCTTTTGGTACCAGTTGAGACCTGATTTGTGACCCAATATGTGATGTGTTCTGCAGAATGTTCCATGTGCAGTCTAGAAGAATGTGTATCCTGTTGCTTTAGGCTCTGAATATATCTCGGAAGTCCATCTGCTGCAGTTGTTATTCAAAACTCTTGTTTCCTTGTTGATCTTCTGCTTGGATGATCTGTCCATTGCGGCAAGTGGGGTGTTAAAGTCCCCTACTATTATTGTATTATTATCAATGTGTTTCTTTGATTTTGTTATTAATTGGTTTCTGTAGTTGGCTGCTCCCAAGTTAGGGGCATAAATATTTACAATTGTTAGATCTTCTTGTTAGATTGTTAGATCTCCTCCTCCTCACTTTCAATCTGGAGGTGTCTTTAGCCTAAAATGAGTCTCTTGCAGAGAGCATATTAATGGATCTTGCTTTTTTATTCTATCTGATACCATGTGTCTCTTGACTGGGGCATTTAGCCCTTTACATTCAGAGTAACTATTTAAAGATATGAAGTTACTGACATTGTATTACCTGTAAAGTCACTGTTTTTGTGTAATGTCTCTGTTCCTTTCTGGTCTATGTTACTTTTGGGCTCTCTCTTTAATATTTCTTTTTTTTTTTTAAGATTTTATTTATTTATTTGACACAGAGAGACACAGCGAGAGAGGGAACACAAGCAGAGGGAGTGGGAGAGGGAGAACCAGGCTCCCTGCCAAGCAGGGAGCCCGATGCAGGGCTCGATCCTGGGACCCTGGGATCTAACCTGAGCCACCCAGGTGCCCCTCCTTTAATATTTCTTGCAGGGCTGATTTAGTGATCACAAGTTCTTTCAGTTTCTGTTTGTCTTGGAAGCTTTTTATCTCTCCTATTTTTAATGACAGTGTAGCTGGATAAAGCTTTCCTGGCTGCATATTTTTCTTATTTAGCACCCTGAATATATCATGCCAGTCCTTTCTGGCCTGCCAGGTCTCAGTGGATAGGTCTTCTGCCAGTCTAATGGTTCTACGCTTGTAGGTTACAGACGTCTTGTCCTGAGTTGCTTTCAGGATTTTCTGTTTGTCTCTGAGATTTGCAAGCTTCACTATTCTATGTCAAGTTGTTGACCTATTTTTATTGATTTTGAGAGGGGTTCTCTGTGCCTCCTGGACTTAAATGCTTGTTTCATTCCCCAGATTGGGGAAGTTCTCCACTATAATTTGCTCCAGTTTAACTTCTTCCTCTCTCTCTCTCTCTTGCTCTCCCTCCTCCTCCCTCCCTCTCTTCCTCTCCTTCCTCTTCTTCTGGGATCCCAGTTATTCTAATATTGTTTCACTTTATGGTATCACTTACCTCTCAAATTTTCCTCTTGTGATACAATAGTTGTTTAACTTTCTTTTTTCTCAGCTTCTTTATTCTTCATCATTTTGTCTTCTATATCACTAATTCTCTCTTCTGCCTCATTTATCCTAGCAGTTAGAACCTCCATTTTTAATTGCCTCTCATTAATAGCCTTTTTTATTTCAACTTGATTAGATTTTCATTCTTTTATTTCTCCAGAAAGGGATTCTCTAGTGTCTTCTATGCTTTTTTCAAGCCCAGCTATTACTTTTATATTCATTATTCTGAACTCTTGTTCCAACTTCTAACTTATGTCCATATTGATTAGGTCCCTGCAGTCAGTAGTGCCTCCTGTTCTCTTTTTTGAGGTGTTTTTCCATTTTGTCATTCTTGCAGAAATTGGTTGCTTTTCTATTTGTAGAGGTGTATCTGTTCTTTCCTTAGCTCTGTGGTTGTGTTTGCAGGTGTTCAGAATGATTTGATAGCTATCTAGCTGGATTCCTGGGATCAGACAAAACTGAGATCTTTGTAGATCTATGCCATTGTAGATCAGGGGAACACACGTGGCTGCACTCCTGTGAATACTTCAGTTTTCTGTTTTCCTAGCTAAGTCATGATGTGGCCCCTTTCATCCAGAGGGATTGGTTGTGTGTGGCTAGTGGCTTGGCAGCATGGAGAGTGTTTAGAAGGCAGGCTGAGGGAGTAGAAGGGGCGGATGGCCAAGGGCTGCTGACTGGCCCATGACAGCAGCATCAGTCCACAGTTAGGGCTAATTTTCTCCCTTCAGCAGTGCTCACTGTCTAGGGCTGAGAAAGTAAAAAGGCTGATGTTGAGCTGATCTTGTTTTATTGATGCTGGCAGAAGGACTGGCATACCTGGAAAGTGAGAGTGAATCTGTCACAGAAGTGGTCTGAGCTGCTTCAGGAAATAAGTCCAGAAGGCAATGGTCAGCTTAGGAGAACGTGGAATATCAGAGACTGTTATCTGTGTCTGTGGTGGGAGGGGTGAGGGGCGGGAACTGCGATGATGGAAGATTACAGGCAGACAGCAAGAGTGAGCATATTTATATGGAACAATCTGAGTAATGATTTAATGGAGTTAATACCAAGTGGTCAGATGTCATTCACGTGGACATTGAAGGATCCAGGTTTCAAAGATCTCATGAAAGGGAGGTGGTCCATATGTTGGAAGATGCAGACAATAAGGAACAGTAAATGCAGCTCTGTCAAGACTAACCCACAAGAGGTTGGACTTTCTGTATGCTGAGTAGAGGTGAAAATTGATTTTATTTTTTAAACTTAAGTGAACTAACACAATTAGAAACAAGAGTAGTCAATAGGTTAACTGATCACCAGAATATATTCTAAAATCAATTACTTTTCTTACCAACAGTAAGAAATTTAAAAAACAAATTGGAGGAAAGTGTACAAACAACAAGATATATGAAATAACCAGAAATAAGTTTGAGAGGACTTAAAAGCAATGCAGTACCAGAGACAACTTAATTAATGGAGAGGTTTACTTTCTTTGAAAGGAAGGAAAAGCTTAACATCATATAGATAGTTGTGTCCCTTAAATTTTAAGTTCAAACAGAATTTCAGTGACTCTCAGCAGTTACAGGCTGAATATAAAATTCCTCTGAAAAGAATAAGTGTGTAAGAATATCAAGGTTAAATCTAAATGATAGAAGGTACACTTGTGGCTTGTTGTGATGGATTCTCAAGCTCTAGGGTTTAACTTTAACACTTCTAATCTGTTAGCTCCTGATCTCATCACCAACCACCTTCTTTATTTTTTCTTTTCATTTATTTGAGAGAGAGAGAGAGGGAGAGGGAGAGCAAGCACAAGCAGTGGGGAGGACAGAGGGAGAGGGAGAAGCAGACTCCCTGCTGAGCAGGGAACCTGACACGGGGCTTGATCCCAGGACCCTAGGATCATGACCTGAGCCAAAGGCAGACACTCAACTGACTGAGCCCCCCCAGGCACCTCTGATGTCATCGCCAACCACCTTCAACTGAATATTTGCACCACTAATAATTTTGAAACAAACTCAGTCGAAACCCTATTTAAAATGTATTTTCAAAGGTGTATTCAAATGTATGCATTATAAAACTTAGAGATTTTCTTGTGAGCCCCGTGCTTAAAATTTCTCCCTAAACATTTATTTCAAATCTGTTCTGGTTTAAGACATTGAGCATAACTAGTGTCCCAAAATCCAGTGTTGTCCCTTTTCTTCTTTTTTTAAAAGGTGTTTTAAACAGATTAACATATGTCATTAGAACAAGCTCACGGTAGTAACCTTGACCACCACAGATCATAGCAAAAAAAGAAATCACTAGTAATTTTATCTCCAAAAGAAAATTCAAATATGGTTTGTTTTTTGATTTTGGATAGTGCATTTGACTAATATAGGAACTTCATACCTGAAGGTAGCATTACATACTCATCATTAATGGGGATTATTTTTCTAAAAGTACTAGTTTGTGTTGATAAATTTACCCCTCTTTCCCAGCCCACATTGTAAGATCACTGCGAGAAGGAATCAAAACTAACCAATTTGCTTCTCACTTGGCCTAATAGTCTTTGGCTTGGTTTCCATTCACCTCAGTAGTTACAAGATTTTAGTGGGCACAGGACTTAAGTATTAAAAGGATTTGAAATAGGGGTGCCTGGGTAGCTCAGTTGTTTAGGCATCTGACTCTTGATTTCAGCCTAAGTCATGATCTCAGGGTAGTGAGATCGAGCTCCACAGCGGGTTCCATGTTGAGTGTGGAATCTGCTTAAGATCCTCTTTCTCCTTCTCCCTCTCTCCCCCTTTAAAGAAAGAAAAGTTGGTTTAAGAATGTTCATTCTACAGCACACCCATTATATCCCAGTTGGCTCTGACATAGAAGGTGCTTAGGCCCCACTTTCAGAACCACTCATTTATAGAGTTCACAGACAGTTTTTACCAGAAACCATATGGCTCAAGCCTACCCAAAATGACCTGTCAAGGAAGAGAAGAAGGTGCTTCAGCTTTATTTGTATTCTCTGTCCTGGTTTTGGTTAAGTGTTGTTTCATTCTGTGTGTTCCTGTCTTAAGCTAGGCTCCCACTTATCAGTAAGAAAACAGGGCATGCCAGGCAAAAGCTTGAGGCTACAGAGCCTGCTCCAACTCTTTTCCACATCTGCCTCCTCCTGTCTCCAAAGACACCCCTTTGCCTGATCACCTACTGCTGTGCCCCCTCTACTGCTGTGCCCCCTCTGTAAAACCAGCCTTCTCTGAGCTGTGGTGGGGAGATGCTGCCAGTGACTTCATGAGTTGGTGGTAGTATGTTCATAATAGTAAAAGAGAGAGATACCTTCCAATACCCTCTCCCTGGGTCTGGCTTACCTTTTCAGGGATTATTCTGAAGAAGTATAGGGGAGCATAATAGGTTGGGGGTTGGAGAAGCAAGCAGGGATGGTAGGAAGGGGATTCAGGTATACTACAAAAGATGGGCTTCTCATCTCCTACGATTGAGCCGACAATACTGTGCAGGTAGCTAATCTTAAAACAAGCTAGCCTTCAGCTTAGAAAAGACATTGCCTCTGCATTCTTTCTAAGATAACATGACAGTTTAGTATTTGAAGCTCCTCAAGGAGAAGGGAGGAATTGTTGTTACATTAAAGCTCTTTTTCATGGACAGGATTCTAGGGTTTTTGTTCTAAGAATTGGCAAGAACTTCTTGCAAAGATAAGGGGCCAGTTGTCATTTGTGGCTTATATTTATGATGGACAAAGTCTGAGAACCAAATGCTGTTGAGAGAGAGCTGATCTTTGCACCGAGAATGCCATATTTTATTTCAAACCCACATACTGCTTCCTTTTTAGATGCTTACTTTCCATCCCTTTCCTGTGCCCAGGAGGGCTGACCTAACCCTGCAAGGAAAGCCCAGACAACCTCAAATACCAGCACAGCCCAAGGCCTCATTGACAAATAGTATTGGTGGGCCAGAGGAAATGGGTGATTGTGCTGTCACATCACCACGTGTGTCTGCTGAGCAGCAGGTTT
The DNA here is from genome assembly GCA_002007465.1 of Ailurus styani. Classification (NCBI taxonomy): domain Eukaryota; kingdom Metazoa; phylum Chordata; class Mammalia; order Carnivora; family Ailuridae; genus Ailurus; species Ailurus styani. The sequence goes on along the minus strand of LNAC01000110.1, from coordinate 2,298,168 downwards.
CTGTCAAGACTATCACTTGGGTTTTGAAAGGCACGGTTGGGGGTGGGGGTACTGGAGAAGAGCAAGTATACCATGAGCTACAGGCAGGATACAGGTGTGGCACTAATATCCGACCTACTGTCACGGTGGCTCATCCATTTTCAATACATTCTGCTCACAATGACAACCAGCTTCTTGTTGACCCATGTAATTAAAAATCTCTTTTCCTTCATCCTCAATAAGACCTAATTTGGCCCAGGTGTTGATATTAAAGGCTGTTTCTGTTTCTTCTCCCCAGAGTAGCCAGATTAGCAAGGCACCCAAGAAAAGAGACCCCAGCACATGGAGATTCCAAAGGGGCACCTCCTATTGCCAAGCAGATGACAGCCATGTGGACTAATGCAGGGAATGTGAACTTTTCCAAGTCCTATACTGGATACTCCGAATATCCAGCGTGTGCTGAGAGATGATTTAGTTCACTCTAACCCTAAGTACTGCAGAGGGAGAAAATAATTTTCCCTCTACTCTTCTGAGTTCTTAGCTGAGACTTCCATAATAAAAGGTAGATTCTCAAGAGAAGAACATTATTAACATGTTTGCCTTATGTATATGTGGGAGATACCCAGGGAAAAATGAGTAACTCAGAAAACTCAGTATTAAATTCCATCTTTATAGGGAGAAGAGAGGGTGGATATGGGCCTCTCGGGAGAGTAAATGATTTTTTATGAAAGATGAAGGGCCTGAAGAAGAATAAGATGGAGGTATGACAATTTCTGATGGTTTGTCTGGGTGGGTGTGGTGTGAACTTCTAGTCTACTCTTTTGTGATGAGTCAATCCTTCATGGTTGATGAAACTCCCAGTGAATTCCTTCTGTAGAATCTGTCTTTAGGCAGGGAAGGGAGGTCAGAGAAAGCCTCTCCATGCATTTGCCCTCCTTCAGATGCCTACAGCTCAAAATAGTCCACACACTGAAGCAGCATCTTTTGGGGTGACATGTTCTACTACCCTTCAATAATAATACATAATGTTAATACCTTCCCTGAACAATAGTTAGATTTCACTTATTTTTTTTTAAGATTTTATTTATTTATTTGTGAGAGCTAGAGAGAGCACAAGTGGGAGGAGGGGCAGAGGGAGAGGGAGAAGCAGTCTTCCCGCTGAGCAGAGAGCCCCATGCAGGGCTCCATCCCAGGACCTCAAGATCATGAGCTGAGCTGAAGTCAGATGCTTAACGGACTGAGCCACCCAGGTGCCCTTCACTTATTTTTTTAATCAGTTTCAATTGTTACTCCTTTTTGGGTTTGATACTGGTATTGTGTTTATCTTTTTTTTTAATTCAACATCCAGCATGCATACTGCAATGATTACAGATGTGTGATAATGTAGGGATTTGCTTCAAAATAAATGGGAACTGGGAGGAGAAGAGAAGAGATAGATGAAATGAGATTGGCCATAAGTAAATAATCATCCTTTTGTCTACTTTGTATATATCATAAAACTCATAGTAAACAGTTGGAAATTCTTGCTAACCATATGTGAAGATAAGTGGGAACTTTTAATTACTCAGCTGTGATGTAAACTAAGTATGAATCCCCCAAATTAGGCCAGCCTAGGTTTTTCTAATGAGATCTATGACTGATCTTCAAACATTGTCACTATTCTATGAACACCACCTAACTTTACTGGTCAAATAGAAAATGCATTCACTACCCTACGCTCCTTTACCCCAAATTTTTAAAAATGGAAAAATTTCTAAATTCAAGTATGATAGGAAGAGAGCAGCTCTGTAGTACATGCTGTGGGAACAGGGACCTGATGTAGAGGCAAGAAAGCCAGAGTCTCATTCAGACTCTGAAATGTGATAAACAACGTGTTGAAGATGCCCCTCCCAGAAACCATGCATTGGGCTGCTCTCAAGAAGCCACCGATCTGGGAATAGATTCTTTTCCTTGATCCTTATCCTTTTCAGAGGTGTAAAATGAAGAAAAGCAATCTGGCATTCTTCAGGTTTCTTGGAATCTGCAATATCTAAGCTTTGCCCTTTAGACTCTTAAAAAAAAAAACAACTAAGGTGTGATGGCCCCTCCCAACAGCAATGATGAGCTCATACAGGCTTAGTAAGGCCGACTCTCCTACCTTTCGCCCAGTTTCTTGGGAAGAAACAATAAAGCTTCCTCAATGGAAAGGTTCCTTCTTGAACCACAGTATTTGCTGTATCCATTTAGTCAGACCATTGCCTGGAAGAATTGGAAGGGCAGGCCGTCGCCTCATTAAAACCACTCCTGAGCAGTTGGGTCCAAGTTTGCCAGAACAGGATCCACCCTCCAGTAGAAAATTTCTCTGGCCTTTCCCATGCCAGTCTTCCCAAGTCCAGGAATCCCCAGTGAAGTACATCCCTTCCTGTTGCTATTTATGCTGTCTGGTGGGACCAGAAAAGGCTCTGGGCTAGAAATCAGAATGCCTGGTCTCTAGTGCTGATTTGAGGAACATGAAGTACTTAAGGAAAATGAGTAGAGCCCTTTCCCCCAAAGGATACAGAAAACCCTGGACCCTGCCCTCCAGGGGCTTATGATCCAAGGAGGGAAAAGATAAGCAAACCGTAGACATTCATAATTTTAAAACAAACCTCCCATTAAAGCATGCAGTTGCCATGGCAGTCATACCTTATAGGGTACTGGGAAGAAGCATTCTGAAAAGGACGGTCAGTCCTCAGGGCACACAGGGCACTCGGCCAGGTTCCCTGTAGGATGACGGCCAGCCAGAGATAAATCTGGGAAGATAATCAGTGCTTGCCAGGGGCAGGAAAGACATTTTAGGCCGCCCAAGCACACGACTGGGGCAACATGACGGGAGGTTAAAAGCCAAAGACGAAGGTTCCAAATTGCAGAAGGCCTTCTTAATTCATCTTCAGCTGCATTCTGTAGGCATTGGAGAACTGGAAGGATTTTGATGGGATGGGAGTGGGGAGATGATGTAACTATCCTATCATATTTGGGTTTTTCCAAGATCACATGGTAGAGCGATCTTCCGTACAGACAGAAGGTGTGAGATGGAGGAAGTGTCTTTCAGAGCTCAGATGAGGTAGGGAGGTACAGTGGTCCAGGCAGAAGACCTTGAGGATCCCAGCGAAGCCAGCAGAACTGGGAAGGAACAGACAGGGGCATAACTGGAGAATATTAAGGAGGTAAATTTCACAGGTCTTGGTGTCTGAATGAGTTTGGCTGGAAACAGGCAGTCAACATATGGAGGTAATTAATGGAGGTTCTAGGCACTTAGATTATTGTGTAGTTAGTCCCTCAGTCCTCTTATTTAGCTTCCTTATTTGTGACTTGTGGATGATAGGTGTGGTACACACTTGCCTTGTCCACGTTTTGTGAGCACTGATATGGTATCCTGCACAATATGGGTATCATGCTCTTTGCGAACAGCAATGCAAATTTAAAGTCATTTGGAAGATCCAGAACAAACAGGTGGCAAGGGAGAGGGAGGAGGCAGAGAACAGGTGTTTGGCCAAGCAGTGTATTTTCAGCACAGGTAGAGAAAATGCATATTTGTGGTGGGAGAAATTAAGGACAGGAAATAAGGATAGTGAATGTAAGATCTGTTAAAATGTATTTAGGGTCACCTGGGTGGGTCAGTGAGTTGAGCATCCAAATCTTGATATCAGCTTAGGTCTGAATTTCAGATACTTGAGTTAAAAAAAAACAAAACACTTTTTAGGCTTACTGATTATATTTTCTTGAAAGAGGTACTAATTTTCATGTATAAATTACACTAATTCTAATTCTTCTATCTGTGCGAGTTAGTTATCTTTAAAATATTGGGATAAACATTTTGTCTCAACAGTGAGGAGTTACTCTATAATCATTATGTATGATGATACATTAATAATTATATATCATCTATATGATTAGATCATGATGTTAACAATAATATATTATTTATATCATATGTCATATGATATAAATATCAAATAATTCTCTGACAATAATATATTATTTATATCATATGTCATATGGTATAAATATCAAATAATTCTCTGACAATAATACATATAAAACAGAGATAGATTCCGTGGGAGAAAAACACAGATAAGAGACAGTTAATGGGTTTACTTTCATGAGCAGGTTACATTAATACTTTGAATCTTAAAACTCAAAGTAACCAAAAAAGTACTCTTTTATAATTTTTTGCCATACGATAGCATGAATTGTTCTTGGCTCAAGTATCTTATTGGAAGCACTTTAGTTAAACCAAGACTTTTTAGAGGAAACTGTTTTCTCTAACGTATGGATATTGCATTTTTAAAAAGTGACATGGGAGCCTGGCTTGTGTAGTCAGTTAAGTAAGTGTCCAGCTCTTGATTTCTGCTCAGTTTAGGATCTGAGGGTCATGAGATAAAATCCTGCATCAGGCTCCACACTCAGTGTAGAGTCTGCTTCTCTCCCTGTCCTGTGCCCCTCCCCTCACTCGCGTGCTCTCTCTCGGTCTCTCTCTCTCTCAAATAAATAAATAAATCTTTAAAAAATTTTAGTTTACAAGTAAATAAAAAATAAAAGCAACAGTGACTTTCTTGTCTAGTAGTTGAGTCCCATTAATTTTCATTAGAAAGAAATCCCAAGTCTTAGTAATATAAAGCACTTAAGCAAAGAGAATTTTCTCGTGCACTGATGACATCCAAAGGGGCCTTGCCCATTTCGATCACTGGGGGTGATGTGGCAGGAAGTCTGGAGCCGACTTCTGGAAATTCCTGTATGGCACAGCCGGGCGAACATCCTGAGCTGTCCTCACACACAGGCAATTCTGAGCCGTGAGATCAGAGCACAGAAGCCTGAGGAAGTAGCACTGCCGAGTTCAAGTGAGGAAAACAAAGGAGAGACAGTTTTCCATAGCTTTCTCTGGTGCTATTTTGGAGTCTTGTGGCAACATTTAACTCTGTGGCAATGCCCGTGTACCTGGGTCTTTTAGCTCTCGGGGTTTTGATGTTTTATTTATTTTTATTATTATTATTTTTTAACCTGCATAGAACAGAAGGAGTTCCAGGAAATGAAGGGTATGAGAGGGAAGAAAGCACTGGAGTCATCACAGATGACAGCCAGCCAGGGTGGCAGGAGCAGCCCCTATCTCCTGTCTCCGGTGCTTCCAGTCCAAATGCCTCCTCCAGCAGCTGAGGGCCAAAGCAGCACAGCCTGTTTCCACGGACACAGTGGGGGCTTCTCAAAATAAGAACAAACATTACTCTTCAAGTCGGCTTCCAGGGGCCCTGCATGGGGGTGGGTTTTTTTTTTTTAATTGGGTTTTGTGTTTTGGGGTTTTTTTTTTTAATTTTAATTTTTTATTTATTTTAAATGTTACTGTGCTATTAATAGGTAAAATATTCCCATCTGGTTAAGTACATGTATTTCTGGCATGATACATTCCCTCTCTCTCTGGGATAAAATTTACTCTCATGCATGGTAACAAGAGAAATGAAACTTAATTCAGGAGGCATTTGTATTAACATAAAGTCATGTTCTGCCCATGTTGTTTATTAGGGATGTCCTGCTTGGCCTTGGGGGGGGGCAGTGGATAAGGGTCTACCTTTTCCCCTTTCTCTCCTACCCCCTTCCTCTACCTTCTCTTTGTTGGAAGAGTACCTATAAATCCAGACTCCCTCACATTCCTCTCATCCAGTACCCATCTATCAGAAGTTAGAATGGCATTCTTTCAGGAGTGTCATTTTTTTAAATATTTTATTTATCTATATATATTTTAAAGACCGAGAGAAAGAGCATGTGTGCGAGCGGGGGTCAGAGGGAGAAGGAGAGAGAGAGAGAATCTTAAGCAGACTCCTTGCTGAGCACAGAGCTGGTCTCACTGGGCTTGATCTCACGACCCTGAGATCATGACCTGAGCCAAAATGAAGGCTTAGCTGCTCAACCAACCGAGCCACCCAGGCGCCCCGCACGAGTATCATTTTAAGAAAGTTGTGCCTCATTTCAGGTCAGGGCTCTGTTATTTTTGTATAATCGTGAGGCTCTCTGCTCAGCAACACCTTTCTGTCTCGGCCACTTGATTTTTTCTGATGGCACTCACCTCTCAGGCTCTTGGACTAAAGACACCATCTCTCTGGCTCTCCTAAGATCCATGTTAATTGTTCCTTTCTCTTTCCTTGCACACTGTAACGTTTTAGGACTTCTGCCTGAAGCCTTTATCCTCACAATTTTGTACTATCCTTGATCCTCTTTTCCTTTAAAATTTGGTTCCAAATTGATGTTCTTTGATGGAATCCCACACAGGTATTAACATCTTTATTCCGGGTTTTAACGAGGCTGATAGAACAGTGGGTTTGGGTTTTTTGTGTGTGTGCCAGTTGTCTTTATTTCAGATGTAAATCTGTTGAGAGCAGAGACAGTCCTTAAATATTTGTTCTTCCCTTCTTCCTTGCCATGTTCAGGATGTGGTAGGTTCAAAGACGAGGCATGTGGCTATTTATCTTGGATATCAGATCTCTTTTGGTGTAGAGGTGTTTAAAAATTGTGGCCTTCCCCAAGATCCGTGAAAGAACTTCTTAATTTTCCTTAAATTCTAGCATTCCTGCTCTGGGCAGTAGGCAGATTTATGAATTTGAGCAGTTAAAAGCCCAACTTATATAAAACAGCTTTGCTTTGATCATTCAGAATTGCCTATAATTGCAAATGACTATTTTATCTTAGGGCATATTGTTTTTCTGTATCGTGCCCTGTAAATATATTCCCAGTGATCCAGTTGTTCTCTATATTCTAGGTTTTATAGTTATTTCTCGAGTACCTGTGGTACTTTCTGATCTTATTTAATACTTAGTGATACTTTGAGTATTTTCCATAATAGCTAAAGATTTGTTAATATTGTACTTTCTCTAAGTAATTTTTTCCTGAATTTGATGTCCTTTTTTTTTTGTACTCCCACCTTTCTGTTTTTCTAAATGTTTCATTCTGCTTTTAAAATTTATTTCTCCCCCAAACACATCCTTCAGGCCAAAGCTTTAATAAGTGTCCTTGAATATATCTTAGGTACATGAAAATGGCTTGTTCTGACATCTAGCAATTGCTGGTGGAGAACAGCTTCAAAAAAGGAGTGGAGAGAGAAATACAAAACCTATTTAAAGCCCTTGCCCCTGAGAAAATTATATTCTTGTTTAAAGGAGCCATATCAAACATATTTTTAGAAATTTTGTTAGCACTGAGCAATGCAACATACAAAATACTATTTACGTGCCGAGGGTATAAATAACGAAAGGGAATTCACTGTCGGCAGCATAAGTTTGCCTTTCCTGGAAATTGGAAAAGTCAATTGCTGTCTCCTTGATGTATTTTCTTGTCATTTTATTTTGTTGTTTTCCATTTGTGCTTGGCCTCAAAGTACCACTACCGAGAAGTTATTTAGTTTGATTATAATTCTGCTTGTCGTTTCTTCCAACAAGGAAGACAGTCTGTTTGAGTTGTCACAGGGATTCAGATTCTCTCTCACCTAACTAAGGATCAGTGTGAGGAATAAGTCTGTTCACTGTGCTGATTCAGTGTAGGGGAAAGTGGAAAGACGACCTTTCCTCCCTTCTGGCACCTTCGACATGGGCCCCTTCCAACAGAAGTTGTAAGGCACACCTGGGAAGGAATTTACGATGTAGGTTGAAAGCAAATGTAAGCTGAAGCCCTTTTTGAAATGCTGATTGTTGGGGCACCTGGCTGGCTCAGTCAGTAGAGCATGTGACTCTGGATCTTGGGGTCTTGAGTTGAAGCCCCCACGTTGGGTGTAGAGATCACTTTTTAAAAAATGCTGATTTTTGTCCAGTACTGCAAATATACTCAAAGTTGTCTGGTCAGTAAGTATTAAATGCACAATTTCTTATATCCAGACACTGTTTCTAAAGAGATGGGCCCAGGGCGCCTGGGTGGCTCAGTGGGTTAAAGCCTCTGCCTTCGGCTCAGGTCATGATCTCAGGGTCCTGGGATCGAGCCCCACATCGGCTCTCTGCTCAGGAGGGATCCTGCTTCCTCCTCTCTCTCTGCCTGCCTGTCTGCCTACTTGTAATCTCTCTCTCTCTGTGTCAAATAAATAAATATAATCTTTAAAAAAAAAATAAAGAGATGGGGCCAGTATCAGAAAGGTCTATAATTAGACATGCCCCAAGCATGGAATAGTGTGTAGTCGTGGCGAGCTGGGAAGGGGCAGAGAGCATAGCCCAGGCTGGAGCCAGTGCACAGAGGGAGGATAGAACACGATGTAAGTGAGGATATGGGGAAGACCAATATGGCTGGAATGCAGTACTCTTGTTGAAAAGTAGAGGAACAGGGCGCCTGGGTAGCTCAGTGGGTTAAAGCCTCTGCCATAGGCTCAGGTCATGATCTCAGGGTCCTGGGATCGAGTCCTGCATCGGGCTCTCTGCTCAGCGGGGAGCCTGCTTCCTCCTCTCTGCCTGCCTCTCTGCCTACTTGTGATCTCTCTCTGTCAAATAAATAAAAATTAAAAAAATTAAAAAAGAAAAGTAGAGGAACAGGGCAAAACTCTGGCAGGTCTTGGCCCATATCCAGAGACCACGATCCGATGCCCAATAGAAAGCCATTGTTGGTTCTGGAGCAGTGGTGTGACGCAGGGGAGGCGGTGTCGCGGTGGGGTGAATCAGGCATTGATGGCCCAGACAACTTGCAGAGGGGGACCCCGGAGATGACTGCTGTGTGTTCAGAGCTTGAAGGCAAATGTCTGCAGCTGCAGCTCTTTTGTCCTGGTGACTTCATCTTTTTTTTTTTTTTCCTGGTGACTTCATCTTGAAGCAGGGACAAAAGCCCTTTCGGGTTTTTTCGTTTTGTTTTGTTTTTGTTTTCTTGTGAACGTAAGCTAGTTTGACTTGGGTTTCCATCCCTTCGGATCCAGAATCCTGATGATTGAATGCTTTTTGGAATTGAGTCTTTGAAAGCAGAGCAGTGTTGTAGGCAAACAGAATTAGGAGAAGGTAGGAAGGTGGGAGGGACTCACAGGATGGGTCGTGGGACAGATACTTGTCCACTGGAATGCGAGCAAAGGGGAGCTCTGTGGGACCAGTTTAAAGAGGGGTGTTGGGGGTGCCTGGGTGGCTCAGTGGGTTAAAGCCTCTGCCTTCGGCCCAGGTCATGATCTCAGGGTCCTGGGATCGAGTCCCGCATCAGGCTCTCTGCTCGGCAGGGAGCCTGCTTCCTCCTCTCTCTCTGCCTGCCTCTCTGCCTACTTGTAATCTCTCTCTCTGTCATATAAATAAATAAAATCTTAAAAAAAAAAGAGGGGTGTTGGGGCCAGTTGGTGGCCCGTGGTGAGCCATTCCTCCATGCAGCTGAGCTCGAACTGTCGCTCTTGCCTATGGCCATGTGCTTGGGACTTAGCAGAGTTTCTAGCTGCTAGAACCTCTCCTCTGCAGTCAGATACACTCTTTTTACTGTTGTTCTTTTGGGTTCTTTTGGTTTCTTAGATACAGCTTTCTCATGATATGTTAGACGTCTATTGCTAACAAAGTTGTCTGTTATATCTAAACTAGGTTTGCAAAATCCCTCCCACCCAACATTTCCTATTGTGTTCCCTGTAGTTGTTGGTGACCGTCCTATCTTGTCCGTCCTCCAGATAACCTTGGGGTTATCTTGGATGTTGCTCTCCATTGCTTGCTCTCTACTCTCTTTTGGTGTTATCTCTGGATTCATTCTCCTGTGCCGTATTCTGCTTTTTGCCTTCACACTCAGCCCCCTACTCCCACCCCATGCTTGGCCACTGATGTAGTATAATCCCCCCAAAGTCCATAGCTCTTTAGACCCTCACAATGATGGCTCTGTGGGAAAAGATGGGCACTTCACACCCTGCCACTTCATTCTTTCTGCTTAAAAATGTTTCATTTATCCCTGCTGCCAACCAAGTGAAGTCTGAAAGCAGCCCATTCTCATTAGGAATCAAACTTTCCAACAATGTAATTGCCACTTCTTTCTGCTGCCTGCACTCCAGAGAAAACCAGACCGCTTGATTTCCTTGTGCATCTGTAACTCTTCCTTGTCTGCCTGTTTTTGCTGCTGCCTTTGCTTATATTTCTGGTGCCCTTTTGGCATCTCGACAAGTCCAAGTTGCATGTTCCCAGCTCAAATGTCAATCCTTCCCCCGTGACGACTGCACAAATACAATGTCCATCCAGGTAGAGAGGTGGCAGAGAGGGCTACAGTGTGGTAATGGGAGGGTTTGACTTTCTGCATCCAAAGGAATGGATTTATTTTTTAAATTATTTTTGTGTGTTTACAGCACAAATAGAATTATCATTTACACTTCTGGTTTCTTGTACCGAAATGTATTTCTGACAGCTAAATGAGAAAAGAAATAGTGCCCCCCCCATAAATGGCACGTAATCTCATGCTGTTTTCCTCCGCAAATCTCCCCTGGTTCTCCTCTTCACAGCTAGATTTCTGAATTCCCAAGGCCCTATGTGTATGGTAGACATCCCTTACAACCTGTATTATTTTTTTTTTTAAAGATTTTATTTATTTATTTGACACAGAGAGAGATTACAAGTAGGCAGAGAGGCAGGGAGAGGAGGAAGCAGGCTCCCTGCTGAGCAGAGAGCCTGATGCGGGCCTCGATCCCAGGACGCTGAGATCATGACCTGAGCCGAAAGCAGAGGCTTTAACCCACTGAGCCACCCAGGCGCCCACAACCTGTATTATGCTTTATTAAGGTGCTGACCTAAAATTCCCAGTAGAGGCCACAGCCCTGGAGAGGGCAGCGTTTGGCAGTATGTTCTACACATAGCAGGAACTCAGACATTTGAAGACGGCAAATTCACCTCTTTTTATGATCTGTGCTATATTTTACATCTTCTTTATTACTGATATTAACATGTTTTTAAGTGATCACAAATTAGTAAAGTGCATTAAAATTTAAAACAAACTCAATTCCACCTCTCCTCTACTCCGTCTGCCTCCCAATAGCTTCTAATAACTGTGCCCGATTTTAGTTGCAGTGGTTACTCCATTGTCTATAAAAATGTTTGTATCCTGTTCTTTCTTGCTTATTAATTTTAAACCTTATCTCTTCACTTCCTGTTTTGGTGGAACATAAAAGTCAAAGCAAACTGTCTGCGTCCGTCTGCCTACTCCTAATGTTATGTAGGCATATCCCTCTTTCTAAGTCCTACTGTCTCTTTTATCTCTTTAAAGAATCCATCAACCTACATTTGATGAACAGCCAGTGCACAGGTTTTCTCGTGAGAGCTTGGGGCTGTGGTTGGAGGGAAGGGAGTGAGGGGGTCAGGAGCTGAGGAGGGGTGGACCGAGCAGGTCGCTGAGTGCCAAGCCCCTGAGGACTTGGACTCAGGGAGCACTAAGGAATCCAAGAGGGTTTTTTCCTTGCCGTACTACTGTGATCCATTTCCCAGGTGCCATCTTCTCTCTCCGAAGATATTCTTCGGAAGGCTATGGAGTTTTGTTTTTCTTGCTCACTTGTTTGTCTTAAGTTTTCTTCTGTTCTCTGAAGTCAGTTTCCTAAGGGTTTTACTTTCCTGTTGGTTTATCTCAATTTTGTCGTTAAGACTTCAGGCTTTCTTCAAGGGTCTGGCAATCCTTTGTTGTCATTTCATATTTCAGAAAGAAGGACTAGAGAGCTCTTCTGGGGTCTATGGAAGGACATGGGTAGTGGATTGGCACCTAGCCTGAGGTGGGCAGATGAGAAGGATTTACTGTAGGGCTCCACCCTCCATACAGGGCACCCTGGCTTTCTGCAACTGTTTGCTCTGTCTTTTCACTAACATCCCTTCTGATATTTGACCTCCTTGGCTAAGTGTCTGCCTGCCTGATGATGGGTTTGATGATGGGGACTGGGGTCAAGAGGAGCCAGTCAAAGATCTCTTACACACACCTTTAATTTAATCTAATGTATTCATCAGCTTTTTAGTCCTCCTCCTGTAGCACCTCATTGGACTTTGACAGACTAGATTACTGTTCTCTTACCTTCCACTGATGCCCATATTCTAACTACAGCTTCCTTACTTGGCTGCACAAGTTAATACTGCACTTTCTACTTTCCATATTCCAGAATTTTGGGAACTTACTCTTCTGTTGATGGTTTCCCTCCAGGATTATAAGTATTACTTCTTTTATACTTATTTTAATGGGCCTCAAAAAGGAGAGGCAAACATTTGTGCTCCATTCCTCCCTCTTGAACTAGAAGCCTGTCTGGTTTCTTGAAAAGTTTTGCTGACACCAAAGAATACTATGTTTTGGGCCTTTTTTTTTTTTCCTACCTGCCAGTAAGCCTATCAAATAAAAGGTCAATTTGTCATCGACCTTGTATTTTAATGTTAGGCCCACCCCTAATATCCACTTCTAATTGTTTAACATCCATTATTTAAAAAGTCAGTTCTGGAATATTGCAAGAATCAGTGATATAGTTGTGATAAGAAGTGTTGCTCCTGAATGTTTTAATCAACAGCCCAATAGAAAATTTGGCAAAATGTACATACCAACAGCTAAATCACAAAACAGGAAACTTCAAAATACCTGAAAATACACTCAACCTTACTCATAGAGAATGGTCAATTGAAACTCTAATGGAATTTTTTTTTACCTCTCACATTTGCAAAGATTGAAAATTTAACACTAGTGTTCATTAAGATTATTCTTGTTGTACGTGCTAGGTACTCTGCTAGGGACTTGGAAAAAGTTGTTTTTTTTTTTTTTAGCTTAACACTTCATTATTTTTTTTTTAAAGATTTTATTTATTCATTTGACACACAGAGAGAGATTACAAGTAGGCAGAGAGGCAGGCAGAGAGAGAGGAGGAAGCAGGCTCCCTGCTGAGCAGAGAGCCCAATGTGCGGCTCGATCCCAGGACCCTGGGATCATGACCTGAGCCGAAGGCAGCGGCTTTAACCCACTGAGCCACCCAGGCGCCCACACTTCATTATTAAGAAAGAGGGAACACTGCTTTGTATTGTGGGTGTGGGTTACAAAACCTCTACTGGAAGGCAATTTGGCAGTAACTATAAATTTTTTTAATTGTGTATGTTTTGACACAGGTATTCCATTTCCAGGAAATTATCCTATGGATATACTGACACACATAATAAACATACAAGGGCATTTGTTGCAGTGTTACTTGTATTTAGTTAAGACTGAAATCCACCTAAATGCCCATCAATAAGGAACTGGTTAAATTATAATTTATACATCTCGGTGGAACTCTGTGCAATCATTAAAAAGAATGAGGAAGCTCTTGGTCTACTGATAGGGAAAGGAGCACCAAGATATATAGTAAGTAGAAAGGAAAAAAAAAGCAAGCTGTATGATAGCTATCATTTGTGGTTAGACAATACATACAATCATACGTACAGAGATTCTTGCTGGAAAGAGACACAGGAACTAGGAACAGTAGTGGGTGCCTCTTGGGAGACAAACAGGACCACCATGAAACAAATCTCCAAAACAGGGAGATTTGTTTTGTGATTTGTAACTTTTTAATTGAAGTGGAGTTGATACACAATGTTACATGAGTTGCAGGTGTACAACATAGTAATTCTACAGGTCTATACATTATGCTGTTATCACCACAAGCATAGTGACCATACAATATTACAATACCATAGACTATATTCCCTATGCTGCACCTTTCATCCCCCTGCCATATTGATTCCATAACTGAAAGCCTGTATCTCCCAGTCCTCTACATCCATTGTGTCCATCCTCCTATTCCTACTCTCTGGGAGCAATCAGTTCCCTGCATGGGTCTCTTTCTGCTTTTTGTTTGTATTTATTCATTTGTGTTGTTCTTTAGATTCCAGATATAAGTGAAACCATAAGATAATTGTCTTTCTCTGTCTGGCTTAATTTGCTTAGTATAACACCCTGTGGGCCCTACATGTTGTGACAAATAGCAAAGTCTTGTTCTTTTTAATGGCTGTGTAATATTCCATTGTGTGTATATACTGCATCTCCTTTATTCATTCATTTGTTAGTAGATGCTTGGGCTGCTTCCATAGCTTGACTGTTGTAAATAATGCTGCAGTGAACATGGGGTGCATGTATCTTTTCAGATTGGTATTTTTGTTTTCTTTTGGTAAATACCAGAAGTGGAATTACTGGGTTGTGTGGTATTTCTGTTTTTAATTTTTTGAGGAACCTCCACACTGTTTTCCACAGCAGCTGTCCCCAATTACATTCCTACCAACAGTGCATGAGGGTTCCCTTTTCTCCACATCCTCACCAATGCTTGTTATTTCTTGTCTTTTTGAGTCCTAGCCATTCTGACAGGTATGAGATGGTATCTCATTGTGGTTTTGATTTGCATTTCCCCGATGAGTGCTGATGCTTCAAAACATCTTTTCATGTGTCTGTTGGCCATCTGTATATCTTCTTTGGAAAAATGTTTATTCGGGTCCTCTGCCCATTTTCTAGTCAGATTATTTGGGTTTTGGTGTTATGTGAGTTCTTGATATAGTTTGGTTATTAATCCCTTATTGGATATATCATTTGCAAATAGCTTCTTGCATTCAGTAGGTTGCCTTTTTGTTTTGTTGATGGTTTCCTACACTGTGTAAAGGCTTTTTACTTTGGTGTAGTCCCAATAGTTTGTTTTGCTTTTGTTTCCTTTGCCTAAGGACACATATCTAGAAGAATGTTGCTAAGGTCACTGTCAAAGAGATTATTCACTATGTTTTCTTCTACAAGCAGTATGGTTTCAGGTCTCACATTTAAGTCTTTAATCCATTTTGAGGGGGTTTTTTTGTGCATGGTGTAAGAAAGTGGTCTATTTTCCTTTTTTCACATGTAGCCATCTGTTTTTTCCAGCACCATTTATTGAAGAGACTGTCTTTCCCCATTGTACATTCTTACTTCCTTTGTCATAGATTGACTGTATAAGTGCGGGTTTATTTCTGGGCTCTCTATTCTGTTCCATTGATCTATGTGTCTGTTTGGGGGTAATTACCATACTGCCTTGATGACTACAGCGTCATAGTATATCTTGAAATCTGAGATTATGATACTTCCAGCTTTGTTCTTTGTCAAGGTTTCTTTGGGTATTTGGGGTCTTTTGTGGTTCCATACAAATTTTTAGGATTATTTGTTCTAGTTATGGGAAAAATGCTTTTAGTATTTTGTTAGGGATTGCACTGTGTAGATTGCTTTGTCCATACTACTATGGACATTGTAACAATATGCTTTCAGTCCATGAGTGCAGGTTGTGTTTCCACTGATAGATGTTAATAGTTTTCAGAGTTCCATTTGTAACTTTTGAATTGTGTGCTTTTGCTTCTGGTACTTACACAGAAATGGATATGTAAATAGATACATAAAATTTAAAGTTTCTAGACAAAGATCTACTATATCAATATTGTAAATGAAAGAATTTTTCCTGGCTTACAGAAATCTAGTTTGGGAGATTTTTGCATTTACTTTGCAGTTGGAGAGGCTGAGAGGTCTTAGAGAGGCCCTGGTCTCCATCGCCACCTCCTGCACCTTTGTGCCCCCTTCTGCACCCTTCTTATGGTTACTGTGATTTGTGCTGTGGCTGTGCCAAGCCTCCGCCAGAGCCCTCCTCTAACCTTGTAGTCCATCTCTTTGTTCCCACGTAGTGCCGCCCTTGCCTACCAGCCAGCCTTGAAGCCACTAAGCAAGCAGCACACCAAAAACGGGCATTTAGTGTGGTGCTTGGGTCACTCAGTCGACTAAGTATCTGATCTGTGATTTTGGCTCGGGTCATGATCTCTGGGTTGTGAGATCGAGCCCCACATTGGACTCTGTACTCAGCGGGGAGTCTGCTTGAGATTCTCTGTCTCCCTTTCCCCCCCCACCACCCCCTCAAATAAATCTTAAAAAAAAAATAAATAACAAAGGTCTGGTGCCCTAGGTCTTGGCCTTGCCATGTGTACCCTCCTTTCCAAGATAGGGTTTCAGCACGACACTGTATTGTGACAGACCTGACCTTAATCACGACAATCCCATTTCCAGAATTTTATCTCCTTGAGATCCTCTGGTGAAACAGCCTATCTTCAGGTCACTTCCAAACCTTGTTGGTCAAGACTGTGGTTTCAGCATACGGTGATCAGGAATTTTTTTTTTTTTTGTAAGTGACAATGGATTTAAAACTACCCTCATCCATGCTACCATACAGGAGTTGATGACATTTCTTATGCTTTAGCGTAGACCGATTTAACTTGAAGGTAGATTCAAACACAGGGATTCATCACTGTGATTAGAAAGGAACACTACTGCTGGACTGAATGAACCACAGGAGGCACTTGTTTTCATTTCCCTGAGATGCCACTTACTCACCTGAGATGCACCTTAATCATCATTTTGCCCAATAGCTGCTTACCTTGACTTGCTTGGGATGATGGCTCATTCTCAGCACGAGGGACAAAGTGCCTGGGAGATTAATGGGACAGGAGAAAGGAATGCTGAGTTTACCTTAAACTCAGAGATACTCTTTCCAGGAGGAATGTAAGAATTCCAATTTTGAAAAATTATGAAATCTGAGTCATCTCACCATCAAATTAGTAAGGTCAGGGAATTGACTCATATTCCCCTCTCAGTAGGGATTGTCCAACCCGTTTTTTATTTATAGATTGTGTAATAGTGTGTGGGACAGTGTCTTACTGAAACTTATGTTGGGTTGGAGATGGGAGAATAAATAGCTCGCCAAGGCCAAGTGAAGGTTGATGGTGCATTTCCAGCATCTGTTTCTTCTGAGGATACTTAAAACTGTCCGTCACTTATCTGTGTCACCTGCCCAGCTCAGCATCCTGTCTTCCCCGCAGGCACCCTTCCAGTAAACGTTTGTGGAAAGAGGAAGGTTGGAACATCTGCCATTAGGGTCACCCCTAGGGCCATGTTCTAGGATCCCTGAGACGTTCATCACATTTTGCAAGTACTCAATACCAATTTTGATGATGAGGCAGAAAAGAGCCTTTGCCGTCACTGCAGTTAAAGGTGTGAGGCAAAGACAGGCTCACGTGGTATTGTGGAAAGCAGACATCGACCTCACCAGGAAGGCAGGAGAGCTCACAGAGGATGAGGTGGAACATGTGATCACCATTATGCAGAATCTATCCCAGTGTAAGATCCCAGACTGGCTCTTGAACAGACTAAAGGATGTCAAGCATGGAAAAAAGTACCTCCAGGTCCTGGCTCACGGTCTGGACAGCAAAGTACTCTGGGAAGTCCTGGAGCGACGGAAGAAGGTTCAGGGTCACAGAGGACTGCGACACTTGTAGGGAGTTCGTGTCCAAGGCCAATACATAAGACCATAGGCTGCTGTGGCCACACCACAGGTGTGTCCAAAAGGAAATAAATCTTTAGGCTTTGTCTATTAGTAAATTGTTTATATACCCCCCAAAAAAGAGAGAGAGAGAGAGAGAGAGGAAAAAAGGAAGGCTGTTTTTTTGGTTTGGTTTGGTTTGGTTTTGTCTCATTTTTTAGTTGACTCTTACAGTCAACATTCCTGAAAGGCCTTATCTTCTTGGTTAGAAAAAAAAGAAAGAAAAATACCTGGTTTCTTCTTTTTCATGATTTAAACAACACCTGTTTTTTCATCCCCCTTGTCAGTGAGTTCAGCTTTACTGACAGTAACTTTAAAGTTACAGAGGGGCCTTGCGGAACCATCCCATTGCCTTCCCACCCTCAGCCAGTCTTTGCTGTTTGGATTCTATTATAGTTTCAGTCTGTTGCCACAAGACGGGGGCAGGGTGGAGTGCTCCTGGGAGTGAGCTCTCCTGTGTTAGGGATTCACTTGCTTGAGTTTCCGTAGCATCTTTTTTTTTTTTTAAGATTTTATTTATTTATTTGAGAGAGAGAGAGCACAGGCGGGGCATGGGGTGTGGAGGGAGGGGCAGAGGGAGAAGCGACTCCTGCTGAGCAGGGAGCCTGACTGGAGGGACGAGGGCTTGATCCCAGAACCCTGGGATCTTGACCTGAGCTGAAGGCAGACACTTAACCGACTGAGCCACCCAGGCGCCCCTGTGTCATCTTTAAGTCGACAAAACTCTAAAACTGAATGGGCCCCTACATGAATTTCACTTCCTGTGTGAGACACTGCAGAATGAATCCCACATCAGTCAACATGTATAAATGACCCCTAGGAGCCAAATGCTGAGCTGAGTGCCGTGGAAAAACTCAGATGTTCCCTGTGCATAAGGAATTTAGTCTAGGAGTTTGATAAATAAAACATTTGCCCAGAGCTAGGGCTGTGTTAGCTCTGCCAGGCCACATAGCAATAGGGCTTCCTCCAGACGGGTAGCTTTTGGTGAGAGCTTCTTGGGGGAGGGCCCTTTTTCAGTACACAGAGGTGCTGTACAGCATAGCAGCGGCTCTGACTCCTGCATAAAATTCAGGAAATACATAAATAAATACCGAGTGGATTATGGAGGGGCCACACACACTTATTCTCCCTACTTAAAGAGGGCCTCACAAGTGGATTACTGTCTGGTGCTTTATTTTTTAAGATTTTATTTATTTATTTGAGAAAGAGAGAGAATGAGCAAGAGCATAAGAGAGGGGAGGGTCAGAGGGAGAAGCAGACTCCCTGTTTAGCAGAGAGCCCGATGCAGGACTTGATCCTGGGACTCTAGGATCATGACCTGAGCCGAAGGCAGTCACTCAACCAACTGAGCCACCCAGGTGTCCCCCGTCTGATGCTTTTGAAGAATGGGAATAATGTGTCTTGGGGAGGGTTAGCATGGGCAGCGGTATGCTCTAAAGCCCCTTAACTGTTCGAAAATACAGAGTCTACAACTTCAACTTGATGCTAAAATTAAATAAAACCTTCTATTTCGAACCAAAGCAGTGTCTTCCTATTAATATTGCAAAGACTTCCACGTGCCTTTTGTCACATCATGCAGTTCAATTACAGACTGAGCTCTTTGAATGTCCAAAAGTGCTTTTGAGTACTTTGAGAATTGAAGAAGTGGAAGGTTGGGGAATGTTGACGTACTTGGGAGAAGAGAAATGCTAACTACAATGGAAGAACATCCACCATCTGTAGGGATTGTTAATTGGCTACCTTGTCAGATACACTTGGTCTTGATTTTGACACTACTGTAGTCTTACTGGAATGGGCTGGAACTGTCACACAGCATGAAAAGTGGTAACCAAACAACCACAAAGCTTCAGCTAACCACTCACATTTCCTGCCTGTGCGGTCATGTGCAGGTAAAGACAACAAATGGTGGTAAATGAGGATTCAAAGTAGCCAAACTGTCATCACAATGCTATCTTAATATGTTTTCCGTCATGTTCAGCCACGCTAGAGTTCTCACGTTCTCAGAAATGTGTATTGTGAATTCTGTGCTTTGCAGGCAGGTACAGAAGAAGGTCTGGTCCATGTAAAACACCACGTATTCTCCCTTCCCATGTTCCTCGTCCTCCTCTTTCTTTCCCAAATTGGAATTGGTGTCCCCGGTCCCTAAGATTGAGGGAGCTCAGCTCCTGCGTCCACCCCGCTGGTTACCTCTGTTTGTTAGTGGTGCAGTGTGCAAACCCTCCTGACTTGCTTTCCCCTCTAATCCTTCTTTCACCAAAGTCAGCGCTAGTTGTCTCAAAGCCTCTTGATCATGATTAGATAACAGTACTTACCTAGACCCTGTGGTTAGTATAAAAATCACTAAGATCCTTACCCCACCCTGGAGCTCTCCCGCTGAAGAGCTAAGAGGGGGCTAGATGGAGGACAGGTGGTTGGGGGCCGGGGGTGGGGTGTGGATAGCAGGGGAAGGAGAGAAGAGGATATGGGGGGTGGATGTGCACCCAGAGGCCTCCTCGATGGACAGGCCTAAGCTTTAATCCCAACTCAAACAGATGCCGGTTCTGTGAACTTGGGCAAGGTGGATGATATCTGAGAGCCTCAGATTCCAGATCTGTTAAGAGGGGGTGTCATCATTCCTACCCAGCCTGGGTGGCTGCGTAGATTAGAGACTGTAAGTGGCTTAGAGAAGTGCTTGGTTAAAATATCAACAACCCAAACTGCGACCTATATATAACTACGACAGTGGGTGGTAAATGACACAAGAGAAATGCAAACGAAGGGGTGGGGGTTCACAGCAGGAAGGCTCACACCTGGCAGGAGGCCACGCGTGAGCGTGTGTGCTGAGCACGTGTGTACACAGGCCCTCCCAGCCTCCGGGTGATCTGTCACCCCAGCACGCAGCTAGCCGGGCAGAGCTGAGCAGCGCAGGGCCCACAGACGCACACCGGGGAGCCACCCAGTTCCCACAAAGTCGGACATCGACCTGCAGCAGCAGGCATGCCCTGGAGCTCATGCCCTTGAGGGGCCAGCCGAGAGGCAGCAGAATGGCGATCTGGAAAGGGCACTGCCGTCCAAGCTGACTTCAGCCTGCTATGGGGATCGAACATCATTCCCTTCTCCAGAAAGCAAGGTGTTTCCATTGGCTTTCCTTCCACTCCCTTCCCCGGATGTCTAAGGCCAAGCGTTCTTCTCTCTTCTCCAGCTCAGAGGCTGAGAATGGTGTGGAGGAGAAAAAGAAGATCTGCAAGTCGCCAACAGTCCAGTGTCCAACCCCGTCCAGTGAGGCCGAGTCCCCAGACCAGAAGAGAATCCTTTCCTTGCGGTAAGTCCTCATGGTAACACTTGGTTCTCTGGGGCCTTTGGGGAGGAAGGGCTGCTGGGAGGAGCCCATGTGTCTAGTTTGGTGGTGGTGGCTAAGAGGCAGGATTTACTGCGGGCAAATAAAGCCCTGAGAAACAAGTGGAGTGTCTGTCTGTGATATCCTGGCCCCGATGCTTGCCCTCCTGTCTCATCTCTTGCCGGCAGCATCTTTCCTCCTTCCTGCCCCAGCCTATTGCAGCACACCTGCCCCTTTCTGCACGGACAGATAGTGCTACCCGATAAAGACAGCACAGCCCCCTGTCTGGCACAGACCTCGGACGCACCTGGAAAGGCTGGCCAGGGAGCCCACGAGGCCTGCCCAGCTCAGATGGCCTGCTCTGCCTGTGCGTGTGCTCACCTGCTGCCTCACTGCCTGGCAGCCACCTCCCTGGGATCCCTGGCCGGGGTGTGCATGGCTCAGGGGGCCACCTGCTTCCTGGGGGCCAGGGCTCGACCCAGTGGCAGTTTGGTCATGAGTCGGGGGGGAACAGGCAGTTCTGAGGGGAGCCACGGTCCCTGGCACTCTCAGAGGCTCCAGTTACATGCTTGCTTTCACACGGAAGGAAGTAGGAACTTCAGGTGCTTTTCCTGCCCTGAAAAGAGAATGGCTGTACCCGTGGTCAGCTTCAGGGAAGTGTGGCCAGGGGTCTGGACCGAGCGGTGGAGGGATTGCTCTCCTTTCTCCTCCCTGATGCTGGAACTGTCAGAACTGCCTCTTTGGGGTCTTGTCGCCTCTGCTGAAGGGTAAACAAGTAACTCCTGCCTTTCCCTTTCCTTCCTGGCTACCCAGCCCATTCCTTCTCTCCAAACCCTTACTTCATTCAAGACCAAGCGTAAGTCTCATCTCTCTCCCTGAGATTTTTCTTTTCTGTCGCTTCCAGTTTTCTCGTCTTCGGTTCTGCATGGCTGGCTGGACACATCTCCCGTTTAACCCTCTTCTCTATAGCCGTTTCCTGTCCGAGCATCTTGCCTCACTCACCGCTCAAGTCTCTGGGCAAAGGCACAAAGCATGTCGTTTCTTGAATCTTTTCACCATTACTGGTTGATTCCAGCGGGCGCTTGAAAAAGTTGCTTCGACCCCGCCTCCCCCAAGCTTGGGCTGAGAATCACACACTCATCCTGAGAGCTCGCTTGTTAAACGGTGTGGCTGTGTCCCCTGTGTGGTCCCAAAGAGCCCCCCACTTGCTTTCCTGCTCTGCTCTCGCTGTCTGGAAATTCCTAATTTTTGAGTAAGAGGCCCGACATTTTCATGTTGCACCGGGCTTTCCGTCCCCCTCCTAGTCAGCTGTGAGAAGAGAGGACCACACTTCAGAAGCCACAGAGACAGCGAGGCTGTGTAAATCCGGAGCCCTCGCACCCCCTTTCACAGGAGCTGTGCTGTGCAGACAAGTCCATTCTGCTGGTGGCTCTCGAATTCATCAGGGCTTCAGCTGCCCTCCTTGTCACGTTTGCTCAGAGTCCTTCAAGAGGTCGTTGCCTTGGCAATTCCATTAACGTTTACTAATGTGAATCAGTACAGGTGATTAAATCAGATTAGGGGATAGTATAAATAGTAGGTAATTTGCCATTTATGAAAAATAATTTTATTTTGGAGTACAGTGTTTACTCATAATTTCAAAGGAAAAAGTAATCCCTAGAACTCAGAAGGAATTTGTATCTGTGAATAGTTTCAGTGGTCAGTAGTTAAATCCAAATCTTCACCTGTGATTAGAGCAACTTCGAGCCCAAACTGTTGGAGCTGGCAGGGGCCAGGAACATCAGATAGCCCATCTTTTCATAGCTGAGAGACCCAGAGTCTAAAATCTGACTTCAGTCATTTCTGTCTCTGACTCATGCCATCATACCACCTGAATTACTCAAGATTCTTACATCTGCTTTGAACCAAATAGTAGTTTTAACTGGGCCTCTTTGTAAGGAATCATATTGTGGAATCATGGATTTCATGTGCTGTTTTTCCCAGTATTCAAAAAAAAGCACTACATAATTATATCCTCAAAGTTGGTCTTATATAGGACTCTAAAAATCATCCATGCATTCCACTTTGAAATGATTCTATGTGTCTGTAGGGCTGGAGACATGTGCAAATTTGCACAGGTACTCAAATGGAGAGCCAGGACCAGAATCACCTTAGAAACACCTCTGCCCTTACTAGAACAAAGGAAGACTTGACTCTCAAACACATTTTTCATTTTTATCCTGGTTTCACTTGTTTTCCCCACTCTGGGATGTTCTGTCTCTCTTTACCTCATACCCAACTCCTGTTCATCCTCTGAGGCCCAGTGTATTAAACCCACATCGTGCTATTGATCTCCTCTTCTCTTATCTCCTGTTGGACTTACTGTCTCTCTACCTCCCCTAACACCCCTGGTATGTATTATCTGGTGCTAAATCTTGTACTGCCTTTTGAAAAAGATGTCTGATGAATTCATGGGGTCCTTAAGGAAAAAGACTGTCTTGTGTGCCTCATGGCTTTAATACAATGCCCTCCTCAATTAACACATGTTAAATATTAATGGAAATCTGAAACAAAAAATTCTTTGCTTGAACTGTAGCTGTAGTTTTGTTTAATAATTTGCCTATACTACTCCTCTTCAACTGCTTAAAAGACTTGAGATGGTACAATGACCTTCACAATTGTGAAGTGTTCTGACAAATTCTGACAAAGAAGTGTCAGAAGCTGACACTTCTCCCTTCTACAAGTTCACACTTCTGCAGTTTAAGACTGAACCCTGTGAAACCACACTGGTCTCCTACACACTGTACTGTGTAAGTGCTCCTACAGTATTATGAGTGATCACTGAGGTCGAGAAGAGAAAAACGAATGTCAGGTTTTCTCATGCGATGGTATCATAATCAAGATTTATTACAATACAGTTAATGAGCAGCATACAAAATTCATCTTACAGGCTCCCTGGATTCTCTCTCCTCAGGTCCAAATCCAGTTTTGACGGTGCCTCTTTAGCAAGCGACAAGAACGACTGTAAAACAGAAAGCAAAAATGAATCTAAGATGGACAGGAAAAAGTATTCGTCTTCCAGTCAGGTAACTTGGGAAGGCGGTGTGTGTTCTGTCACGGCGGGGGCACTAGACCCGAGTGTGCATCTCCCTGCTGGTCAGGACTCCCCGTAGGGAGAGGCGGTAGGGAATCTGGAAGAGAGAACAGGATGCAGTTGCTTTGGTTGATTTTTAATCCAGATCATATTTCACCACTGACCTTTCAGTATATCCTGGGCGGTGGTGAGTTCCATGCCGTGACCCCTAACTCTGACCAGTGCCCTGAGAGCAGGGACCTGCATGGTCACGTGCTGGTCTGATAATTAGCCGAGACCAGGAGAGCTTGGATAGCCTTGCATTCAAATTAGAGTCTGATATGGCACCCGTATGAATGGAAGAAAACCCAGCTGCACATGGTGGGGGCTGGGGGGGGGAGACCTGTGAATAGGGTCATAATTCTCGTCCAGGAGTAGTTCAGTTCCACTCTCAAACACACCCAGATGGGTGTCAGAGTCCAGTTCTGTGTCTTAGAGTGTGGCATACTTACTGGGGTCAATGGTTTGAGGTGGTTATTGACACTTCACCCCTACATACTTGAATACGTGTTTCCAAAGAACAACAAAAAACCCACTGGTACATACAAGAAATGTAAACAGTACATTTACCAAACAGTAAATATACCAAACAGTAAATATACCAAAATATTATTAATATAAAATCCATTGCGGATTTCCATAGTTGTCCCAGGAGTGGATGCCTTTTTTTTTTTTTTAAGATTTTATTTATTTATTTGACAGCTAGAGAGAGAGCACAAGTAGGCAGAATGGCAGGCAGAGGGAGAGGAAGAAGCAGGCTCCCTGCTGAGCAGGGAGCCCAATGCAGGACTTGATCCCAGGACCCTGGGATCATGACCTGAGCCGAAGGCATACGCTTAACCGACTTAGCCACCCAGGTGCCCCTGGCCCAGATTATTTTTAAATCAAGTCATGCAGCAGATTCTCACTGCAGCCATTTAAAAAAAAAAATCTCAGGAAAGCGCCTATGAAATACCTCTCTTTAATCCAGGTAATGTTGTGGATGCAGAATGTACTTTTAGGAAGCAGCCTGAGGTGACCTACTTTACATGAGGCGTTTATAGACTAGCTGACTTGTGGGGACCATCTTTCATCTGTATGACTTTTCTAAACTCTTCCTTAGGGCAGTACTAGGGCCAGTCCTGCCACTGAGACCACTCCTAGTTTGGATAATAAAACATGAAGGGCCTGCTTGTATTACCTCTCTGTTCTGCTCACAAGACTTTTTTTTATCAAAAGCATCCTGCCAGGCAGAGGTCCTGTGGAAGAAGGACCAGTTCTACCTCTTAGCTGTGTGGCGCCAGTTCAGTGACTCAGTTTCCCTGAGGCACACTCTGTCCAGACCCATGGAATGGGGACATCAGTTCCCCGGGTTATTTTGGGGATGGTATTTGTGAAGGCAGGTTACCAAATGGAAATTGCTGTCTGTCCATTGTTGTCACAGCTGTCTAAACACATGCCTTCTTACCACCCTAGAGAGTTCTCTCCCGCTGACACCGGCTAAGGAAGTGCCCTCACGACAAAAGTAGTGAGAGTGACAATACCAGGTGGTGGGTCTTTCAGATGAATTATACCATTTAAGCCTTATGGCAGCCCTTTGAGGCAAGTAGTGTATTTTCCCTCTGGCACAGAAGAAGAATCTGAGGCTCAGGGAGGCTCCCTCACTCGGCCACAATCACACACCGAAGGAGAGGTGTAGCCAAAACTTGAACTCAGGTTTATTTGACCCTTTAACCACTGCCCCCCTCTGAGGGTCCTTGTTTCTGGAGGGCCCTGAGATCTGCTGCCTTCCCTGGTGAGATCCCTTGGAGTTTCATGTCATTTGTTTTAGGGACATCCTTGTCAAGCCACCTGGGCACAGCGGTGACCACCAGCTGCAGCGTGGTCACAGATGTCTGTCCAAGGGGCAAGTCGCTAATCTTGTTGGAAAATGAAACCTTTGTGCCCTGCCCACTCTGAAGGCTTGTGCTGAAGACTGTGAGATCAGAGAGAAGGAATTCCTAAAGAGACTGTATCAAGGGAGGAGAAATTTGTTAGCTTATTTATTTACTTATTCATTTACTTTAAAAATGTGTTTATTTTAAAGATTTATTTGAGAGGGAGAGAGAGCGTGCGTGTGAGCAGGGGGAGAGGCAGAGGCAAGAGGGAATGAGAGAGAGAATCCACAAGCAGGCTCCCCGATGAGTGCGGAGCCCGCCATGGTGCTCTATCCCAGGACCCTGAGATCACGACCTGCGCCAAAATCAAGAGTCGGACTCTGAACAACGGGCCAAGCCACCCAGGCGCCCCTTGTTATGTAATTTAAACTGAAGTCAAAATTTACGATGTTTCACCAAGAAATGCGAGCGGTGACGTCTGTGTTGTGTTCTCATTATAGTACAAGGCCAATATGCACTTCCACAAGTTGTTCCTTGATGTCCCAACTGAGGAACCACTGAGGCAAAGTAAGTTCTGGCCTGTTTGACTTACCCGAAGAGATGCTAATTGGTCTGGGGGTAGAAAGCGGGCTCCGGCCAGGGGCTGAAGCACCCAGGGCGGTTTTTGAAAGTCATGATGTAAGTGGTGCCAGTTTCATTCAGTGTCACCAGGAACCTTGAAGGAGAGTAGACTGGGAAACCGAATCCCTCCCCATGACAGGTGATTCCAGAATGATCTCCTCACCTGTATTGACGGCTGAAATGCACTGAGTGTGGGTTGTCCTGAGATTTAAGATAACAGACAGGAGAAACCGAGAACACTGGAAGCAAGCCGAAAGGAAGCAGAGATCCTAGTGCAGAGACATGTGTCAATCACTAGACGATGTGGGGCGTGAGGATCACCCCCAGACATCCTGCCCAGCATACCAGTGAGGACCTCCTCTGCTCCCATTAGGTTTGTTAGGACCGAGGTACCATTCTGGCCTCTCAGTCTACCCCTGTTGAGCAGGAGGCTGGCTTCCTGCCATGAGGTCCAAACATGTGGGTCACATGCTCTTCCCACACTGAGACCATCAATTTCAAAAGGAGTCATTAGTGACCGTCACAGGGTAGGAGGGGCAGGAGTGCCAACATGAGCTCAAGGTGACACACCTTCCTTAAACAGAGGAGATTTTGAAACTCCACTCTTGAACTCTCGTTTGTAGTGACAGACTTGCCCGGCCATTTTTATTTTTATACCAAAGCATGTAAGACTTGGAGTTAAAAAACAAACTCTCATGCCCCTTGCTTTATGCCACGAAAGATAGCTGACAAAGAGGTGAAAGATCTTTTGAGATTGAGTGTATTATATCTGCCAATCCCGATTCACCAACATATTTATGTAATTTTTATTTCTTTTTTTTTAAAAAGATTTTATTTATTTATTTGACACAGAGAGATTACAAGTAGGCAGAGAGGCAGGCAGAGAGACAGGGAGAGGAGGAAGCAGGCTCCCTGCTGAGCAGAGAGCCCGATGCGGCCTCGATCCCAGGACTCTGAGATCATGACCTGAGCCGAAAGCAGAGGCTTTAACCGACTGAGCCACCCAGGCGCCCTGTAATTTTTATTTCATTTGGAAATTATAAGTGCTCTTACACCTGTGTCTGTTTTCCCAGGTTTTACCTGTGCTCTACAGAAAGAGATATTATACCAGGGGAAGCTCTTTGTATCAGAAAACTGGATTTGTTTTTATTCCAAGGTCTTTGGAAAAGACACTAAGGTTGGTATAATTTTTTAAAAGAAAGCTATGCACTTTATTATATGTTGTGAATAACAATTGTTTTAAGTGTAGCAATGTCGATGAATATTTACTCTTGTTATACCTTTATATCTTTATTTCCCTTAATTATGGTTCCAAATATTACAGGTTCTAAATGCCTCTGACACTAACTTCCCTTTCTTCCTAAAGACCAGCTCGGTTTATTTCTTTATATACATAGATCTCTCCCATAATCCTACGTTCAATCCTTTCTACCCAGATGTCACCAGAGAACTCTCAAAATTGTCCATTTGGAGAGAATGCCATCATTTGTTTCAAAGACATATGTTAAACTCAAGACCATTTTTTAAATTAATATTGATTTTTATGCCTTGTTCCTATCACTTAGACATGTAGAAAAACAGGCGTAAAAGAGCTTACTTTGTAGTATCACCGGCACCAAATGAGCAGAAATTGGAACATTTAAGGCCTGGTCTGAGACGTCACACACCCACATCCCCCAGTGGACAATGATTGACAAGTTCTCATTCTCATTAAACAGTTTTAGGGGAGCACAGGCCCAAGACACCTGAGCTGTTAAGGAGGACAGCCTGGAGGAATTGGCAGCTTTCCCAAGCCACTGCCTTCCAAAGGAAGGACCTTGGGACTATGTCCTAAGAAGGAAAAAGATAATACCATCCCACTGACATTCTTTCCCTTTGACCTCCAGTGGCACCACACAGTTCATTCGGGCCACCAGAACAAGGAGTCTGAGAAACTCCTTCTTAGGTTTGCGTGACCTAATGAGTTCTTAATCCTTCTGATTCGTGATTATGAATAAGCAGCTTTAATATTCATGAAGTCGCTGACTGAAAACTTTTTGTTTTGAGTGGTAGTTATGTTTTATTTAAATATTCTCCCTAAAGCCCCTGGCAATCTGTAGGATAATGACTATGTAACAAACACACAATGGAAATTCTTGATTTTGTTGGTGTTGGGTCCGCCGACTAGCACACTGTTCTGTAGGTCAGACATGTCATTTTAATGTTGTTCTATAATTATGTAGAGTTGTGTTTAGACAAACATTTTGATAAATACTATAATCTGAATCAGTATAATGCAAGGCAGTGTTAAGCAGTATTCCACTGTATGTCTAGATTTCTCAATTATGAGAACTTGTTCAGAGTAGGGAAGAGATTGGGTCACAGGGATCTCCAGTATAATGTGGTAAGATAATTCTCAGGAAATTAAAGCCAACACCTCTGACCAAAGCAGCAGGGTTTGGAGATATTAGTGAACAAAAAATGAGTCTTTAAGGGATGGAGGAATTCTTAAACTCAGTAAGTGTACTTCGAAGCTAATATGATTCTAGCAATGGTTTTAAAATCCAACATCTACCTAAGAGAGAACTGACCAGACCAAAAAAGAGAAAAGGAGTGACCTAACACACTGGTTTTTTAAAAACGTAACACAGTGGGGTTGCTTTTGCATGTGCTATAGCTGATCTAAGAGACAAGAGGTTAAAAATTACCAGGGGGTGGGAACTTAAGAACTGTGATAGTGACCTGTACACTTCCCTTCCGAGGATGGTGGCAAGGAGACTGGGGTCTCAGATCTGTGGCAGAATTTCTATACTGCCAACAGAAGTGGGTCCAACACGATCCTGCCTAACTAAAGGCAATTCAAACAGTTCACTGTAGGGAAGGAGATTTCCTAAGCACCCTACCCTGGAAAAATAGTAACAAAGTGCAGCCTTAATGTAATCAGGACTTTTGGGTCAGTCTGACCCATTTTCAGATGCTAGTAAAATTAAACGTGTGCATGTATCAGATCCCATCTAGGCTCCAACGGAAAAATGATTTATGGTTTATTTCTCACATGTGATCTGGTTGTCATTTTATACTTAGGAAGCAGTTGATTGAAAACTTTTTTAAGAGTGTTCCATGCCTTACATTATGAAAAAAAAAAAACCCACAAATTTATAGCCCCTAGTCTTTGTGTTTGTGCTGCTGCTCAGAAACAAAATTAAACTCATTTTTATATCATCATCCATCTTGGTAGAATTTACTTTAACCCCCAAAGTTATCCTAATGTAGAACTTCTGAGATATCTCCTACACTTCAAAATTGGGGGCAGTAGGGTTCTTTGGCAAATAGGTTTTAGGAAATGTCTCATTAAGATTAGCCCCTCATTCTTCCGTAGCCTCCCCATCTGGAACTTGGAGGGGCTGTCGATCATCTCCATCCAAAAACCTAAATGAATATGGGTGTTCAGAATGTAAAAGCTCAGTTTTCTTCCTTCAAGCTGACAGTACTAACCTAAGGCCCTCCTCTTCCCCAGTGACCTTGTTGCTTTCTTCTAGAATATGTAAAGCGTTTTTACAAAATAAATGTTCAAGTGAGCGTGTGTACCTGTGGAGGGAGTCAGGCCATCATTTTACCATGGATGCGTTTTCCAGGATCTAAGTGATATGATCCCTTTCTCTTTGAAACCAAACTGGCTTGGGGGGGATATACCATAAAAGTACTAGAATGTCTATTTTTCATGTTATCTGGTACATGCTTGTGATACACTGTATGAAAAAGAACCCACATTTTGAATCGGATTGCTTCAAATTCTCTCATTGTAACCTATTTATGACCTTGGACAAGTCACCTCTCTCTCTAAACACATGTCCTAATCTCTTAGAACATGAACTTAATAGGGCTGTCCTAATTAAAATGACATTCTCATCTGTTGTAATTCTCTGTTGTTTGAACCAGAGAAGTTTGAGTTCTTTTATTTCACTTATCCTCTTTTCATGAGACGAATGAGGAAATGAATGACTTTTTTTTTTTTTTAATATGGAACACTTAATGATCTGCATCCTTGTGCAGGGGCCCTGCTAATCTCTGCATCATTTCCATTTTAGTATATGTCCTGCGAAAGTGAGCACAATACATCACTTTCTTAATGAGTGCTAGGCATTTTCCATATATTATCTTACTTAATCCACAGAAAATCCTGGGAAGCAGGGAAGATTATCTCCATTTTAAATCAGGAACCTGGGACTTAGAAAGGGTAGTTTGTAAGGTCAACTAGGTCACATAGATAGCGTGGACTGTAAAAAGTAAAACAACCAGTGGTTTCATCAGGAAAATGGGTTTATTCAGGAATAGGGAAATGGCAGTTTGAGCCATGCAAGCTCTGGCAAACCATAAACAAGGTGAGATCAAAGGAGAGAAATACTAAATTACAGAGAAAAGGAAGAAGTTGGGAGGGGTTGCTTTGGACAAAAGTCCACTGGAGAGAATTGAGCATTCCCGCCTTCTCATTGGCTGAGCTTGTTGCTGGGCAAGGAGAAACCCTTCCTTCCTTCCTCTGGCTCGGGTGGGTAGTCAAGCGGGCTTTTTTCTGTTGGGTCTGCGACTCAGGAGCAGAGGTGGTGAATCAGAGCTCCCCCTTCAGGCCTCCAGGCTGCATTTCAAATAAGGTTTCCTTTATTCACTTTCACAAAAGTAACAGAACTGAGAACTGAGTCAGGTCCCAGACTTTCTGTCCAGTAGTGGTTCCACTAGAGCATTGCCAGTCAAGGTTTTCCCTATCCGCATGTGCCTTAGAAGAGAGCGGGGTGTGCAGAGATTAGCCCTAAGGGGATGGCCACAAGTACGCAGTTTCTTTAGAGCCCGGGGCCTACCTTTAAGACGACAGTGCATTTTGCATTCAATCCCCTGTCTCAAGATAAAGGCTTCTCACCCAGCCCTTGAGTAGAATTGATGAGGCAGATTTACCCTCTGGCTTTGTAAACAGAACTTTGAGGACACTCACTTTTCTTCCCAGAGGCTGGAGAGTTCCCTGGTTGTTTTGGATTTCTTCGTTAAACTTTAAAAAAATTTTTTTTTCCTTCCACATGAAGACTTGAAGTTGTGTTCAGTGATGGCTCAACCAGTATGAACTGATTCTGTTTCAGATCTCTATTCCGGCGTTCTCAGTCACCCTAATAAAGAAAACCAAAACTGCCCTCCTCGTGCCAAATGCCTTGATTATAGCGACAGTCACAGACCGGGTGAGTAGGCCTCGGAGACGAGGGCGCCTTCGCTTTGTCCTGTTTGTATACTGTTTCCCTTCACAAGGTGCTTTATTCTAATATAATTGTTGACAATTTTGCATTTACTGCTGACTTAATTCTGCATGCTTGACCAAGGTCAAAAACGGAAAATTCTTTCCCAACTCCCCTTCCCCTAATATCTCTTGGAAGAGGCTAAACTGATAGAGTTTCTTTAATACTTAAAACCACCACCACCACATTGTTGAGGACGTGAGACTGAAGAGTCTCTGGGGTGGGATAGCCACTCTCCCCAGAACCTTACTCGGTCCCTCTCCAGAGCCACCCCAGACACACGAACCCAGTGCTTGCCATGCAGGGTCAGCTTCAGGACCAGTTTCTGGCCCTCTTCGCTTCCAGGTTGCGTCAAGTACTCTTCTTCTTTTCTTTTCTTTTCCTCTTCCTCTTCTTCAAGATTTTATTTATTTATTTGACAGAGAGCGATCACAAGTAGGCAGAGAGGCAGACAGAGAGAGAGGAGGAAGCAGGCTCCCCGCTGAGCAGAGAGCCCGATGCGGGCCTCAATCCCAGGACCCTGAGATCATGACCTGAGCCGAAGGCAGAGGCTTTAACCCACTGAGCCACCCAGGCGCCCCAAGTACTGTTCTTCTATATAGAAATTCTAGAGCCGCTCCTGACTGCTGGCCTGCCCCACACACGTGAGACCAGAAATATTTGCATTGAGAATGGTGTTTATTTAAGTTTGGCCAGAAAGAGGGAGTGGAATAGTTCAGTTACTCATTTCTCACTTGAAATTATTTTTCGGAGATTTTACCAACTATTTCTATGAAAGCATAAAAGCTGTGTTCCATTTCTAACCTTACTGGATAACTTAAAGAGGGAAGGAGGTTGGAGGAAAGGATTAAAGAGGCTATTCTGATGAGGTAGGAAATAGGTTAATATTTTGGGGAAAAAAATGTTTTAATACTAATAGCTAACAAGCATTAAGTACTTCTTGCCAGGCATACACTAAATGCTTTCCTTCTATTTTCACATCGATTCCACACTGCCACCTAGAAGGGGTAGGTGTTGTTAACCAACTGAGCCACCCAGGCGGCCCGGCTTCAGTTTTCTCAAGTGACTGCCTTCAGCTCAGGTCATGATCCCAGGGTCCTGGGATTGAGCTCCGTGTCGGGCGCCCTGCCCAGCGGGAAGCCTGCTTCTCCCTCTCCCTCTGCCGCCTTCCACTGCTTGTGCACTCTTGCTCTCATTCTGTCAAATAAGTAAATAAATAAATAAAATCTTAAAAAGAAAACTGAAGCCAAGGGTCGCTTGAGTGTCCCGCTCTTGATTTCAGCTCAGGTCACGATCTCAGGGTTGTAGGATTGAGCCCCGAGTTGGGCTCCACAGTCAGGCCAAGTCTGCTTGAGGTTCTCTCTCTCCCTCTGCCCCTCCCCACCATTCGCATACTCTGTCTAAATAAACAAAATCTTAAAAAAAAAGAAAGGAAAACTGAAGCCAAGAGTTGTTGAGCAGTTTGCCTGGTGTCACCCACTGCTAAGTAGCAGAGCCAGCCCTAGCAACCAGGTCTAACGGCAGAACCCACAGCGGTAACTACTTTGGAACACGAACTTTCTGGGAAAGCCTGTCCAGGGCTCTCCTCTGTGAGTGAAAGGGATAATCACAAATTTCTGGAAAGGGGCTCTGAAAAGATTCCATGCCTCAAACAGACGGAGAAAGAATGGGTTGTCATATTTTCTTAACATACTTAACACTTTAACACGTAATGTGTTCTTGGTGAAATCGTTTTTCCTTAAGTCATGTGTCTCCAAATTCCTTGTCTGATTTCACTTCGTGCCCATTGCTTACGTACATGCATCCACTAGAAAATCTCCATATTTGTACACGGGAGAATCTGGAAGTGGCTTGAAAAAGAATGA
Organism: Ailurus styani; assembly: GCA_002007465.1. NCBI lineage: Eukaryota > Metazoa > Chordata > Mammalia > Carnivora > Ailuridae > Ailurus > Ailurus styani. The sequence goes on along the minus strand of LNAC01000110.1, from coordinate 2,264,892 downwards.
GGAGAGCCTCTGGGAAATTCTTAGTGGAAATCTAGGTCAGAACAGAGAAAGAGGCCCTTGGGAATTGCTGAATACCTTAAAAGAAAGTAGGGGGGTTTGGCGGGGAACAGGCTTTAAAGAGGATCTAGCAAATATCACTAGCCTTTTTTTTACACTATGATTATTTTTTGGTTAAGCCTGCCTGTGTGTGTTTGGGCATCCGTGTCACTGTATCAGAGCCTTCACGTTGCTATTACTTAAATGGGGTTTGAGGGTTTTGTTGCTGTCATGGGGGAAGAGATTTGGTTTACTACAGAAATGGAATAAAAAAAAAAAAGTGTGGGTGAATGAGACTGTAGACCAAAAAACAGTCTCCATCATTTGAAAAGGAAAAAAATTATGTAAATTTTTTGCACTCTGAACTCTCACATGTTTCCAGGCAGTATCTGTGAATAATGACTCTGTTTTGTTTTTCAGTACATATTTGTCTCCTTCCTCTCCAGAGATTCTACTTACAAGCTACTAAAATCCGTGTGCGGACACTTAGAAGTGAGTACAGCATCCCTGAGCCTCAGTTGCTGTGTCTCTTTTCTATTTACTCTGGTTTCCTAGTTGATCTGGTTTTTCATTTTGTTTCATTAATTGCAGAACATGAGCGTCGGAAACAGTCCCAACCCGTCTTCTCTAGAAAACAGTTTCCGGGCAGACCGCCCTTCATCTCTGCCTCTGGTGAGTTGCCTGTGTAACTGTCTATCTAAAAGCAAGACAAGAGGAATGTGTCCCACCATGACACTTCTCCTTACACCAGCATCAGGGGACAGAAGGAGTGTAGGACCTTAATATCTGAGGTAAAATCTGAAGACACAGGGCATTTCTGTGCTGAAGAAAAGGGGGACTTTAGGAGGCCATAAACTTTAATAACTAAAGAGCCATCGTACAAAGGAAACAGGATAGTGGGCTGTCTGGGTAAGTATGTGGTCAGTGGAGGTGTTTGTAAAATCTTGCTGTCTTTGTTGTCAGTGTTGTTTTAGAGGGATTCCCCAGTCTCTTAGAATGGGGGTAGGATTCATCCCCACAAATCACTGATTGTCTTCTATGTTGCAGGCAGTGTGCTAGTGTGTAAGGACACCAAGAAAAATCAAAGTTAGTTCTTGCCTTCGAAGACTTTATAACTTAGTAGGAAAGATGAGGAATATCCAGAAGTAATTGTAAAAGAACTGTGTAGTGACCAAGTGAAAGAGATTTTTTTTTCCTTTAGATTTCATTGACTGTATAGTCAATCTTCAGTGAAAAGTAGTTCCCCCTCGTTATACCTATGATGGTATAATGTTGGCCCAGGAGAGTCCTAGCCATATTTATTCAAGTCATTATTCCCAAATTGATTACTGATAAATGCTGGAATACCTGAAGTGCAATGGTATGAGCCCATGGTTTTCACATCTACAAATTTTTTTATAGATTTTATTTATTTGACAGAGAGAAACACAGTGAGAGAGGGACATACAAGCAGGGGGAGTGAGAGGGGGAGAAGCAGGCTTCCTGCAGAGCAGGGAGCCCGATGCAGGGCTCGATCCCAGGACTCTGGGCTCATAACCCCAGCCGAAGACAGATGCTTAATGACTGAGGCACCCAGGCGCCCCTACAAATCCTCTTTTTGAGAGCTGTTAAATAGTACAGGGATTGAAAACATGTACACATCAAAAGTCATCCAAGAATGTTCACAGCTGGCATGCTCAGGTGGCTTAGTCAATTAAGTGTCTGCCTTCGGCCCAGTTTGTGATCTTGTCATCTGGGGACTGAGTCCCACATCAGGCTCCCTGCTCAGCGGGGAGTCTGCTTCCCCCTCTCTGCACCCTCTCTCTCGCTCTCCCTCAAGTGAATGGATAATATCTTAAAAAAGAATGTTCAGAGCTGCACTGTTCGTAACAGCCAAAAAACAGAATTCTAATGTCCATCATCTGCTGAATGGATCAATAAAATGTAATATGTCCACACAGTAGAATATTATTTGACCATATGAAGAAAGGGGTACTGGTACATACAACAGGGATGAGCCTTGAAAACATGATACTAGGCAAGAGAAGCCAGACTGAAAAGGCCACACGTGGTGGCCTTTTATACAAAGTGTCCTGAACAGACAAGCTGATACAGAAAGTAGATTAGTGGTTGTCAAGGGCTGCGGGGAGGGAGAAATCAGCAGTGACTGCTACTAGGTAAAGGGTTTCACTTTGGGGGGGGGGAGGGTGGAAATGTGCTGAAATAAGACGGTGGTGATGGCTGCATGACACCGATTATTCTAAAAACCACTAAATTGTGTGCTTTAAATGATGACTTTTATATTACATGAATTTTATCTGAATTAAAAAAAAATACCTGGAGAAAAAAAGTGGGAAGTAGTTAAAAAAAAAAAAAGACATATGATTTGGAATCCAACAAACTTGGTTTCAAACGCAGCTGACTTATGCCATCAGACAAGCTCTCTTAACTGCTGTGACTCAGTTTCTTCATCCAGCCAAATGCCGACCTCATGGTGTGGCCGTGAAGATTAAGTGTAGTCGTCTGTCTGAGGAGCTTTGGGTACTGCCTGATACATGATAGGCATTCAGTCAATAATTACTAAATCCAAGAGACTGGAATGCTTCAACTTTCTATCCCGTATATGTTCTTGCATGAAACTGAAATGAACTGAAATGAATTAATGAAACGATCCAAAGATAGCCAGTATAAGCTGAAAGGGGAGTCATTTGCTTTGTTTGGCAGCTAACTCATCTGTGAAAATCTCAGCTTACTTGCACCTTCCGGGAGTGGGGGAAGGTGCATTTTAATGACGCGTGTGGGCCCTTCAGTTCTTAAACCCTTGGGGGAAACAAGTGGGATAAAAGTAAAACATCCCTGCTTTTCCCCTACTGCTCACCCCTCTGTCTTCCCTCTATAATTCAAAAGTGATAGCATGGACTCTCTCTTAATTTGGTTGGGAGGAGAGAGCTAAAACTTTGCTTTCACTGTCTAATTTGTTAAAGCCATTTTTCCTTTCATTTCCAATACCTTTTTTGAAACTATGATTTAAAGAATAGCTTTGCATTGAGAACACGGATTTAGAAAACTGTGCTTCTATTTTTTTTCCTCCTATTCGTCTGTGTCCATCACTTTTTCTCATGACAGAATGCCAATGAGACTTTTTCAGTTTGACCCTGGATGCTTTTCAATCATCAGTGGTTTTCCTAAACATTTGTCGTTTCAAACAAGTTGGCCACTGTTGACAGGATTTTAACTGCCCAGAAAAATCGGTCTTGGTCATCAGATACTCTGATCTGTTGGGGAAATTCCAGGGGTACGGGGTAATCCTCCCTTCTTTATTCAGAATTTTACAGGTGAGGCCCAAGTGAAAGGGCTGGGGGTTAACAAGGCCTGTCTGTTTACTGAGGGGAATTGGACTCTGTCCACTTCCTTGTTTCCCTTCAGGATTTCAACGATGAGTTCTCAGATCTGGATGGAGTGGTTCGACAAAGAAGGCAGGACATGGAAGGATACAGCAGCTCTGGTTCTCAGACTCCTGAATCCGAGAACTCTCGAGGTCTGAGAAATTACTGTGCGTTACCTAAAGTATAAGGCTCCACCAAACATCCACATCTCACGCCTATAAAACAAAACCAAACCAACAAAAACCACCTTGTCAATTAACTAGGAAGGGACTAATTAACAATTAATTAAAATTTGAGAAGAGACTCTGGAGAAAGGGTTGTTTGAAAGTTTCAGGGAAAAGAACTATCTACTTGGTAAAAAAAAAAATTCTTTATACACATTTAATAAATGTCTCTTATATTGACACCATATTAGGGCAGTTCAAAGAGAAACATACAAAATGTTTTACCTCTTCTTTCAGTCATATGATTCACTGTTCTAGCTGAATGGTCCCAGTGAGTCCGTGGGCTAAGGACAGACTGTCCTTAGATCATTTTCTTACTTTCTTAAGCATTGAATTTCAGTAACTAACCATTGAACCAACTTGTGAGAAGATCCATTTATATTCTCAGCCACTGTGCATGTTATGAGACTGGTTTGCTTTGTGGGTTGATGCTGTGTTTTTAAATGCATTGGGAAGAAAACTTAGCCAGCTCCATTTTGGCTTGATAGATTTCCATGTGACAGAATCCCAGACAGTTCTGAACGTCTCCAAGGGAGAAACAAAACCAACTCGGGCAGATGCCCATGTGAATAGAGTGCCCGAAGGAAAAGCCAAGAGTCTCCCTGTACATGGTAAAGAACAGAGTCTTGGGTAAAGGGGTGGTGGCGGTCATCTGGTTGTAACTTTCCAAGGGCCTCCATATGTCAGGGGCACCTGCATGGCCCAGTCAGTTAAGCATCCCACTCTTGGTTTCTTCTCCCTCTCCCTCTGCCCCCTCTCTGCTGGTGCTCTTTCTCACTAAATAAATAAACAAAATCTTCAATAAAAAATAAAGGCCCTCATATTTCACTTTATGACTGCCTTTCATAGTCCCTCCCCTCCCTTCCTCTGTAGGTCTTTGTTCTGTGCATATTAATTCCTGTACTCATTCAACAAACAGTAGCCAGTTCTGTGCTTTATTGTAAGGGATACAGAGATAAATAGCCTTCCTGGAGGTCCCTTCATTATTTTTAGTATTTTGAGAATGTTATTCAATAATTGGTGATAAAACTCAAATTAAATTATTGCTTATTTAGTAAATATTCTAATAGCTGTTTACCAATTACACTGATAGGAGAGCAAGGACAGACACCTGGAAGGCTTCAGTCAGTGTTTTCTTCAGTGTCTATTATCCGGGAATAATTACCTCTTTGAAATACCTCTTCCCAATAGGGACTTTGCTGGATGAAGGAGGTGTGTTGTAGTTTTAAAACCATTCTTTTTTTTTTTTTTTTTTTTATCCCCTAACAGGTCAGTCAGAAACCACTGGAGTCTTACACAAAGTCAAGTCCCAGACATGCACGACTCTCCACCATATTCTTATATTTTATGCAGTTGTGTAAGTAAATGAATTTACTGAGTGACTTAAAATCATTTATTTCTCTAAAAGAATAATCTCATGGTTCCAAGAGTCATTATAAATCTCAGTTGTCTCTCATGTGACCCACTTCTTTCCTTTGACAGTTTGTGTGTCCTATTCCAACATTTTGTTTTCCTTAGGCTTAGGTCACATTTTCCTATTCATCCCCTTATTTAAATAAATAGAAAGGAGGAAGGAAGATTGAATTCCAGCAGAGGACTACGTTCTGAATGGACACTATTAGTAAGAAAACTGTTCTGTGGATGATGAAGCATCTTTGGCCTTACTATTTATTTTCTCCTCTATCCCATGTTCTCTGGACAGAGGCCAAAACAATTTCAAAGTACCAGCATCCCTTTTACTGTGAAAACTCTGGCATAGACTTTAAGACATTTCCCCTCAGCTTCCAGCCTTTAACCAGCTGTTTTTCTGAAAATAGGCTGACCCAGTCCTAGGATGATGGCCAAGGAGGATGTGCCCAGTTTGGTTTTCCGATTAAGAAGGGAACTTGTGAGTCACCAGAGAACACGACTGGGCACTCACCGGCCAAGCCCTCCTAGTGAGGGACACAGCACCCTGTGGCAGAAGGAGCACAGGCGTGGTAATCCACCTTGGGCATGGCCTTGAGAGACCCTAGTAGAATAGCCATTATTTATAAATTGAGGATCCTGGGCCAGAAGATTTTAAATCCCATTCTCACTCTCGGGTTTTGTTACAAGTCATCAACCTGTTGAAAAAAAGACCTCTTTCAAGTCTCTTTGGGAAGTTAATTTTGGAGAGTATCTTGCCTTAAAGGACAACACTGGCTCTGAGTTGATGGTTTCATGAATGTCAGTCCATGAACCTATTGAGAATTTCTCTTTTATCCCTTTCCAGTGTCTGTGCACTCATCATCTCGACCTTCTACATGAGATACAGAATTAATACTCTGGAGGAGAGGCTGGGGTCACTAACCTCCATCGTGGACACTCATCACCATGAGTAAGACGATTCCCTCCCGTGCTGTCATCTGCTTGCTTCTCAGACTAGTCTCAGGATGGGCGCTTAGCATCCTTCTTAGCAACATGAACTGAGGTTACATTCCGTATGACACATTTTGTTAAGTGCATCTGTGGGAAGTAAAGGGCTGGTGGGAGGGTCCTGAAGTGAATGCCCTGACTCTGAACTGTTCTTGCTAGAGTGTTCCCAGTTTATCAAGAAACATGCCTGATTTTCACATTAGCTTGTTCTGGTAGCCTGAGACTCGGTTGTGACCTTGGCCCATTTATTAAAATATACCAGTTTATCTTGATAAAATGGCAGTGGGTGAAGACACTAATAGGGTAGAAGCAACTCAAATAACTCAGCTCATTTATCACGTATTAACTCTTTATATGAACTCACATATTTACAAAATTCTTGACCACCTTTAAGACCTCTGTGACTAGTAATTAGCTGAATGCATCTATGAAGATTTTCCATCATAGTCATTTTTAACATGCCTGACCTAATTTAACCTAGTCAGACCTAGAGCTCTTTCCTTCAAATCCATATACATAAGGATTTTGATCCATTACCTAAAAAGTGAAATAAATTACTCCATGTTAGTAAGCATACTTATAACCCACGTTCTTTTTTAAAAAACAATTGGGTTTTTCTTTTTTGGCTTATTTATGTATTTTAAGTAATCTCAACACCCAACGTGGGACTCAAACTCATGACCCAGAGATCAAGAGTCACAAGCTCTTCTGAGCCAGCCAGTTCCTAACTCAAGTTCTACAAGTAGAGATACTCATTTACAGGGTTTATACCACATGCCAGAGACTCTATTAGAATAGATATATATACATACATATATATATGTGTGTGTGTATATGTACAATTCTCTCATTTTATGTTCACCATACCTTTTAAGATAACTTTTATTCCCATTCTACAGATAAAGAAAACTGAGGCCCAGAGAAATATTTTAATGTCATACAGTTTGTAATAAATGAGGGCTCAGATGCAAGTCTGTATGATTACATGGAGGACAGGCTTTCCAGTCTACCAGTAGCTTGGTTGTGAGGGACAGCCTAGGAACTGGATTAGGCTTTAGAGAGTGTGGTTCAGAATCATCTGGATAGCTTGTTAAAACAGATTGCAGGGCCCATCCCTGGAGTTTCTGACGCACTAGAACTGAGGGCCTGAGAATTTGCATTTCTGTCAAGTTCTCAGGTAATGCTGATGGTACCGGTGTGGGGTCTGTACTTGAAGAACAATTAGACTATGCCATTCTAGGGCCTCTTATGTTTAAACAATGACCTAAAAGTCTTGTTCTGTGGCTTACACATCTACTGGCATACAGGTTCTTTTTGAACCATAACCTATACCTTTGAGCCAATGGTATGGAAACAAAGAACAGTCTAGAATAGAATTATGCCCTGCCATTACTCTCTCCCATCTTGTTCAAAATGCTAACAAACGTAGGCCACAGTAATCTAGTGTCCCCTCCTAGTTCACTATCATATAGAGGGCTGGTTTTTTGGTTTTTTTTTTTTTTTTACAAAAATGTACCTTATGGCCTATTATCATTTCATTAGCTTGGTGATGATGAGGGGGAAATTCCACTAACAAGGACAAGAGGAATATTCATTCCACTATTTAAATAATCAACTCAGGGGGCACCTGGGTGGCTCAGTCATTAGGTGTCTGCCTACGGCTCAGGTCATGATCTCAGGGTCCTGGGATCGAGCCCTGTGTCGGGCTCCCTGCTCAGTGGGGAGTCTGCTTCTCCCCCTACTTGTGTGCACGCGCTCGCTCTCAAATAAAGATTTTATGTATTTATTTGACAGGGAAAGAGCCCAAGTTGGGAGGGTCAGNGATGAGGGGGAAATTCCACTAACAAGGACAAGAGGAATATTCATTCCACTATTTAAATAATCAACTCAGGGGGCACCTGGGTGGCTCAGTCATTAGGTGTCTGCCTACGGCTCAGGTCATGATCTCAGGGTCCTGGGATCGAGCCCTGTGTCGGGCTCCCTGCTCAGTGGGGAGTCTGCTTCTCCCCCTACTTGTGTGCACGCGCTCGCTCTCAAATAAAGATTTTATGTATTTATTTGACAGGGAAAGAGCCCAAGTTGGGAGGGTCAGAGGGAGACACAGACTCCCTGCTAAGCAAGGAGCCTAATGCAGGACTCAATCCCAGGACCTGAGCCGAACGCCGACACTTACCCGACTGAGCTAGCCAGTTGCCCATAAATAAAATCCTTAAAAACAAACAAACAAAAAACCCCAGGAAGAAGTACAGTCTGAAAAATCATCATTTAAAGGAAAAAATCACAAAGATTGTTTATTACGTGAGAGCAGGAACATGCAGGATGGGAAGATGTTCATAAAGTGATTTATCGGACCTGAGCCTCATCTTCCTCCACCACGGTGATCCAGCCAGGCTGCCCTGTAGCTAGATCCATACTTGTAAGTAGGTTGGTTAGTTGTCCATACCTTTTCCTGGCTCTGTTGGTGCATCAGTAGCTTGTACACTGTCAGAATTTCATGTTGGTCCATCAGTTCTGTGGGTCTCCATTTTCTCCTCTAAATACTGGCAGATTCCCATTCAGTTTTCTGTCTGGGATCTAAGATTTTGAGGGTCTGGCTCAGGGATAAAGAAAGAACTGTTTGTTTTTAGTACTAGTAAACAGAAAACCATCCAATTCCTCTTTTTTTTTAAGATTTTATTTATTTATTTGACAGAGATCACAAGTAGGCAGAGAGGCAGGCAGAGAGAGGAGGAAGCAGGCTCCCCGCTGAGCAGAGAGCCCAATGCGGGGCTCGATCCCAGGACCCTGAGATCATGACCTGAGCTGAAGGAAGAGACTTTAACCCACTGAGCCACCCAGGCGCCCCTAATTCCTCTCTTAATGTTTATATGATCATCATTCACCAAGTACCTGTGTTAAATAATTAGACCCATCACTGTCATCTAAAAACTTAATGGCTAAATAAATTATAGCCAAGAAATATGGAGAAGATAGAGACCATGGTTCTTAACCTTAACATGAAAATCTGATCAATAGCTTTAGACCATCTCTCCAGGAAAATGTATATTCAGCCCTCAATTTCCTACAGTGTCAGCTGGTATGGAACCCCAGCGGGCCTGGGGAAAGAGTCCATGCCGTTCATAGTTTAAAGGGTACATAGTGAATCCACGTTCCGTTGTAAGACAAAGGCAGCTCCATGGGCAGGGCAGGTCTCAAAAGAATAGAACTAGCAAAGTCTCACACTTGAGCAGCAATTTGACTAAAATTCCTACACATTCTGGAAGTTGCTGTGTCAGCCGTCCCTTTACCCATGAAAAATAAGTCTGTGACTGAGAAGAGCAGTAATTCTTGCCCATTTCTGCTCTGGTGGGGACAGCGAGGATATCCGAGGTGAACAAGAGGTCTAGGAAGCCATGTGCTTGAGCGGAATTGTCTGATTTTTTTGTTCGGAAGCCAAGGCACAACACGGCCACTTCCACAAAAACAGCTTAAGAGACGTCCAGCTGAGCTTTTAAGATATAGTGCGCTCACCGTCCAGTCTGCAGTAGGGGGCTGACTGCTGGGCCTTTCCGATGTAAACAAGTGAAACGCTCACGCTCCACTATGTAACCGGTCTTCTGTTCAAATGAATTTAAAATGTGTTCATTCCACTTCCTTTGCCACCGCTGCCCGCAATCATTTTTCTCTTTGTTCTTACAGACAGACAGCACCATCCGGCCTGGGGTCACAAGTACAATTAAATGTGGAGGTCCTCTGCCAAGAGCTGACGGCCAACATAATGAAATTAGAAAAGGTGACTCACGTATTTCCTGGGCTGGGCCGGGAGCCGTAGTGCCTGTTGATGGCCAGAGAGCAGGGATCACGCACGCCAACACCTGCACGGGGTAGCAAGCAGCCTTCGTGAGCAAAGCCGGCCGGGGGAAGTCACGGTCAATAGGAAAGAGTATTTTTTTATTTCCACCCAGGGCCCAGTGGAGGGGACACAGCAGGGCGTGTCTGCACCACAGAGTGTTGATTGTTGCCATCCATGAGATACTGTGTTCGGTCTGTGAGAACCCTGCCACATGGATGTCACTGTTCTGACAAAGGGTCCAAGTTTCCAAGTAACTCGCTCAAGGAGACACGCAGAGAAAGTTGGCAGATCTGGAATTTGCACCTGGTCTGATTTCATAGTTGTGTTTGCTGCTCCTCACAGGCCAACCTGAGGCCTTGCCAGTAAACCACTGATGTACCTCTCTCCTCTAGAAGCCCATAACAGTAGGGCAGTTTTCGAGCAAGTCTGTCCTAAAACCTGCGTCGTTCTTTGAAGCCAGGAGGGCGGACAGGAAGATGGGCACAGGGGAGCCCCCCCAGAGTTAAATCTAATTAACATTTCTTCACTTCTTCCGGTATGTCTGTCTCTTCCCTCCAGTGGTTTGTTTCTGCCCTAAACCTTAAAGAAAGGTTTCAAGTGCAGGGGTTCAGTTCAAACCATTACCACGAATGCCCAGCACGGCTCTCCCTAACGGTGCAGTCACGTTTACCCAGTAAGAAACGTGAAATACAAATGAGCCAGATGAATCTGTGGACAAACGTGGAAACTTTTCCTCTTTTTAACCCAAATTCATCCTAGAGAAGGTCGGGTGTAGTCACCCGAACTGTCTTCCCTTTCTAAAATGTGAGTTGCTGAGAACTGAAGAGATTTTTTTTTTTTTAATGTGTCCTGACATGCTTATAGACGTTGGGCTTCCACGACAGCCTAGAGAACGGGGTGGTGGTCATTCCCCGTGTTGCTTGCACTGGCCCACGATGGCATCTGGGGGCCAGAAGCACCCAGATTCCTGCCCGTCCCCTTTTGCACTTCCTCCGGCTCTGACACCAGGCCCACTAGGGGACCCCACGCTGCAGTGAGGGGCAGAGCCTGTCCACAGCAGGCCGACAGCCGGCCACGTCTCGTGCCTTCCGCCTCAGCATCCTGTAGAGCCCAGAGGCCGGCAGTCCCACCAGAAACCTCAGTCCCAAAGCAGAAGCAATACAATAAGTGGGGTTAGGGCCCCAGTGCCGATGTTGAAGTTCTAAAAAGTTGTAAGTTGCCCACACGGCTCAAAGGACTCTGGGCATGAAGAGTCCTGTTCTGGCTGACGGGTCGGCCCAGCTCCGCAGAGCCCATCGGCAGCAGTGGGCACAGCCTCGGGGTGCAGTCGCAGCTGGCCCCCCAGCTTTTACTTCCGAGTTTCTGTCTTTGGAGGTGTGTTTTAGATATTTTGGTCATCAGGCCTTTGTGTCATTTCTTTTCCTTCCTTCCCACACCTGCTTTTTCAGTTACCTTCGGTCCTGTGGAGTAGGTAGGAGAGCAGGACGGAGAACAGGGTGGGGACGAAGGCAATGCCTTTTACGGGTCAGGAGATAAATAAGTAAACTTATTTTCTTAGAGCCACAAATGACATTCCTGGCTGAGCTGAAGCGTCAGACCTCTGTTCTCACTCTTTGTCTGCCACTGAGTATGCGGCTGGCCTGGTTTCAGACCTCCCAGTCGCATGTATGAAACCTTCGGTGTGGGCGGCGGAGGGCAGTGAGGGGAGCACACATGACGTTCCCGCCCAGATGTACTAGATCCCCTCCTGCCCGCCGACCCTGTGTGTCCGCGGGACACCACAGGCTGGTCTATAGAAATAGATACAGGGCGCCTGGGTGGCTCAGTCTGTTGAGCGTCTGACTTGGCTTTGGCTCAGGTCATGATCTCAAGGTGGCAAGGTGGAGCCTCTCACACACACACACAAAAAGTGTGTGTGTATATATACATATATAAAAATATATAATATATATAATATATATAATAATTAATATATAATTTATATTTAAATTATGTTTATTATATATTATAAATATATAATTATATAATATTTATAATATATATATATATTTTTCCTTCCATGCGGTTCCTCACTCCCATCACAGTATTGCTTGTTGAGAATTCCTTGCTCAGAATTTTTCAAAGTTCTTACCCAGCAAACATCTACTGAGCATGCTTCTAATGCCCAACACAGTCCTCTTGTCTTTGAGATCCAAAGATACGTCAGGGACCTGGGCCTGCGACACTCAGTCTTCTGGAAAATGGGTAATATCTCGTGGGAGTGTTCAACACTGATGGTCTGAATCGGGCAGCACAGGACACACAGGCTCTGTAAGGCTCGGTTTGCCATTATCTGTATTTAGGTCGCAGTTGGCACTGTGAAGGCTTTTGTTTTCCTTCCATCTGATTTCTCTTGGTCTCTCCTGACATTTGCATCTTTGTGCCACTCTTCTGTTTCTAGCCCCCCCCTTTTTTTTCATCTTAAAGTGGACTAGCAACAGAGTTCAATCCCATTAAGCTGCATTTGCCTGATGTACATTGAACGCGGGGGCCGCTTTTTGTTCAAGGTAGAATAGATTAATCTCAGACGTTATCCAGGTCCTGGCAAATGGGCCCTTGATCAACTCCATTCTGTTTAATAACAGGAACATCTCTCTCGTTATTTCCAGATACAGAACAACCTCCAGAAGCTGCTTGAGAATGGTGACTGATGACCCGATGGTTCAGGCCGACACGATACCTCGAGTCCCCTCGGAGAAGGTGCTCCCCGCTCTGCGTTCTGGTGGAGCGCTCCCTGCTGGCCAGAGGAGCGGGCAGCCGGGCTTCCCCAGCCTTGTGTGCACTTGGAGGTCTCCAGCTCAGGAATGGGGGAGGGGGAATAATTTTGGTTCCTGTGCAATAAACATTGACCCTGTCTCTCTGAGGAAGTTTTCAGTGCTGCTGCCCCAGCAAAACAGACCCATCTCTGGAGGTCCTCAGGAAGGGCCCGGTGGATGGACAGTCTCGGGCGATGGTGGTTGCACGGTTCTCGTGACTTGTGTCAGCAAACACACTCCACTCCGTGCCTTCTGAGTCTTTTCTGTGCTCCTTTTCTCTCCTTTACACCCCTCTGAACCAGCCTTCGAACTAAGGGAGAGATCCTGTGCCAAAAACCTGATACGGTCCTTTCAAGAATGAGCCCTGAGTCTCCAAAACAGACCTGCCTCTAAGAACACCAGCGTTTTTTTCTTTTCTGCCCGTGTGCTCTTCTGTTCTGCTTTAAATCACCCTGCGTATCTTCTCAATTCAGTACGGACAAGAATATCACAAAGCAGATTAAAAATATCCTGTTTGTGTTGTGCTTTGTTCCTGTAACTAATACTTAATTAGACTGATTGTCGCCCAGCCCAGATCGAGAATCTATAACCACATGCGACTGAAGTACTAAATTAAACTTACTCTGAAACCAAAACTAATCTTCAAACCAAACAGTACAGTATGATTTGATACTGGATGAAAAACCCTTAATTTCTCAGTTTATAGGTGGATGATGTCAGTTTTGAAACAGGCTGTATATGGAATGCTGAAACCCCTCTGAGCATGACAAATGCATGCTGCTCTCTCTTGCTGACTAAAAGAAGTAACTGGTGGTTTCCTAACTTCTACTTACCGTATGGGTTGGCTGGTTTTTATTAATAATTATTTAGGTACCATAAGATCTGTAATATAAATATTCTGTTTCTACTGGCAATGCATTTTATAATCATTTCTATGAAATGTATTTTGTTTAATCAGATAAGCTAATAAATGAATTGGTTACATCATTTGTATTTGTTAGCCTGTTGGACAAGAACCGTGCCTGGTGCACCCTCCTGGCTTTTAATAAATACTCATTGGTTAAAATGCCCTGCTAACACCGTGTTTTGTCAGTTTGTAAACTCTTTTAACTAAGACAACGTGGCCTTTTTAACTGCTTCTCCCCTCCTCTCTACTACTTCCAGCTCACCCATACTTCTCCCAAGTATCCATTTCAAATCCTAAAAATAATTTAAATTCTGGGTGGCAATGATAAAGGGGAAAGAAAATTAACTTTTAAATAAAAAAAAAAAAGCTTTATTCTTGGGTCCATATTTTAGAAGTTGTGTGACCTGGATGTTTTTGGCTCTTTCCCCCCATTTTATTTGTGTGACTAAAAGTACCAAGAGGGGCACCTGGGTGGCTCAGTAGGTTAAAGCCTCTGTCTTCAGCTCAGGTCATGATCTCAGGGTCCTGGGATCGAGTCCCGAATCGGGCTCCCTCCTCCCTCTCTGCCTGCCTCTCTGCCTACTTGTGATCTCTCTCTCCCTGTCAAATAAATAAAAGTATCTTAAAATAAAAAAATAAAAGAACCAAGAAAAAGTGTCATTGAGAGGATAAAATGTGATGTCTCTAGAGCCCATCAGTGTCACGCAAATAGTACACTCTAATAACAAGGGCCATATTCGTTATTTTTAGAAATGTTCTCATGACTGACATTCCAGTTTCATAAAAGTTCTATGTCAGTATAGTCCAAACCCATTAGGGATTCAAGAATGGGCATGCCACCTATACAGAGAAATTTTACAATGTATGAAAAGTTTCGTATACCCAACATTATATTAAATGCCCAATGTATTAAAAGGTTTAAATTTCACAGCAAAGGAAACAAAACTGAAAGGCAAGCTTCAGAATAGGAGAAGATATTTGCAAATGACACATCCAAATAAAGAGCATCTAAAAAATAAAGAACTTACACCTCCAAAAAATAATCCAATTAAATGGGCAGAAGACATGAACAGAAGTGTCTCCAAAGAAGACATACAGATGGCCAAGAGACACATGAAAAGAGGCTCAACATCACTGACCATCGGGGAAATGCAAATAAAACTACAATGAGCTATCACCTCACACCTGTCAGAATGGCTGAAATGAAAAACACAAGAAACAACAGGTTTGGTGAGGATGTGGAGGAAAAGAACCCTCCTGCATTGTTGGTGGGAATGCAAACTGGTGCAGCCACTCTGGAAAGCAGCATGGAGCTTCCTCAGAAAGTTAAACATACGACTACCCTATGATTCGGGAATCACAGTACTGCGTAGTTATCCAAATGATAGAAAAACACTTAATTCAAAGGGATAAGGCACTCCTGTTTGTAGCAGCATTATTTACAATAGCCAAATTATGGCAGCAGCCCAAGTGCCCATTGAAAGATGAAGTGATATACAGATACAAAGACAGTGATATATGAGATAATGACACATATATATCATTGTGTGTATACATAACGATGGAATATTACTCAGCCATAAAGAAGAATGAAATCTTGCCATTCGTGATAACATGGATGGAGCTAGAGGGTGTTATGCTAAGCGAAATAAGTCCATTAGAGAATGACAAAACCATACGATTTCGCTCATACAAGGAATTTCAGAAGTAAAAGAACAAAGGGAAAAAAATAAAACAGACCAAGAAAAAGACTCTTAAACTTAGAGAACAAACTGATGGCTACCAGACGAGAGGTGGGTGGGGGGGATGAGTGACATAGGTGAGGGGGATTAAAGAGTACACCTACCAAAAAAATAAAAGGTTCGAATTTCAGGAATTAGTAATCTGCTCTCTAGGAATTTATCCTGAAGCAATAAGCAGAGATCTAGTCTCAGATTTATATGCAAGAATATTCTTTGAGGACTATAACAGCAAAATATTAGCGATTCTAAATATTCAATAACAGAACAATTAAATGATATAACTGTTTAGAACTATATTGGCAAAGAATGGCATTAAAAATACCATTAAAAAGGGAGGCACAAAACTATATGGTATGATTGCAATTTTATGAAGAAATTCCTACATATATGTGTCTATACATACATACGGAAGCACACAACACACACTGACGTCTATCTTCTCTAAATTTGGTACAATGAGCAATTACTATCTTTTTTTTGATCAGAGAAGTTGGTTAAAAACATTACATGGCTCTCAGCAGGGAATGAGATCTTACAATTGTGCCCACCCTGCCCCCAATAACACGGCCACTAGTTCTGTACCAGGAGTAACTTCTTTAGTCATCGTTCCAACATCCACTACAGTTTTTTCCAAAGAGAGAGACAACACATCATTTCTAAATATAGTGACTATTTTTGCTTTGGGTATGCTGTTACTTGTTTTTTTGTTTTGTTTTGTTTTTATTTTGTTTCTCATTAGTAGCTCCTAAGTCTAAATCTGAATGATGATGTCCAGGTCATATGTCTGCATAGTAACTCCAAGGAAGCATGGGGGAGCGAGCATCTGGGATTTTTCAGCCTCTCCCACCTAGATTAAAAACGTAGGAGGGGGTGTGCCTGGGTGGCTCAGTCGTTAAGCATCTGCCTTCAGCTCAGGTCATGATCCCAGGGTCTTGGGATCAGGCTCCCTGCTCAGTGGAGGCCTGCTTATCCCTCTCCCACTCCCCCTGTTTGTGTTCCCTCTCTCGCTGTGTCTCTTTCTCTCTGTCAAATAAATAAATAAATAATCTTAAAAAAAAAAAAGTAGGGAATTCTAAAGTAGAAAAGAGCTGCAGATGTTGAGCGGTCCAAATAACATCAAATGTCCACCATATATCTTGCCCTTTAAGACTTTAGCATTACCTTTCTAGAATCAGGCGGGAAAAAAAACTTAAAAAGAGATTAAATGGTTATATTTCTATTTCTGTGCATCCTAATTTTTTCATCTATGATGAAATATATACTCTTTGGATGCACAGAAACCACCAACCTCATATAAGCTAAAAATGCTATTATTATATCGACCTCTCAAGCGTTATGAATATTTAAGATACTTTCCCGCAGAGACTCTATAACATTCCAAGACATTTCCCAGGTATTTATTTATGCAATTCTTTGAAACCATCCCAGATTTATTTTCCTTTAAGATTTTATTTTTAAATAATCTACACCCAAAGTGGGGCTCAGACTCACAACCCTGAGGCTGAGTCTCATGCTCCTCCGACTAAGCCAGCCGGCACATTGTTTTTGTCTTCCACAACTCATCCTAATTCATAAATTCATGGCATCAGATTGAAAATTTTCCAACTTAAATGTGAATTTTCTCTTACGAGCTTTTGTTTTATGTACCCTAACAGTGAAATCAGGGGATGCTCTCCTTGTTTATCTGTTTGTTTCTCGTGATCTTAAGGTCATGGGCACTAACATGTTATAGACAGCCCAGGTGATTTTGCTCTCAAGCATTTTTTTTTTTAAAGATTTTTAGGTAAAAATATACCCAATGTGGGGCTTGAACTCACAACCCTAAGATTAAGAGCCGCATGCTCCACTGACTGAGCCAACAAGGAACCCCCCAAGCTTTTTTTTTAAGTCAAAATAATATTCTTTTTGCGTGGCTCTTTTAAGCCTATCCCTACTAACAATGATAGTATTACCAGTTCTCGACTGAACCAAAAAATCAGAGACATCAAATGAAGCATCTCTAACCACTGAGTTTCTACCATCCTTTGTTTGTTCCAAATGCTAATTAGCCTTACCGAAGCAATCTATAGGTGCAATAATGCAAACCCCATCAAAATTCCAATGCCATTTTTCACAGAAATAGAACAGTCCTAACATTTGCATGGAATCACACAAAAAAACCCAAACTGCCAAAGCACCCTGAGAAAGAACAAAGATGGAAGCATCATGCTCCCTGATTTCAAACTATATTATGAAACTATAGTAATCAACACAGTATGACATTGGGATAAAAAACAGACATAAAAATGAATGGAAAAGAATAGAGAGCCCAGAAATAAACCCATGCATATATGGTCAATTAATTTACAACGAAGGAGCCAAAAATTTATCAGGAAAAAAAGCAGTTTTTCAATAAATGGTGCTGGAAAAACAGGACAGCCATGTGCAAAAGAATGGAAATGGACCTCTATCTTACACTGTACACAGAAATCAACTCAAAATTGATTAACGACTGCAATGTAGGACCCGAAACCATGAAATTTCTAGAAGAAAACAGGTGGTGTGCTTCTTGACATTGGTCTTGGCGATGATTTTTAGGATCTGGCATCAAAAACAAACACCATAAAAGAAAAATTAAACAAGTGGGACTCCATCAGACTAAAAAGCTTCTCCACACCAAAGGAAACCGTCAAGACAATGACAAGGCAACTTACTGAATAAGAGAAAATATTTGAAAATCATATATCTGAGAAGGGATTAATATTTAAAATGCACAAACTCACATAACTGAATAGCAAAACAAACAGTGTGATTAAGAGATGGGCCGAAGAACTGAACATTTTTCTAAAGACATACAGATAACCAACAGGTATGTGAAAAGATTCTCGGTATCACTAACCATCAGGTACATGTAAATCAGTATCACAGTGAGATATCACCTTTACCTGTTAGAATGGCTATTATCAAAAGGACAAGAAATAGTAAATGCTGGCTAGGACACGGAGAAGAGGAAGCCCTCCAACACTGGTGGTGACAATGTGTGAACCGGTGCAATGACTATAGAAAACATATGAAGGTTCCTCAAAAAATTAAAAAGAGAGCTACCATGGGATCCAGTAACTCCACTGCTGTGTATTTATCCAACGAAACCCAAAAACACTAACTCAAAAATATATATGTACTCCCATGTTAATGGGACATTGCAGCATTACTTCTAACAGCCAAAATATGGAAACAAACTAAGTGTATGTTGAAGGATGAATGGATAAAGAAAATGAAGTGTATACATATAATGAAATATGTATTATGTGACATTTAGTATCTATTATTCCATTAAACATGTGTATTATGCCATGAAAAATTCAATCTTGGGGGGTTCCACTCCAAGAAGGCAGTGTAGGAACATCCTGAACTCACCTTTACCGTGGTGAAGATTCACCAAATCTACACCTATTTATATAGATCAGTTTCTCTTTAAGAACTAAGTGCTAACTCAACAGCTTCCACACACCAAAAGATGGAGAAACCACATAGAGAATGCTGAGAGCCAGGGACATGGGTGCAAAGGGGAACGACCTTCATGACGCAAACTGTGGTGGGGAGGGATAGTGGGGAGGGACCCGGAGCAGATTCATCGGCCTTGGGACACAGAAGAAAAAAAAAAAAAGAGGCACAGTTTCTAAGAGCAACATAAAAGATCCAGTCCCAGGACCCTACCAGACAGCAGGGGAGTTGCTGGAATTCTCTGCGGGTTGAAGGGGCTGGTGAACCCCACAGTTTGTTTCCTCTCCACCCTGACGGCACGGACAGGAGCAGAGTATGGGCACCCCAGTCGGCCTGCTGCCTCCCTGAGCCCCTGGCTCCTAACGCACACCAGCCTCAACATGGAACACAACAGGACACCCCTGGGCAGTGCTCACGGTAGCTCCAGCCATTTCACCAAGGTGACACAGGGAGGGGCAAAGCACGCCAGGGGACTCCAGGCCCACACTACTTTGGCTCCAAACAATTTGCAGGGGGCATGGAGCACCCCAGAAGATCCTGGCTTTTACCCAGTTCAACTTCAGCTGGCCTCCCAGATGCCCTCAGGACAGAGCCTGGAACTAACTCAGCCCACACACTTCAGCTTCAGCTGTGCTTCCAGGGTGCCCTCTAAGCAGAGAGCCTCAGGGTCCCACAGCTGGCACCCACTTCAGCTTAAGCTGTCCTACAGAGGTGCCCTCTGCACAGAGAGCCTGGGGACTGCCCCAGCCCGTGCACACATCACCTCTAGCCATCCCCGCAGGGCAGCCTTAGTACAAAGTGTCCTGGGTGGGACTCCTAGTCCACACCAGTCACAGCTCTAGCCAGCCAACCACAGTGAGTGGGCACACAGTCTCCACAGGGAATGACCATACACGAGGCCACTCCTTCAAGTTCTGGAGAAGTAGCTGTTCCTCCTAATTCATAGATACAAAGAAATTCAAACAAAATGACAAGAGAGAGGAACGTGCTCCGAATGAAAGAACAAATGAAACTTAGAAAAAGAACTAAATGAACCAGAGAAAATCTATGTGATAAAGAGTTCAAAGTAATGGTTATAAAACTCCTCCCCAGATAAGAGAGAAGAGTGGATGAACTCAGTGAGAATCGCAACAAACACAAAATACAACAAAGAACCCATCAGAATTGAAGAATGCAACAACTGAAATGAAAATACACTAGAGGGAATCAACAGTAGATCAGAGGATACTGAAGACGAGATCAGCAAATGGAAGACAGGGTAATGGCAAGCATCCAAGATGAAAAGCGAACAGGAAAAATACCTTTTTTTTAAATGAACAGGTTATGGGTTATCTTGGATAACATCCATATCTTGGATATCTGGGAACAAACATCTGCATTACAGAGATCCACAAGAAGAGAGAGAAAAGTGGGTCAGAAAATTTACTTGAAAAAATAATAGCTAACAACTTCCCTAACCAGGGATAGTAAACAGACATCCAGGTTCAGGATACACAAGGAGTTCCAAACAAGTTGAACTCAAAGACATTCATACCAAAACACATAATAATTAAAAATGTCAAAGATGGCCTCCCGAGTGACTTGGTCAGTTAAGCGTCTGACTCTTGTTTTCAGCTTAGGTAATGATCTCAGGGTCATGGGATCAAGCCCCGAGTCAGGCTCCACGCTCACAGGGAATCTGCCTGAGACTCTCTTTCTTTCCCTCTTCCTTTGCCCCTCCCCCCTCTCTAAAATAAATAAATCTTCAAAATAAAATGTCAAAGACTGAAGACTATCAGCTGACGTTGCGAAAGAAACTTGAGGGACCAGAAGAGAGTGGAATGATACAAAGTGCTCAAAGGAAGAAACCTACCACCAAAAATACTCTACCTGGCAAGATCATCATTCACAATGGGATGAGAGACACAGCACTTCCCAGAAAAGAGAAGTTAAAGGAGCTCATCACCACTAAACTGACCTTATAAGAAACGTTAGAGGAAACTTGTTTAAATGGAAAGGAAAAGGCCATAGTTTCATAGAAGAAACTTACGAAAGGAAAAAAAAAATTGGGGCACCTGGGTGGCTCAGTCGTCAAGCGTGTCCCTTCAGCTCAGGTCATGGTCTCAGGGTCCTGGGATTGAGCCCTGCATCAGGCTCCCTGCTCAGCAGGGAGTCTGCTTCTCCCTCTCTCACTCCCCCTGCTTGTGTTCCCTCTCTCAATGTGTCTCTCTGTCAAATAAATAAATAAAATCTTTTTAAAAAAATGAAAGGAAAAAATTTCATGAGTAAAAGCAAACACACAGTAGAAGTAATAGACTAATCAATTACAAAGGTAGTATGGTGGTTAAAAGACAAACTAGTACAAACAAATATATCTAAAAAAATACTCAAGGAGATTCACAAAATAAAAGATGTAAAATATGAGGAGGGGAGTATAAATGAAATTCTTCTAGAACATGCCTGGGGGCACCTGCGTGGGTCAGTTGGTTTTTTGGGTTTTTATTTTATTTTATTTATTTTATTTTTTTTAAAGATTTTATTTATTCATTTGACACAGAGAGAGAGATTACAAGTAGGCAGAGAGGCAGGCAGAGAGAGAGGAGAGAGGAGGAAGCAGGCTCCCCGCTGAGCAGAGAGCCCGATGTGGGCCTCGATCCCAGGACCCTGGGATCATGACCTGAGCCGAAGGCAGCGGCCTTAACCCACTGAGCCACCCAGGCGCCCTGGTTTTTTATTTTAAAGATTTTATTTATTTATTTGACAGAGAGAGAGAGAGATTACAAGCAGGCAGAGAGGCAGGCAGAGAGAGAGGAAGAAGCAGGCTCCCTGCCGAGCAGGGAGCCCCATGCAGGCCTCGATCCCAGGATCCTGAGATCATGACCTGAGCCGAAGGCAGAGGCATTAACCCACTGAGCCACCCAGGCGCCCTGGGTCAGTTGGTTTTGTCCAACTCTTGATTTCAGCTCAGGCCATAATCTCAGGGTCATGAGATTGAACCCCATGTTGTAGACTGAGCTCCATAGGGTCATGAGATTGAACCCCATGTTGTAGACTGAGTGAAGCCTGCTTAAGATTGTCTCTCTCCCTCTCCATCTGCCCTTTCCCACTCATGTACCTCTCTCATTAAAAAAAAAAAAAAAAAAAACGTGTCTGAATTTAAGTGACCATCAACTTAATATAGACTGCTATATACTTGAGATGTTATATATGAACTTCATGGTAACCACAAACCAAAGACCTATAATATATACACACACACAAAAAGAAAAAGAAAGCCAAGCATAACACAGCAGAAAGTTGATCACAAGGAAAGAGAGCAAGAAAATAAAGGAATAGAAAAGAACTACAAAAGGAACCAGAAGACAATTAACAAAATGGCCATAGTACCTATGAATAATCACTTTAAATCTCAATAGTCTAAATGCTCCAATCAAAAGACCTAGGGTGATGAAATGGACAAAAAACAAGACCCATCTACAGGCTGCCTACAAGAAATTCACTTCAGATCTAAAGACACATACAGACTAAAAGTGAAGGGATGGAAAAAAATATTCCATAGAAATGGAAGAAGAAGAAAAAAGTTAGGATAGCAGTACTTACATCAGATGAAATAGATTTTAAAACAAATGCTGTAGTTAGACACAAAGAAGGACATTACATAATGATAAAGGGATCATTCTAACAAGAGGATATAACAAGTATAAATATCTGTATACCCAACATTGGAGAACCTAAATACACAAAACAAATAACAACAGACATCAAGGGAGACATTGACAGTAATACAATAATAGGAGGGACTTTAACACCCTCCTTACATCAGTGGATAAATCATCCAGGAGGAAAATCAAAGGAAACAGTCTCTGCACAACACATTAGACCATATAAACTTAACACATATAAACAGAACATTCCTTCCCAAACCTTCAGAATATACATTCTTCTCAAAAAGTATATATGGAACATTCTCCAGGACAGATCACATGTTAGACCACAAAACAAGTCTCAATAAATTTAATCAGACCGAAATCATATTGGGCATTTTTCTCTGACCACAACATTATCAAACTAGAAATCAATTACAAGAAAAATTGATAACTGGAAAAGAACCCACAAACACACAGAGGCTAAATAACATGCTGTTAAATGACTAATGGATCAATAAAGAAATTAAAGAGGAGGGGGCGCCTGGGTGGCTCATTTGGTTCAGTGGTTGCCTTCGGTTCCGGTCAATATTCCAGTGTCCTGGGCTCGAACCCCATGTTGTGCTCTCTGCTGAGGAGGGAGTCTGCTTCTCCCTCTCCCTCTACCCCTTTCCCCTGCTCATGCTCTCGAGCTCTCAAATAAATAAAATCTTAAAATGAAAAAAAAAGGGGGGGTGCCTGGGTGGCTCAGTGGGTTAAGCCTCTGCCTTCGGCTTGGGTCATGATCTCAGGGTCCTGGGATCGAACCCCACATCAGGCTCCCTGCTCGGCGGGGAGCCTGCTTTCCCCTCTCCCTCTGCTTGCCTCTCTACCTACTTGTGATCTCTCACTCTCTGTCAAATAAATAAATAAAATCTTTAAAAAAAAGAAAAAAAATATTAAAGGGAAAATAAAATACATGGACAGAAATGAAAACACAATGGTCCAAAATCTTGGGGCCACAGCGAAAGCAGTTCTAAGAGGGAAACTTACAGCAATAGAGGCCTTTCTCAAGAAACAAAAAAAGTCTCAACTAATCTAGCCACACATGTAAAGCAACTAGAAAAGGAAGAAAAGGCACAAAGTTAGTAGAAGGAAAAAAATAAAGATTAGAGCAGAAACAAATGACATAGAGACTAAAAAAACAAAAGATCAATGAAACCAAGAGCTAGTTCTTTGAAAACGACCACAAAAAATTATATGCCAACAAATAGGATGACCTAGAAGAGATGGATAAAATTCCTAGAAACATACCATCTTTGAAAATTCAATCTGGAAGAAATAGAAAATCCGAACAGACCAATTTATCATAATGAAATTGAATCAGTAATCAAAAGCTCCCAACAAACAAAAGTCCAGGACCAGATGGATTCACAGGTAAATTCTACCAAACATTTAAAGAAGAGTTAACAGCATTGTCAAACTATTTCAAAATATAGAAGAGGAAGGAAAGCTTTCAAATACATTATAAGAAGCCAACATTATCTTCATACCAAAACCAAAGACACTACAAAAAGAGAAAACTACAGCCAAAATTCCTGATGAACATAGATGCAAAAATCTTCAACAAAATATTAGCAAACTGCATAAAACAATACATTAGAAGTATCTTTCACACAATCAAGTTGGATTTATTCTGGCAATGGAAGGATAGTTTACTATCTGTAAATCAATCAACAGGATATGCCACATTAACAACATGAAGGCTAGAAATCATGATTATCCCAACATATGCAGAAAAAAACATGTGACAAAAATCTGACTTCATGATAAAAAAAAAAACTCTAAAAAACTTGGGTTTTGAGGATACACACCTCAACATAATAAAGGCCATATTATGAAAAACCCACAGCTAACATCATACTCAGTGATGAAAAATGGAGATTTTCCCCTAAAGTCAGGAATAAGACAAGCATGTACACTTCGTTATGTTTATTCAACAAAGTACTGGCACCCAAATTGGTAAGGAAGAAGTAAAACTGTCACTATTTTCAAGTGACATGATACTACACATAGAAAACCCCAAAAACTCTACCAAAAAAAATTGCTAAAAGTAAATTTAGTAAAGTCGCAGAATACAAAATAAATATACAGAAATCTGTTGCATTTCTATACACTAATAATGAAGCAACAGAAAGAAAAATTAGAAAAACAACTACATTTAAAATGACACCAACAAGAATAAACTACCTTAAATAAACTTAATGAGATAATAATAATAATAAACTTAAAACACATAGGTGAAAGACTTATACTCTGAAAATTATAAAACACTGATGAAAGAAATCAAAGACAACACAAATAGAAAGATATCCCATGCTCATGGATTGGAAGAATTAATACTGTTAAAATGTCAATACTACACAAAGCTATCTACATATTCAAGTCAATCCCTATCAAAATACCAACAGCATTCTTCTCAGAACTAGATCAATCCTAAAATCTGTATGGAACTACAAAAGAAAACATACATATA
Organism: Ailurus styani; assembly: GCA_002007465.1. Taxonomy (NCBI): domain Eukaryota; kingdom Metazoa; phylum Chordata; class Mammalia; order Carnivora; family Ailuridae; genus Ailurus; species Ailurus styani. The sequence continues at coordinate 2,239,973 of LNAC01000110.1, read as the reverse complement.
ACAAATCAATCAAGAAAGAACAACAAAACTGGAGGTATCACAATTCCAAACCTCAAGATTATAATAATAATATAATCATCGAAACAATATGGCACAGGAATAAAAACAAACACATAGAGCAATGGAGCAGAATAAAGACACCAGAAATAAACATACACTTATATGGTCAGTTAATCTATGATTAAGGTGGCCAGAATGTACACTGGGGAAAAGATGGTCTCTTCCATTAATGGTGCTGGGAAAACTGGACAGCTACATGTGAAAGAATAAAACTAGACCACTTCCTAACACCATACACAAAAATAAACTCAAAATGGATTAAAAACCTAAATGTGAGACTTGAAAGCCCAAAATTCCTAGAAGAAAATAGTCAACAACCTCTTTGGCACTGATCTTAGCAACATGTTTCTAGATAATGGCTCCTCAGGCAAGGGAAACAAAAGCAAAAACAAGCTACTGGGACTACATCAACATAAAAAGCATTTGCACAGTGAAGGAAACCAACAGCAAAACAAAAAGACAACCTACCAAACAGGAGAACCTATTTGCAAATGACACAGTGGATAAAGGGTTGATATCCTAAAACATAAAGAACTTACATAACTCAACACCAAAAACTCCCACATAATCTGATTTAAAACGAGCAAGGACCTGGGACACCTCGGTGGATCAGTCAGTTAAGCGTCTGCCTTCAGCTCAGGTCACGGTCTCAGGGTCCTGGGATTGAACCCCACATCAAGCTCCTTGCTCAGCAAGGAGCCTGCGTCTCCCTCTGCCTCCAGCTCCCCTGCTTGTGCTCTCTGACAAATAAATAAAATTAGAAAAAAAAAAAAAAAGTGAGCAAGGACCTGAACGGACATTTATCTAAAGAAGACATACAAAGAAGATGTGGAGAAAAGGGAGCCCTCATGCACTGTTGCCAGGAATGTAAACTGGTGCAGCCACTGTGGAATAGTATGGAGGTTCCTTAAGAAAATTACAAATAGGGCGCCTGGGTGGCTCAGTGGGTTAAAGCCTCTGCCTTCAGCTCAGATCATGATCTCAGGGTCCTGGGATCGAGCCCCGCGTCGGGCCCCCGGCTCAGCGGAAAGCCTGCTTCCTCCTCTGTTTACCTGCCTGCCTCTCTGCCTACTTGTAATCTCTCTGTCAAATAAATAAATAAAATCTTAAAAAAAAGAAAATTAAAAATAGACATACCGGTCGCCTGGGTGGCTCAGTGGGTTAAAGCCGCTGCCTTCGGCTCAGGTCATGATCCTAGGGTCCTGGGATCGAGGCCCACATCGGGCTCTCTGCTCAGCAGGGAGCCTGCTTCCTCCTCTCTCCTCTCTCTCTGCCTGCCTCTCTCTCTCTCTGCCTACTTGTCATCTCTCTCTCTGTGTCAAATGAATAAATAAAATCTTTTAAAAAAAATAGACATACCATACATTCCAATAATTCCACTACTGAGTATTTACCCCAAGAAAACTAAAACACTATTGTGAAAGGACACCTGCATGCCTATGTTTACTGCAGCATTATTTACAACAGCCAAGATGGGGAAGCAACCCAAGGGATCCCCGATCGATGAATGCATAAAGAACATGGCTGGACCTTGATGGTATTATGCTAAGTGAAGTACATTAGAGAAAGACAAATACTATGATTTGACTCATATGTGGAATCTAAAACACAAAATAAATCAACAAAAGAAGCAGAAAGAAACCCCCAGGACAAACTGGTGGTTGCCAAAGAGGAGAGGTGTGGGGAGATGAGCAAAAAAGTGTCAAGGGGGGGGCGCCTGGGTGGCTCAGTAGTTAAACATCTGCCTTCAGCTCAGGTCATGATCTCAGGGTCCTGGGATCAAGCCCCGCATAGGGCTCCCTGCTCAGCAGGGAGCCTGCTTCTCCTTCCCCGTCTCCCCTTTTTTTGTGTTCCCTCTCTAGCTGTCTCTGTCAAATAAATAAATATTTTTTTTAAAAAAAAAGGGTGAAGGGGAGTGGGAAGTAGACTCTAGTTATGCAACGAGTAAGGAAGGAGAGGTACAAGCGCAGGGTCTGAAGTCTCTGGTATCCCGTAACGCCATCGTATTCTGACAGCAGCTATACCTGTGATCAGCAAAGCCTAATTTATAATCTCCTAAACAGCGTTATAGGTCTAATTCTACCCTCTAGAGAAGTGTATGTCCTCAAAGAACATTTTTTTCCCTCTAAGAACATTTTAAAAGGCAGCAAAGAGATGTTTGATGTTAAAATGTTCAGTGAAAAAAATGTGGGTGCGAAATTACATGACAACATCGAGGTAAAAATATTCAGCCATATGGACAAATCCTTGGAATAGAATACCAAGGGATGAAAACGCTTGTTTTTGTTAAGGTGACGAAATTGTCTATTACAAAACAGTTTCTTTTAATATTGCTATTATTTGATAATTACAGAAGATAGTTTTTTTGAAATGCTGACTTTTCTTAACTTGGGAAAAAACAAAACAAAACAAAAACAGACCAGACGGTTGTTACTAGTTCTTACGGTTTCTCTTATTTCTTTGTTTCTAACCACTTTATATAGACTACCTTCTCTCTCTCTCTCTCTCTCTCTCTCTCTCTCTCACTCACACACACACACACACACACACACTCCACCGTATCAATAATCCAAGTATATGGTAATGAAAAGTGGGAGGGGGAGACGGTCCTTGCTTGGCACAGACAAAACCACTATCTCAATGGGTCTTAGTGAACCAGGTAGCCCATCCTCCTTCAGTCTTTAAAAATTTCTCATATATATATTCCTCCAGAAAGTCACTTTCTCTGTTCTGAAACCGACTATAAAAAGCCTTCTGAGACACAAAACTGACAGAGTATGTCATACAGGGAAGCGTGTCTATCCCTCTATCTGGCCGCCACTGCACTGAGCTGGGGACACGTTAGTAAGTCCCCTTCTGTCTCCAGAAAGCTACAATTACGCATTTTCCTCATCCTGTTTCTAACTGTCCTTAAGCTACATGCACATAAATAAATTCAACCCTATATTTTTTTTCATTTTCCCTCGCTATACGATGATGGGATGATAGAACAGCCAATAACCTCTGGACCTAAGCAATGTAGGCTCTTGCCCTCCCTCCCTCTCACGCCCTAGCCAGGCAGTGATCCCACTACCCCTCTGCGATGTTTCCACTCAAAGAAAGCAAAAAAAATTCTTCCCTGGGACGCAGAGCTGGGGGTTGCTTGCCCCAGCGTGAGCCACCCTAGTGAGAGTGCGTTCCAAAGCAGTAGAAACAGGGGAGAAATAGGGTTGTTAGCTGCCAACAGGAATGTGTGTGCAGTTTTATCTAACCAGAATCACTGTCAAAGCATGCTAATTTGTTTTATTTCTAATTTTTAATACCCCTATATCAAGGTATAATGTATATCCAGTAAACTCTGCAACTCTAAGATGTAGAATTTAAGTATTGACCTAAGTACATGCTTGCAAAACCGTCACCACAATCAAGATAATAAACCTAGCAATCACCCCAGAAGTAATTCCTTTGCACCCATTAAGCCTCCCTCCACAACACCTATCCCCAAGCAACCAACGATATGTGTTCTCCCTATATTTGTATTTTCTAGAATTTTATATAAATGAACCATACTATTAAGTACTCTTTTGCCTATTCTTTCAGAGTATTTTAACATTTATTAATTTTTGCATGTTTCAATGATCGAGTCCTTTTTATTGCTGAATAATGTGTGTGTGTGTGTGTGTGTGTGTGTGCGCACACGCGCGTACACCACATACTGTTTATCAGCCTGTGGGTGGCTATTTGGGTTGCTTCTAGTTTTTCTTTATTATAACGAGAACGTCTATGAATGTTCCTGCACAAGCCTCCGTATGGACATCCACTTTATTTCTCCTGGCTAAGCACCTAGCAGTGGAATGGCTGGCCTGTATAGAAGGTATATGCTGAACTTGTTAAGAAACTGCCAAACCTGTTCCCAAATGTACTGACATTCCCACCAGCAATGTATGAAAAGGCCAGTCCCTCTCCATCCTCACCAACACCTGATATGACCTGTCTTTACAACCGCAGACTTCCAATATCAGTGTGCTGGGCTACCTCGCTGCAGCTCTCATTCTCATTTCCCTAATGACTACACATGCCGTACATCTTTTCACGTGTTACTGGACACCCTCTGTGTATCCTCTTTGGTGAAGTCTGTTCAAATCTCTTGTCCATTTTTAAGAACCGTTTTCCTATGAGTTTTGACATTTCATTATTTATTTTGGATTCAAGTCCATATATGATCTGTAACTATTTTCTTCCAGATTGTTATCCTTTCTTTTTTTTTTTTTTTAAGATTTTATTTATTTGAGAGAGTGAGCACACACACAAGCAGGGGAGAGGGGAAGTAGACACCCCACTGGGCAGGGCACCCACCTCAGGCTCCATCCTGGGACGTAGGGATCATGACCCAAGTCAAAGGCAGATGCCCAACCTACTGAGCCACCCAGGTGCCCCTATCTTTTCCTTCTCTTAATGTCTTTTAAAGAGAGATTCTCTTCCCGCCAGGAAGAGAACTTCCTGCTCTGCGAACTCCGGCCCCCTGCACTGACTGCCAGATCCATTTCAGCAGCTCGTTTGTGGCTAGGTTCTCCTCTCCCCATCACAGCCTCAGAACTCTCTCCAGGCAGTCAGCCGGAGCCCCTGCAGGCCTCGTCTCCCTTGTCCCCTCCTCTGAAGCATGACTGCCTTTCATTACCTGATTTCCAGAGTCTTCAAAACCATTGTTTCTATAATTTGTCAGCATTACTTGGTTGTTTAAACAAACCCGCTTAGTGTTTAAAAAAAAAACAAAACCTGAACAAATTTTTGTTAAAAAAAACAAATGGTGACCAACCCTGAAAATTCCCTGAAGTCAACAAAACCAGGTTAGTCATATAAGCAAAGCTTAACTGAGCTTATTTTGCAAAACTAACTTCACCTGGGTCATTTCTTATATATACCTCTCAAACTCAGAAGCAAAACCTGACCTGTTTCCCAAGGTTGGTAAGAGATAACCACTGACCAATTCCCTGTTACTTGAGAAAATTCTAATTATAACCAATCACTGTGAAGAACAGTCACCGCCTTTTCACTATATAACCTTATACACTTTATAACAATCCACACCTGGGCCTCATTCCATGTTTAGTCTGAGCGCTCCAGGTTTCAGTCTTTTTGATGTATGCACAATAAGTTTTTACTTGTAACTACTTTAGTGATAACCATGGTTTTTCTTCCAACTTGTGACACTGATGAGAAGTCAAATCTCGTCCCTGTTAACTCTATCTGGGAAAGCAATGAAAGTCCCACACCAGAGAACATCCTAGCCCAGGGACTATGAAGCCAGTTGAAAGAGTTGTCAACTTGGTAACAGAAAAGGGAAACAGAATACAAAACACAGCAAATCTAGGCTTTGGGGAACAAGAGAGAAGTGGTTGAGACTATTACAAAGCCTAGCCGCTCAGGAGGGGCTCCGGGGGGCTGAAAGGCAGCCATGCAAGGGGCTCACGGGTGACACTCAGGTCTCAGAGGGACCCAGTGAGGCTGGTTCTGCAAATTTGGGGACAACTGCAAAGTGGATTCAGCGGCTGCTGAAGAAATCAACTGCCACCGCCAGGGTGAAGAAGTGAGAACGAGCTGACACTCACCGGGACAGGAAGGAGTCAAGGCCTCAGCCGCGAACGGAAAGGAGCAGTTCCTTCCTCCAGCCTCAGCGCTCTCGTGAGCGCCCCCTATTAGAAGAATCCAACGCGGAGCGGCGGGAGACACGGAAACATGGTTTCTAGAAGTTTCGACACTAGCACCACAAATTGGAGTCTAGAAGGGCAGGCTTCGCGCTGAGGGACGACAGCTTCAGGACTGGCTACCAGGAGCCCCGCGCGCTCTTCTATACGTATGGGGGCTCTGGCGCAAGAAACTCACCTGCAGGTTCCCGGCGAACAAGACGCAACTGTCCTTCGCACGGAGACGCCACCCGTGCCCTTACCTGAGAACAAAGAGACACGCAGTCCCAGCCTGCGCGGGGTCCGTCCCTGCGGTACCGCGACTTGGACGAGCTGCGTGCAGTCCCGGCCTCCGAACACGGCCGCCGGCAGCGTCCTGCTAGCCGGGGCCGGGTGTAGACGATTCCAAGCTTCATAGTCAAAGTTCAGAAAGGGGCCCTGGCGCTGCCCTTTGTGGGGGCACAGAGGCGCTCAGTCCCAGTGCCGTGCGCGCTGAGGCCGCGCTTGCCCTCCTTGACCCCTTCTCCAAGGAAGGCGGGTGCAGGCCCCCGTCGGACCCACGTAGGTGAGCGCACAGCGATGCAGGCAGAGTCCGAGAGGCTGGAGCAGGCGTCTCGGGGGCCGGGAAGGCGGGAGGAGCAAGCGGAAGGAGGGCCTGCTCTTAATCATCTGCGCCAAGCCTCAGAGCCCATCAGCTAGGCCCTGCGGCTCTGGAGGGCTCCCGGGACAGGTGGCGTGCATGTAGCGTTGTGCGGGCTTCCCAGCGACACATCCAGCGCCTGCCAGGCGGACATGAAAACCGTAGCCATGCACTTGAAGCGGGCAGAGGAAATCCTGCACCTCTGCCTCCCCAGCTCCCGCCCGGAGAGAGACTAGATCCTCCCCCCCCTCCCCCCCC
>LNAC01000110.1:2159944-2231696 GCA_002007465.1 Ailurus styani | reverse complement strand
CCCCCGCTGCCACACTGCCCTCTGTTCTCCCTGGTGCCTGCCTCCCATCTCCTGGTTTTATCACTCCAGGGGGACAGTTCTGTGTGTAACTAGACCAAGACTGGGGAAAATAATGAATCCAAAGCTCCCTTTAAACAATAATGAGTTTCTTTTAAATAATTCAAAGTAGTTGATAATATTATTTTTATTAATTATTCCTCACATTGGGTCACGGCCTCATCAGAAGAGTCTGCTCCTTAATGACTATATTCTAAAGTTAGCCTCCAGCAAAACCTGAATGAAATATTAAAGGGAAGGATGAGAGGAAAGAAAACCTGTTATGCGCACATTTATGCTAATATACCACACAGACATGTTTGAACACACATAAAGCAAGAAAGAAAATATGCATAGCTGCTAGTCTTCATTTCTGTAAGTAATCACAAAGATATTTTTATAACCTCCTTTCACTACCCACTTCATTTTTTCTTTGCCCTCATAAAGAACCACAGCTGTTCACTATTCTTTATGAGGTCAGGTGACATAAATCTCTATTCTTGAAGGCTCTCAATTCCCAGAACCTTTTTTTTCTTTGTTTTTTGTTGTTGCTGTGTTCACTGCCTGTTGGTTCAATGGTGTTAGTAGACAATGGGTATTTGGCAGTGTTCCCATCCAGTTCAATGGAAACAAGTGTCCACTGGGAACTACAATCTCCAAACCGGCAGAGCTCACCAGTGGAGAGATAAAAAGCAAAAATTTCATACATGAGTTATTGCAATAGTGAAAGGAGCCACTCCTACCTCCAGCCTTGGTTGGGAGGTTATGGGAGAGACATACATATGTGGACTTCTGCTTCATAGAGTCTACTGCATCCTCTAGATAAAAGCCCATGCTTTCAGGGTGTCTCTCCGAACGGGGAGCCTAATAGGGTCTTCCATAAGGCCACACCATTGCTTATTAAGCCAGCAGCTCTGACTAATGGAGTATGCGATTAAAAAAACAAAACAAAACAACAACAAAACCAGTGGACTCAATGGACACTAGCCCTCTGCTGAAAGTCTTTTGCTGTGAAATGAGCTTCCCAATCAGAAGCACTATGGTGTGGAATTACCGTGACAGTGAATAAGGCAGAATCATTATGCGCAAGGAATGCAGGTCAATATTGAGAATACCCATTTATTCCAAAGAAGACAATTCTCTCTGCCCTCTGTGCAGGAAGAGATCCAAACTAAGAGTTTTGCCAGCAAGGGGCTAGCTGGTCTGCAGGGGAACGAGGCTACACCCAAGGCTGTTGCCAGGTTAGGTCTGCAGCTGTGTCAACCAGGGTGAAGGAAAGTTCGTGTGACTGCAGCCAGAAAAAAACTTAATGATAATCAACATTCTCTATTTTTAAAGATTAAAATTTGAATGGGTTATTTTCAGCTTGAACACAGGACAAAGATTCTAGCCCTTAGATACCCTTCCCCTCACACCTCCCCAAAAAAGAGCGATTTACAGGCTCCAGTCTACCTCCCCATCAACATTGGACTTGTTAAAATGCTATTTATTAAATGCTCAGTTAGGAAGTCAGTCGGAGCCAGTCAGCTGTCAGGGGAGGCATGTGAAGAAATTTCCTAGATTACTTGGCATTCCATAGTTCTGCAGATGACTTCGGGAGAGCAGAACAGTGAATGAGCAATTGCATTTCTTCTGTGACACGTCCCCGCATGTTGAAGGTGGTAGCAGATTTCCATTCAAGGGTCAACCTCACCCACGGGAAATGAAGTCGTTTCGTGCTACACTAAGAACTAAGAGCAACAGTCCATGATCACGCTGGGGCTCTGACACGCTGATGTAACATTGTATGGACAATGTGACGTGCTGTGGGCTTTACAGACAAGCATATTGTGACCCAATTCGTTGGCCAGGCAGGTGTCCCAGAGAGGTAATTTACTGAAGGGAGAGAACTGAAGGCAAGAGGCCTGAATGGACCATCAAAGCCAAGTGTCTGCTGACGTGAATAAAATGCTGTGTAAATCCAGGCATCACCATGAGTGAAGAAAATGAAAGAACAAGGAAGAAGAGGGATTAACTCACAAGGAAACACAGGATTTCGACCTGCCTCACCCTGTCTGACACTGACCTGGTGGGCTCACACCCCGTCCAGGGGCTCAGGAACACAATCCTACTGGCAATCTTGGTAAGAAGAAGCCAATAAGCTTTGGGTCAGCATACACCTAGCTCCTTTTGTTGCCACTGTTTAACTCTTGAAAAAGCTTCAGAGACATTTTCCGTTGTAGTTCACATCCTTTTGTATGCTCAGGGAGTCGTGTATGATTTCAGGCTCTCCTCAAACACTTTTCTGGCATGCCACCACACAAAATCCAGCTCGAAATCCAGCTTGAGGCGGCTCTGTCTGGAAGGCTCGTGACCCTACTGCACAAACGGACTTGTGAAAGACGTTTTGGAAGAAAGTAACAAGAGGGATGGACTTTCTGAGGGGCTTGAGCCCCCTCTGGGCTCCTGAGTTTTTCCCCTTGTACTTTCAATGTCAGGAATAATTCGTTTCAAAGAATAAACGATATGAAAACAGGTCTGTACCAACTGTAAACCTTCTCAAGCAATTGAATCGTTTCTCCTTTTAAGGGGCAGAACATGAAATTAGGTGGGGATCCAAATGCCATGTCAAGTTGTCCTCGTCAGAAGATGGTTCTTGCAACATACCCTCCCCTGACTTAGCCAGGGAAGGAAAGAACATGGATGGGTCCAATCAGAACTAGAGTCTCCCTCACCCCCCAGAAAAAAGAACTGGAGCCGCCCATTTTTACAAAGAGCATAAGGGAAGGTTAAAAGTTCTAAATACCATCTGTGGCATTGGAGGTGAGCAGGAAGTCAGGGCACCTGAAATGCCCCTGAAGTTATACAATGGCATAGAACTACGGTATGATGATGACATTAGCTCAGAGATCAGAACCCATGATGGCTTGAAGAGATTTGTGGGAAAGGCCGTCAGCTTTCTATTTGGTTCCGTTCCAAGTAAATATTCCCATGTTACCACACCTGCTACTGAGGTGAACACAGAGAACCAGGAACATGGTCTTCCTGGAAAAAGAGGAGGTGTATCTCTATCTAAATCAATATTTTTACAGTCTTTTGTTTGGGTACCATTGGGCTTTATACAAATGAAAGACTTCCTGACATGTGGGTAAATATTAATAAATCAACCCTAGACGTTTATAAAGGACAAAATGCATCGCTCCCATCCTCTGCTTCCAACTTCACAAACAGGACCTGAGACGGTGAGGTAAAATAATTCTCCGGAGGCCTGAGCAAAGGGGACTTGCTATAGATGGTTTTGCTTCTTTTCAAATCTGGGAGCCTATCATGCGGATGTTTTGTTCATACACGCCTGTACTGGTTCGAGGAGATGAATGGGTGGAAGGTAGTTCTTCATCCCAGGAATATGGTTTTCATTACAGTTAGGATCCTACAAACACTTTATGTCACATTTGATGGTATTATTTATATTTGGTATTTGCACTAGTATTGAACACCCCAAAAAGTATAACTAGACATTGTAATTCCCTGATGAGACCCTAATTTAATCTGCTAGGACACAAACATTGCCCCAGGTTGAAACACCTGAAGCATTAGCTGCTCATTTTCCTAGTTATTAAGTTTCATCTACCTTTCAAGCTGTCACGGGGACCCTGCTCTCCTAACTTTGTGTGGTCCTAGAGAAAACACAGGCCTGCCTCAACACACCCTCCTGTATTTGATGATGCTGAGACCATGGGGCCCACTATGAGGGAGAATTTTTCTTTCTTTTTTTTTTTTTTTTAGATTTTATTTATTTATTTGACAGAGAGCACAAGTAGGCAAAGTGGCAGGCAGAGAGAGAGGGAGAAGCAGGCTCCCTGCTGAGCAGGGAGCCCGATGCAGGGCTGGATCCCAGGACCCTGGGGTCATGACCTGAGCCTAAGGCAGACACTTAACTGACTGAGCCACCCAGGCGCCCCTGAGGAAGAATTTCTTCATTTGGCTGTTCCAGTCAGTAACTGTACTTCCCCAGGGATTAACTCACAGGGATTTTAACAGCATCATCCCACCCCCACCCCAGAACACTGCGGTCCAAGGAGTGCCTATGACAGAACCCTTGGGAGGGAGATGTTTGTTGAAACAGGTCCTGAGGTCTTTATCAAATCTCCTGAATTAAAGTCTCTAGTGCTGGGTGTGGGGATCTAGTGCCACTCACTTACTCCAGAGTCATATATTAAATCCAAATTGACCCTGGTTGGACACCATGAGGTCCTTTAGGATGTGAAGGAGCATTCAATGCAAGCAAAATCCAACTCCATGGGTTCTAAGAAGTAGGAAGCAGCAGCCAACATTGCATTCAGCTCAGGTCAGCCCCTGAATTCCTTTAGGCCACCCCACATTCTTCCTCTTTAGGGCTGAGGATGTGACCTAGGACTTGCCTTTACGGTTACAAAATATACTAGTTATGCCTATTCATGATTTATTTATGGCAAGGCAGATATCTAAATCACCATCAGTACAGAGCATGAAAAAAAATGTTCATTGAGGGATGTCAGAGGACCTTTCGAACAACAAATTTCCCTGATGTAAACTCACTAGGGCATGTTGAACGCAGATCACGAACTGAGAGCATCTTTGGAGGTAAGGAGACATCAGTGTTCCCAAACCAAAGGAAGAAACCCTTGAAATACTATACTGTTGGCTCCCAGAATGGGGAGCCTTTAGGGCCTAGGTGGTCGATCACATCAATTTGTGCTTTGTGAGGAAATACAAATACAGCGGTGGTAAAATTTAAATTTAAATATGCTACATCCACATCAAGGAAATTTCTTGGTATATTTAAGTGTAAGGAATCCTGAGATGTGTGCTCTCAGAGGGCCCTCAGGGAGGGGCCTCAGAGAAAGAGGACTCAAACTTTTTTGACCGTACTCCATATGAGGGGATGAAGTCCCCCATAGCCTGCCCACTTCAGCCTTTCCAACTTTCCCATGGGGGGAGAAAAGCTAGATAACAAAGAATGAAGAGAGGAACAAATCAGTCAAAATGATACCAGTGGAACAATTACACAAGACAACTACCAAAAGAAAACCATGATGATGATTTTACAAATGCATTATTTAATACAAAAATATCAGTATCTCCAGATCACGGCCATCATTCACACCATGACACTTCTGAGAGTAAACAGTGGTTTCACCAGGACAGCAGGTGTAAGTGGCACCTGGCCCAGGACATCCAGGACTATGGTCACCTGAGTGATTGCACACCAACAACATATCCTTCCATAAAATTGGGGCTATTCCCAGTATCTCGCTGTGTACTTACCTAGTAGAGGCTTTGCAACATTACTGGTGGTAAAATACTGAAAGTAAGGCCTCAGAATTCTCTAGCAATAGGCTGATTCTAGTGCCCAAACACTCACACGACAGCTTTGGTCTTCTTGCACCTTAGAGACCTGTCAACCTGACTTTAGTCCATGAGGGTCCAATCTGCAGTTGTCTCATCTCTCATGTCATTCGGTTCCAAATATTTAATTTTTTTTTTAATTTGAGTTCTTTTTGTTTACTTAAAATTTCTTTTTTTCCCTTCCAAATTTTTATTTAAATTCTAGTTAGTTGGTTTCTGGAGTAGATTGGTTTCTGGAGTAGATTCAGTGATTCATTACTTACATACAACACCCAGTGCTCATCACCAAGTGCCTTCCTTAAATGCCCATCCCCGATCTAGCCCATCCCCCACCCACCTCCCTCCATCAACCCTCAGTTTGTTCTCTATCCTTAAGAGTCTCTTACAGTTTGCCTCCCCATCTCTTTTCATGTTTTGTTTCCTAAAATTCCACACAGGAGTGAAATCACATGGTATTTGTCTTTCTCTAAATTTGAGTTCTTTTTAAAACTAAGATTTATTTAGTGCTCTTGTTTGGTTTCGAACATATGAGATGTTTAAGTTATTCTTTTGTTACTGATTTCTAATTTTACTGATAAGTATGGTCAGATAATATATTCTGGATGATATTGTTCCTTTTGGAATTTATTAAGGTACCATATATGGCATAGTGTATTATATTAGAATTTTCCATAGAACCAACAGGATAGAGGTATATATAAGTAGAGATTAATTATAGGAATTGGCTCACATAATTATAGAGGATGCAAAGCCTCATAATATGCCATCTACAAGCTGGAAATCCAGAAAAGCCTGAGGTATACTTCAGTCTGAGCTCAAAAGCCTGGGAATACGGAGCTCTGATGTCCAAGGGCAGGAGAGAAGAAGGCTGTCACAGGTCAAAGACAGAGAACTTTGCCCCTTCTCCACCTTTTGGTTCTATTTGGCCCCACAGGGTTGGATGTCCACACACTGGTGAAGGTGATCTTGACTTGATTCTACTGACTCAAATGCTAACCTCTTCCCAAGACATCATCACAGACACCCCCCGACATCTGGGCAGCTCTTAACTCATTCAAACTGACACATAAAATTAACCATTTTATGTGTGAATTTGCTGTGCTTTTCTTTAATATCAGTTTTTGCTCTAAAAGAATGCATTTTCTGTTTGTTTGCTTGACAGGTTTACTGACCCCATTTTTTACTTCCTTGTACTTGTGTTGCCATTTCTGGGTCCTGGACTCCACTGTCTTCATCCTCAAAAGATCTAATACAAGTTCCTAAATATAGATTCACAGCTGATGTGAGAAGACCAGGGCGAAACATTTATCAGTGCTGTCTAGCCTTGGGCTATCACACTATTCTCTCTCCCCTGCCCCCCTCAGTTGCTCTGAGTCTGCCTTTTGCCGAGGTCCTGGCTCACACCATGTGACCTTCCCCGAGCATGCACCTCCAGCCAGCCAGCGTCCTCAGCGTGGAGGCCTACCTTCTGTCCCCAAGGGGGCTTCTCCACGCATGGCCTCCGCAGAGATGAAGCCCTCTCAACAAAGGATTTGCTTACCAGCTGCAAAGGGAGTAAGACTGACTTCACAGATCGCACCAAGTGATAATAACTCTAAATATCACATTTATATGATAACTTGAGAACTTAGTTCTCAAACAGACTAAAAACGATTACAATATGCCATCCCAAAATACGTCATTTGGGCCTAAGAATCATTTTGAGCTGAAGGCACTGGAGTCCCTAAAATGCCTTATATACTTAAAAGCAGAGCTTCCCAAAAGAACTCAGTTTGTCATTAATACCCTTCCTGAGAAGATCTCTAAATTATCACACCCAAATAGAAATTGTCACAGAATAGCACATCTCTATTTCGTTTCCTAAGGGCCCATTTATCTTTCCAGAAAGTCATTTGCTTTCCCACAACTACCTTTTCTCCCACTCCTTCCTTTTTTCCTTCTAAGTTCGGTAGATAAGCCTCCAGTCTAACTGCTTCTTTGGGGTTTTCAGGTCTTTTCTGTTTAAGTCGTTCATACGTGTAAAGTTATTAACATAGTATATTATAATTAATTACAGTTCTAATTATATAATTATAATATGTAAATTTTTACTCTTGTTAATCTGCTCTTTATCAATTTAATTCACATGCCAGTTACTGAACCTAAGAGGGTAGAGGAAAAATTTTCCCTCCTCTAAAATATCAAGTAAAGTCCATAAAAATTTGTGTTGTTCATCCATTAGAATGACAATAAAAAGAATTTTCCATTTTTAGATCAGAGCTGGCCCAGCTAAAGGACCTCAATATTCTTTTTTTTTTTTTTAAAGATTTTATTTATTTATTTGACACAGAGAGAGAGAGATTACAAGTAGGCAGAGAGGCAGGCAGAGAGACAGGGAGAGGAGGAAGCAGGCTCCCTGCTGAGCAGAGAGCCCGATGCGGGCCTCGATCCCAGGACGCTGAGATCATGACCTGAGCCGAAGGCAGAGGCTTTAACCCACTGAGCCACCCAGGCGCCCAGGACCTCAATATTCTTGATACTCCCAGGAGTTGTGGGAGAAGAGATGAACCCATGAAGACAATATTCCCAAACCTAGTGACTTGTGAATTCAAAGGCAAAGGTATCAAGTGAGAGTATGGATTCTGGAACCCAAATCTCTAGACTCAAATTTTTCTTCTGCTTACTAATGGTGAGGTTTGGCAAAGTTCCCCATCCTTCTAAGCATTAGTCACATCACCTGCAATGGGGATGATGACTCACAATTCTGCGGATTTGTGGGGAGGATTCAATGAGATAATGAGCACAATGATACAGGAACCATGTCACCAAGTACTCAGTGCTGCTGTGTTGGTGGTTAATGGGAAGAGAGCCTGGGCCTCACCCACCAGGAATGTTGTGCATATACTTCTCCCTTTAATTAAAAAAAATATATATTATTTATTTATTTATTTGAGGGAGAGAGGGAGTAAGAGAGCACAAGTGGAGGAGAGGAAGAGGCAGGCTCCCTGCCAAGCAGGGAGACCAATGCTGGGCTCCGTCCCGGGACCCTGGGATCATGACCTGAACCGAAGGCAGACGCTTAACTGACTGAGCCACCCAGGCGCCCCTCCCTTCTTTATTTTTAACTTGTTTAAGGATTGCTCGTCTCGGAGATGTGCAACTCATAAATGAATAGAATTAACAATAAATCTGCAGTTGCTCCTTATAAGAGACAAATCATATGTATACTGCTCCTCATACAATAGTAACAGGAACTTGTTACACAGCCCTTTTTTAAAGTTTGCCTTCAAGCTACACACACAAAAATGGTTAAAAAAACTAAGGCACATATTAGTATTACCATTTTACAGATGAGGAAGGCAAAGTCCAAGCTAAGGGACTTTGGTGTTTTAATTCAAAATCCCAGCCTCTTCTTTTTTTTTAAAAAAAATTTTTTTTTTTTTTAAGATTTTATTTATTCATTTGACAGAGAGAGAGAGAGAGATCACAAGTAGGCAGAGAGGCAGGCAGAGAGAGAGGAGAGAGGGGGAAGCAGGCTCCCTGGCGAGCAGAGAGCCCGATGCGGGCCTCGATCCCAGGACCCTGGGATCATGACCTGAGCCGAAGGCAGAGGCTTTAACCCACTGAGCCACCCAGGCGCCCTCCCAGCCTCTTCTTACCACAGTCTGTGCCTCATGAATTTGCCCTAAATCCAGAGTATAATACTTAGAAAAATCTCATAGTTAAAAAAAAAAAAAACAAACAAATTCCAAAGATACCCCAAGATAACATTATCACAGACTACACGTTGTATCACATCTC
Organism: Ailurus styani; assembly: GCA_002007465.1. Classification (NCBI taxonomy): domain Eukaryota; kingdom Metazoa; phylum Chordata; class Mammalia; order Carnivora; family Ailuridae; genus Ailurus; species Ailurus styani. The sequence goes on along the minus strand of LNAC01000110.1, from coordinate 2,222,513 downwards.
ATTAACTATCAAACGTATCACAAACTATCATAGGGACAAGATGAATACAACCATTCTTTAACTCAGTTTGCATTTTTTGTTAAATATAACAAGAGCTCAAGAATTTACATTTTGCCTCAGGTTATGCAAACCTTCCCCAGAAACTGAAATATATTTGATTAGATCTTGTTGGAACAACTTGCCTTGGCTTAAGTGCAGAATGTTTTTGCTCAACTGCCTCTCAAAACCCGTTTAGCACTATGATCCTAAGACTTCATGGAGATGTGAAGTTTAGGTTCAATTGTAAAGACCAGTATTTGTGATTCTAAGGGCCAAAGGTGCTACTCTGGCATATTATTTTAAATAAAAGTTATGTAACAAGGACAGTCAGAACCTCCTCTGTCCCCCTGAAAGCAGGAAATAAATCTCCCGTGTGAAAGGTACCTTCCCATACCAAGAGGTAAGGAGACATGTTTATCACCAGAGATGGGAAATTTAGAACCAAGAAGGCTGTTTCAACAACACTGGTTATTTTATTTATTTATTTTTTTAACTGACTTACTACCATAGCCCAAATTCTGCTTAGGGTTCCTTACTAACTGAAGTTCTCAAAGTTGAGTTTTCTCTGTCAACTCCTGAAGATTTATTGTCTCTTTGTCTAAAAAGTATAAAAACTTCCCACCTGCCTTGGTCATTTCTTTAGGTATCAATTTCATTACTGGGCCTCTGTGAACATATACTAAAACCTTGGGTTTTGCTCATGTTAATCTGTCTCACATTAATTTAATTCTTACTCCACCCAGAAGACCTTGAGGACTAGAGAGTGATTTTTCCTTTGCTTCTGATTATATTTTTGCCACTGGTAATTTGTGTTGGAGAGGAAAAACTTTCCTGTACTTTCAAGGTTCTTTTGACTGGTCTATGAATCAAATTGACATAAGATGGATAAACAGGCAAAAATCAAATCTAATCACACAGGCACAGGGAATCCACATAAACATAGGAGATTCCAAAGACAGAAAATATGAGGTTTATATGTCATTCCAGACTAAGGAAGAGAGGGTATAGCTCTGGTGCTATAAGAAGAAAGTGAATTTACAGGAATAATGTAAAGAGTAAATGTTTAGTAAACAAATGTTTACGGGGCCATCCAAAAACAACGGGAGAGAGAGAGGACTTCGATCAAACAGACACTGCTAGGTTCCTTCCGTCTATCACACCATAGTTCATATTGTATTACAGTTTTCTATGGTGATAGCTTCTTCCCTGGAGAAGGTTCTCTATCTAAGTTCCTTTAGGCAATTAGTGGGGAAGTGAAGGTTATTCCTGAGCAAGCTCTTTCTTAAAAAGAATCAGCTTAAAATAATCTATGTGCCAAACAGACACATTTTGAAGGGGCAAATTTTGCTTCTTCCCTACATTTGCATAAATGTAGGAAGTTTAATGCACATGCAAGTTTGCTATTATTAAGGGGGGGGCGAATTCATTACAAAGTCATCTTTGCTAAGAATTAATTGATGTTCACATAGTATTTTTGAAATTACTATTTTCTGGATCTTAGGGAAATGTAAATCAATTAAAGTATTAGTGCTACTGAATATCTCACATGACTCTGGTCCTAACACCTAAGATTTAAACATCCAGATTCTATTCCAAGTGTCCAGGGCATTTTGTTTTGAGCTTAAAAATTCTCTCCTCCCCAATAACAGTGAAACTCCTCGTCTGTTCCATTAGTCTCTATTCCTACATAATTCATTTGCACCACCTCTGTTATCCAGATTGTAAACCTCCAGAATTCTCAAGCAACCAGACTACTTCAGAACCTAATAGTTACAAGGAAAAGAAAGCAAGAACTAGTGATAAAAAAGCAAAGGAAAACAATTTTCAAAAGAAATAGCTCAAAGAATAATGAAGCCTAACTTCTGGAGGCTGGCCAGAGGGAGAACATCATTCTGGTTTTCTGACGACCAGGCCTGGCTCTTTGTATGAGACCACAACACAGTGGAGAAACAGAAGACGGTAAGAAGTAAAGCAGAGGAGGGGCCCCTGGGCGGCTCAGTGGGTTAAGCGTCTGTCTTAGGCTCGGGTCATGATCTCAGGGAACTGGGATCCTGGGATCGAGCCTCAGGGAGTCCCCACTCAGCAGGGAGCCTGCTTCTTCCTCTTCCTCTGCCCCTCCCCCAACTTGTGCGTGTTCTCTCTCTCTCTCTCTCTCTCTCAAATAAATAAATAAAATCTTGGGGGGGGGGAGGAATTAAGCAGAGCAAAGAAGGAGGAGTGATGGGCAGGGAGCCAAGAGAGCAGAGCCACTCTGCTGACAGGGTCACCCTCTGCGTGGGTCACTCACGCCTCACCGCCCTGCAGGAGACCACTCTGTGTTGGCGAGATGACCTGCACCTGGCACACAGCCCGGAGCCCAACCAGTCCCCACGGCCACCTGGAGAGCAAGGCTACCGGACCCAAGGAGAACACACTCAGGATCCATCACACCCTCTGACTTTGATAAAAACCACTAATTATAGAGCACTCAGTATGTGCCAAGTCCAGCTCTAATTACAACTTTAAGTGCTTCAATTCTACCTCTGAGGTGGATACAATTATTAGCACCCTGTGTTAGCCCAGGTCCTCCAACAGTCAGATGCTGAGACAGGAATTAAATTTCCCCTGATTTTTGGCCAGATAAAATACGAGTCTAGGGGCACCTGGGTGGCTCAGTCGTTAAGCGTCTGCCTTCGGCTCAGGTCATGATCCCAGGGTTCTGGGATCGAGCCCCGCATCAGGCTCCCCACTCTGTGGGAAAGCCTGCTTCTCCCTCTCCAACTCCCCCTGCTGGGAACTCTCTCGCTGTATCTCTCTCTGTCAAATAAATAAATAAAATCTTAAAAAAAACAACAACAAAAAACGAGTCTACTAAAAGTATATTTTTCAAAGAAAATGATTTGTTATCTTAAATTCACATCTAACTGGACACCCTGATGTTTATTTGTTGCTTAACCTGACAACCCTGTATTAGGGGAACTACTTATATGAGGGATAAGAGGGTGGGAGCTGGACTAGGCGAGGAGAGGCCTGAGACTGTGATGGCATGTGAGGCCAGGGAGGAGAAAGACAGCAGACTGGTTGGAAACATCACAAAGGTCAGGCAAAGCCATCAACAAGTCCACAAGCCACAGTAGTAAATAAAGGAGCTTTGTGTGGCCCAGGATTGGATCTACCTTAATATCCCTGCCACACTCAATAGGCTAGGAGCAGCCATAGGGGCCTGGCCTCAGGGAACCACAGGAATAGATGTCAGAGCACAGGGGCTAGAGCTCTTGGTCAACTACAGCGGGTTAGAAAAGCACATCCTAATGGCCACCACACCCCCACACCCATTTTATAGGCAGTGAAACTGAGTCACAGAGAAGTAATTTATGGGAAGTCAGGGCTAATTAGTACAGGAGCCAGGATTTGATGCTCTAATTCGAGAAGCCTTGCTAGAGATTGCTAGGCTCCCTCCTAGGTCTACATTTTGTGCACGTTTAGAAACTATCTGATGCTCACGCCACTATATTTAACAAACAGCCACATGTTCACTTGCTATACAGTGTTCAAGAAAACGGAGACTAGGACAGTTTAAATAGATGTCCACCAAAGCAAGTATGTTTACAGACTACCAAAATTAGGAGATCCATTCTCAAGCCTACCTAAGTACAGAGCAATTTGAAAAAATTGTACAGCCAGGGGCGCCTGGGTGGCTCAGTCCGTTAAGTGTCCACCTCTTGATTTCAGCTCAGGCCATGATCTCAGGGTCATGGTCTCAGGGTCGTGAAATCCAGGCCTGGGCTCCATGCTCACGGGGAGTCTGCCTCTTTTGCTCTCTCCCTTTTCCTTTGATCCTCCCCACCACTCACGTTTTCTGAAATAAATAAATACATCTTAAAAAAAAATTATGTAGCCAGAATGATTCTTGGGCCCATAACGTGTGGTAATTAAGATCATTACTATTTCTTTTTAATAATACAGCATTGGTAAACTCCACTGTTTAGGTCCCTCAAATCTTTGAACACCTGCAGTAGGTTTCCATTATGTGGCACCAAGTTAAGGCCAATGTCTGAATGAGATGCCACATAAACCTCCTGTAACACTGGTTGAGGCTTTTCTTAACAGGCTTAGAAATACTTTTAAAAATCCACGAACAGCAACACCTATTTGTATTAGATTTTTCCCCCCTCATGATAATTTAGGAAAACAACTGCCAAGTATAATGGTCCCAAATCTCCCAGATAGCAGGCTGGTCTGAATTGGCAGTTTATGTTGCCCCTCACACACGTGCACACACACACGAACACTAATCATGGAATGTTCTAGGCGCATGGGTTGAGATCTGGAACCAGCTGTCACGTCTTGTATTTGAGTTTTACCAAAAAGTGGGCTGAGTGGGGAATTCCAGCTGGGTGGGGACTGAAGGTGGTTTTTCCCTCAGACTGGGTGTGTGAGGATGTGGAGGTGTTTTTTTATCAGTCTTACCAAGCAAAGTTTTCCAGTGCACAAACCTGAAAAGAAATTTCTCTTCTCTGGGGCCTGTGCAAACTCTGGGAAAGTACCCAAGCATAAACTGGGCCCTGGCTTGTTTTCTTTCTTTGCCTTGTCTTGGGGAAGTCTGTCATCAAGTACCACCCAAAATATGCCAAACCATGTTTGTTGTACTTGTTTCTCAAAACCTTGTCCTTTTCACTTGAGCCTATGAAGGTGGATCTGTCAGGACCAGACATGGTGCTTTCCGGTGTTGCAACTAGAAACAACTCAAGACCCAGCACCGGCATGTGCCATATTCCCTCAGTGATTATCAAGGGAAAATACTGCTGGTGGCTAAAAATAGCACAGTGATTAAAAACAATCTCCCCAGATGCCCCACAGGACAGAGGAGCATATGAATTTCTTACAGAAATCAGAGCACGGCTCTGGTAGAACCCTGAATTTTAGGAGACTCAGAAGAAATCAAGAGTAGATCATGTAATTTTAAAGTGTTACAATTTAATGATATTAACACTGTGCACAAATTTTATTTTTATTCTCTGCCTGGGCTTCGGAGAGGGCAGGAGACAGGCTTGTAATAAAAAAATATTTTCCTGGGAGGAAGATGCCCATTTGCAGGTTTTACTGAGTCCCAGGGACCTACTTTCATAGCTGTGTAGACAAGGGAGTGACAGGCACAAGGCCAGACACCTCGGTGTCTTGCTCCTCCTCCTGGAAAGTCTGTCAAATGTGCCCAGCCTCCTTCCTGCTGGAGGGAAGAGACTTTTCCTCTACCCTCTCAGGTTTTGTGGCTGGGGCCTAGGAATTAAACTGACAGGAGAAAAAGCAATAGATCTTCCTGATGTTACTATTTCTTGAAGGCACGAGTGGTTTCCTACACAGAAGTGAAAATCCCAAAGCAGTTCGACTTAGGACCTGTATACTACTTTAGCAAAGAGCAATACATTCTGGAGTTGTGACAAGAAGGAGGAAAGGTGGCTTGGGGCTAAACACAGTGGTGACAAGGTGACCAGTATATACATGGTGAAACTAACACCAAAGAAGGGCTGTTTTCGTAAGGTGTTCATAAGGAATTCTGTGCAGAATCATCTCCTGTTGATTCCTAGTGTGTAACGATAAGAATGTGCTCCTCCTTTCTGGTACGGGGAGGGCCCCTTTCTTACAGGAGATCTCCACTCTTACTTCCAGGCACAAAGGGGGAGGTCAGAGAGCCCTTCCTGCATCTGCCACTTCTCAAGTGCACTCAGCTCTAAATATTCAATATGCCAAAGAGACTGACTACTCCTCTGCCAGGACACTTGGCAATTCGTATCACTGAATACTAATCATTCTCATCTCTGTGGAAATGTCTTCTTCTCAACAAGGCCATACCTGACCTCCCTGGCTAAATGAACACATTTCTGGGGCACCTGGGTGGCTCAGTAATTAAGCATTTGCCTTCGGCTCAGGTCATGATCCCAGGGTCCTGGGATCGAGCCCCGCATCGGGCTCCCTGCTCGGTGGGGAGCCTGCTTGTGTTCCTTCTCTTACTCTCTTTGTCAAATACATAAATAAAATTTAAAAAATAATGAGCATATTCTCCATTCCTCTCTGACTCCAGAATTCTACCCTCTCTTTTTTTAATGGCATTTTGTTTCAATTATCTCAATATGTGTCCAAGTATTTGTTGGTGTATTTGTTTATTGACTTTGGCCTCCTTCAGTCTGAGGGCAAAGACTACATCTACTTGTCCAAACCAGCCCAGCGCTGAGTACAGTGCCTGGCAGAGAGCAGGTGCTCCATCAGTATTTGTTAAATAAATGAACACAGAGAGGTAAGAACAAACATCCAAGTGTTAATAGTGCTTCTCTCCAGTTGGTGAAATCATGGCTGCCAGATTTTCTCTCTTCTGCCCATGTGTACTCTCTGGTTTGTTTGTTTTTTCCCAGTACCTTGCTTCCATCATCATAATTTATTCATACATTTTTAAAAAAATGGTTCTTAATAACATGCTGAAATGCTTTTTTAATTTCAAGTAGCCACATATTTACACAGAAGCTCAAGGCTTTTCAACAGCTCCACAACAAAAGAAGGTTCATTTCTGCTGTGATTACTTGCTTCTCAACTTGACCAAGGTTACTACACTGAACACAATACAACTGAAGGGGCAGTGAGTAGTCATGAAAAGATCACAGGCTTCAGGTTCAGCAAGATCCAGGTTCCATATGACTCCTCTAGTTTCTCAGCTCTGGACACGTGTACAAATGATCTCTATTCCCTGAGCCTTATTTCCAAGTCATTCATTTAAAAAAATCCATTTTCAGGTGCCTGGGTGGCTCAGAGGGTTAAAGCCTCTGCCTTCGGCTCAGGTCATGAACCCAGGGTCCCGGGATCAAGCCCCGCATTGGGCTCTCTGCTCAGCAGGGAGTCTGCTTCCTCCTCTCTCTCTCTGCCTGCCTCTCTGCCTACTTGTGATCTCTCTCTGTGTCAAATAAATAAAATCTTTAAAAAAATTTTTTTAAATAAATAAATAAATAAATAAATCCATTTTTCAGCCTTGCTTTATATATAATATTTTGTTTCTCATAATATTCATGGTCACAGTTCTCAATTAATTCTTCATGAAAACTAAAACCTCATGTGTAGGTTGACCCAAATAAAACTGCCAATATTTTACCATTTTTAACTTGAAAACAAAATGGTAATTTCTTATGATTCAACATAATAGGTTTTTTTTAACCTGAGGGCTCAGGAGGACACCTAACAATTTGGATTGAGGCACTGCCCAAATCATCACGAAAGTTCCCCAAATGGCCCCACATGACAGGCCTTCTGCTTTTTGACCCCGACTAGTTCAAAGTGCAGGGGCATTTGAGAGCAAAATTTCTTATTTTAATGTCCATGACTCCATTTAGAACTTTATCAAGTTTCTGACTTCATAACTACCTAAGCTTAATGAGAATTCCTATAGAAAAAAAAAAGTATTCACTTAAAAATGAAGGCAAAGAATTGTCTCATAAAGCCGTGGCACACAGACTTGAGTGACAGCTCATCAAGGACCGCGCCCCCCAACCATCTGCACATCAGCCACAGCCATCACTCCTTTGAAAAAGACAGCATTTCCCTGCTTCTTTATGGCTAAGAAGGTACGCGGAACAAGGTTTAGACAACCAATGTGTATAGGAAAGAACTGGTCTAAGAAAGAAATATGCCACTGTCAAGGAAGTGCTTATTCATGTGAGCTAAGTTAAAGGAGACAATAAAGAAATGTAAGTCCCTTAAAAACAGGAAAAAGAAACTGGCTCCAGTGACATAAAAATAATAAGGGAGTGGTGGCTGGTTGGCACTGTGGGTAGAACATGAACTCTTGATCACGAGGTTTTGAGTTCAAGCCCCACATTGGGTATGAAGCCTACTTTAAAAAAAATAATAGTAGTAATAGGGGAAAATCTTTTTTAAAAAATGCAATTAGTTGGTTTTTTCCTTATGTCTAAGAGTGAAACAAAATACCAAGTTGGGCACAGAAAACTTCCTGCTCCATTCACAGTTACAAGTACACAGGTACCTTCTACCTACCAGGACATATTAAATATATCAACGTGAGTTTTTTTTCTTTTTTTGTAAGATTTTATTTATGTATTTGAGAGAGAGGGAGCACAAGTAGGGGGAGCAGCAGGCAGAGGGAGAGGGAGAAGCAGATTCCCCGCTGAGCAGGAAGCCCCACATGGGGCTCGATTCCAGGACCCCAGGATCATTACCCGAGCCAAAGGCAGACACTTAACCAACTAAGCCACGCAGGTACCCCAGTATCAACATTTTGATGTACTAATTTGTTAATATTTCTAATTCAAGGGGTGAGGTAGGAAGAGGGGACATGTTCCACATTTGTGAGCAGACAGATATGAAATAAATTAGCCAAAAAAAGCACCTCAGCTAAGGCTGTCCTAAAATTCTGAACATCTGAAAGTGGCATCATTTTCTATGGTCATCCCAGCTAGATTTAGATTTATAATCCCAATCTCCCCCTGGTCCTCAAAAATACAAATGTTAAGGCAACACATCTGTTATAATTAGGTTGGGCTACATGTAACAAACAAAAACACCAAAATTACAGTAGCACGAACAGGATAGAAGATTATCTCTCTGCCTCAGAAAAGCCCAAGGGCTGGCAATCCAGAGGTGGTAATCTGCTTCTAGAAGTCCTCAGAAACCCAGCCTATTTTTTCACAGGCCATACCTCCGAGCAAAGAGCTGGGAAGATGCTGTCTTTATTCCAGAAAGCCACATACCCCTAATGGGAGAAAATGGATGGTGGAGTGGGAAATGAGGCTTCTCTACACAACCAAATTTTACCAAACACATGAAAGGGATGAGAATATGCCACCCCAAAATATGCCACTTCAGCATAAAAGTTATTTTGAGCTGAATGCAAGTGAGAAAAGTAGACACAGGGAAAGCTCTCCACCTTCTCCATATCTGCCCAGAACTATAAACTTCCCTTATAAAGGTGTCCTCCTCTCTTGCTCCTGGAAGAGAACAAACTTTATAATCAGACATGGAGGAAGTGCTGAGATGAGTCTGCATATACCTTATCAGATAAATTTATCTTCCACTAGTTTCCCTCATATATTCACCTTTCCACAGTCTACCACCCTGAAAAGCCCAAGCCCCTTTTCCTTTGTCTTGTCATTTCTCTACAATTTATCACCCTTTGTTAAAATAGTATGTAAGCCCCCAAGTTCAACCACTTCTTTGGGTCTTTACTTCATTTTTATGAAGGCATCTGTGCCCCTTAAAAAGATTAATAACAAATATAACATGTATTCCTTTTCTCTTGTCAATCTTTTTTTCAGTTTGATTCACAGGTCCCAATTAATGAAACTAAGAGGGTAGAGTATAATTTTTTTCTTCCCCTACATGTACAAAAAGAAGCCAAAACCTCTGCAAAGCATCCGTTTATTTGCTCATTCAAAAAACATTTACTGATTTCATACTGTGTACCATACTGTGTACCATCTGCATCTCAATAGATACAGGAGAGAGAGCTAGATAGGTTCTGAATAAGATGGACAAGGCCCTGACCTCAGAGAACTTTCGTTTACTGAAGGGAACAAACAGTTGAAAATAATGATGCATCATAACTGTTGGGGGCAAAAAGAGAGAGAGGTCAATTTGACTTTGGGGTGAAGATGCTCATAATAAGTTTTCTGTAACCTTATTGTTAGGGGATACTCACAAGACAAAAGAAATAACAATGAACCAGAAGTAGATCTTATAAGTCCAAGAAGAATCCTAAAGCAAATTTCCTGTAATGATTATTTGAGTATGAGTCACAGTGTGGCTGGCACTATGTTGCTTGATGTAAACAGGTCAGCCAGCGAGTCTTCACTGGAGGGAATAGTTGGACCAGTTAGAAAGCCCCTTTTCTTTCTGTAAGCTACTAAAAATTCAAGCCCTTCAAGTCATGTAAGCAACTCTGAGGGAACAATTAAACTTTTGCCCACTTCAGTGAAATCATGTTACAGAGAAGCATTCTGTTGGGGGTTAGAGGAAATGACACACTGATGAGGTTATTTATAAAGATGCAAGACAATGATGACTCCAGCCACTTTGCCTGAGAGGCACAGAGGTGGTAAAATCTCAATGGTGGGGCCCCTGCGCTCTTGTAGTGTGGGAGTTCTGGAAGGCCAGAATGGAGAGAGCTCCTGGGAAGGCCAAACCACCTGCAACCAGCGTGGCTCTGTGTCTTCTGTGACCAAGAATAATACAAAATCCCTCAAGGAGGAACAGAGATGGTATGATCATGAGAAAGCCATCGTTAAACATGCAGAGGTAAAAAAATACAAATGGGGAATGAGGCTGGGAGGCCTTCAGCTTACCTGAGCCCACAGAAAATACTAGAATAATTTGTCATTTGCTTGGCAGCTGAGAATGGCAGAGGGAAGTCGAGAAAAATCTTACTTTGTCCCGATCCTTGCACAGAGCAAACTATGAGACTAAAAATTCACCAAATCATTTGATATAGAATCTATAGCCCAGCAGCTATAGAAAATGTACTGATACTTTTTCTTTAAAGATTCTTTTCCATCTCAGGAGATCAAAATCATTTGATCACTCTTTGGGTATCTGGAGTCAGGATTTAAAACACCACAGAAACACTGCAATGATTATGCCTAATTTTGTTAAGTTGGAACAGGTCATTACCTCAAGGCAAGAAAAAAACTTTTCAGTGAATCATCTTACTTCTAAAATAGTTTGTCATATTTTAAAATTAAAATTAAAGCTATTGGGGCGCCTGGGTGGCTCAGTGTGTTAAAGCCTCTGCCTTCGGCTCAGGTCATGATCTCAGGGCCCTGGGATCGAGGCCCGCATCGGGCTCTGCTCATCGGGGAGACTGCTTCCTCCTCTCTCTCTGCCTGCCTCTCTGCCTACTTGTGATCTCTCTCTCTCTGTGTCAAATAAATAAATAAAATCTTATTTAAAAAATTAAAGTTATTAATACTGAGATGCTTGCCTGGGACGCGGTCCCCCTCATACTATCCCCAGAAAAGATAAGGCAATGTGACATTTCGGCTCTGAAAAAGGACAGAGGCAAATCTTCTCTCACACACAGTCTGAGATTGCGAGCAAAGCTCACCCTCCTGGCTCCGAGCGGAATGTCCTCACATTGAACGCACACTCAAATGACACACTATGAAATTCAAAAGATCTCCTCATTCCACACAGTTAATATTCATTGCTAAAAGCCAACTAAATGAATATGGGTCCCCCAGCTCAAACCAGGTCAGAAGCACAGACAAGTTCTATGGCTATTTGGCTCAGGGCAATCCAACATCAGACAAGTTCAAGCCACGCTCTTTGGGCCTCCACGCCCACCAGAGGCAGCTCCAGAGATGGCACCACAATGCCATGGCCCAGCCTGAGGTGTTTCGGACCATACCCCTGAGATGTGCTCATCTCCTTCTCCACCTCTCCAGACAGGTAACTATTCTGAAGCCCGGGTCCTGAACCTAATTAGAAGGGCTGGAGCCCCCCAGACCATGTGCTCTCTCCTAGACCTGTCTGCTGCAGGTATGATCTTTCAATCAGGGTGACCCTGTCTTAACTAAATCCATGCCCGTGGGTCAACCCAGGCCTAGATGAATTCCATACAGAATGTAGAGAGTTCTACCACTTCTATCAATATCATCTATTAGACTTTGTACACACTGTTTTCCTATTTGACACTGCATTTGTATTTCATGGTAGTACCGGGAAAAGCCGCCTGGAAGCAAGATTGTGCCCATTTCACAGAAGACACTGGGTCTTAGAAGAGATTTCCCAGCATCACAGGACCGAGCTGGGAATCGAACCCAGTCCTTCTGAAAGCCCCAGTGTGATGGATTATGAATCCACTGAGCCCCAGAACAGGAAATGGAGCAAACGGGCCACGCTAGCAGAAGCTCACGTCCTGGTTCCTGGGTTCTCTTCTATTTCCCACTTCTCTTTTACCAGCACCACCTTCTCCCAGGATTTGCTCTTTCTCTTCAGCCTGGTGTTGCCACGGGACTTCCCACCCACCTCTGCCAACCCTGGTTCCACTGTCCCACCTGTCCAGGTTTCTCCGTTCCACCTTCCACTCTTTCCTAACCAACTATCCCGAGGGATAATGACAGAATCTAAATGCATTCTTAATTGGCAGATTATCCACATAAAGAATCAAAATGACATGCAACGGAGGATAGTCCAGACAGTAGGCAGAGGGGAGTATTTTTAATAAACACAGAGTTGGAAGGTGTAATTTTCCAATATCCCTTCTGTCCTCTCAACATAATGCCATACCCAAGTTTGGACTCGATGCATGGCTCCCGAGAATCAAGGTCTGGGGGCGCCTGGCTGTCTGAATTGGTACAGCGCGCAAACTTTCATCTCAGGGTGGTGAGTTAAAGCAGTGATTACTTTAAGAAAAAAAAAAGACTGAAGGTTTGTTTCTCAACCTCTCATGGGTTGTGTCTGCTGTGTGATTAAGCTCTGCCTCTGTAATGTGAGTGGAGGTGACATGTGCAGTTTCCGGGTCACACGCTCCAACGGAGGAGCACCTTCCTGACCGTATGAGCTGAAATGTGAGGTGGCAATGACCCACCTTTTATTATGTAGAACAACAAAGAAGCCTAAGGCCTGGACTTTGTGGGTCACTGACCCAAACTGGACTATTTACACCTGAACTCTTAAATCAGAACAACTATTCTGTTTAGCCTTTCTTCTTTGTAGTCTCTGCTCAAGCAGCTAAAATAACATCCTTAATAATGCCAGGGTCTTGACTTAAGTCTATGAAAACTTCCCTACCCTTGGTGGAAAACCTGTGCTTAAGTCAAGGGCTTTTTGAAATCTGCGTAATTCAACAGAGCTGAAAGAAGCCAGTCACTGAGCCCCTGGGCAGGAAGAAAATGTGGGAAGCTGGGTAAGATCACACTTGTGGCAACTGAAACGAATCAGAGTGTACCACCTATACTTCCAAAAATTTTTTGAGTTTTATAAAAACTAAATTCCAAACAGAACAGGCACCGGGCCAATTTTGGTCCTTGAGGCACGAGCTTTCAATAGACTTTCCAGCCTATTTGCTTCACACACAAGAGTTAGGGCCAGAGAGATCAAGGGATTCCTCAGAGCCTCTACACTACTAGAAACAGACCTGTCCCTAGACGTGGACATTCCACCTCCTAGAGCTGTACCTCCCTGTACGTGCAGCTGGAGCCCCAGGCATCTCTGCTCCCTGGCAGGCAGGCAGGCAGTGTGGGGGGCACCTAAATACCATTTGGAATTAGGCTTGAAACTGCGCATTTAAGAAGAGGTCAGGTCCTCTTTCTCTCTCTTCCTCAGCAGTGCAATCCTAAAGCCATGAGATGGTTTAAGAAGGATGTCCTCATGTGGGAGTAGCTGTGGGGTGTCTAAGACTGAGCTGGGTGAGGGAGACGTCCATGGTGAGGGCGAGTCCAGCACCCTGAGAACCAGGATGAGGTGAGCAGGGCGTCCTTGGAAGAATAGGAGATTGGTGAAATCAACCAGAACAAGGGTCGAGGGTCCCAGGAAGCAGGTTTCTAACTATGAGACAAAAGAAGCAAATCCTGGAAAGGCAAAAACTGAACAAGTACTGTGATGTTGGACTGGATGTAAGTTCTGATGTGGCCTCAAGGTTGTCCAGATGTAGAAAGGTTGTATGTATGTGTATCTCCCAACTCTGTCCATTGTGAGGGCCTGACAGCTCTGAAATCTTCATGTTGATACGTCTCAGCTTCTACACAGGATTCCTGACTAATAGGAATCAGAGCTCTTCAGAGAAAACGGCGATTCCAGGGCCAAGGCAGGGACTAAGGAAGAATGAGAACACATCAGAAGAACACAGAAGCCAGTTTCATGGGCATCCTGCTGGCCAAATTAGGTATCAAAATTTATTGAGCATGTAACTTATTGGCTAAAATAGGAACACATAAGAACATACAAGTGTAAGTAAATAAATATAAAGTCTGAGGGAAAACAGGCTGCGTACATAGTTTCGAAGTACATCCCCACGAAAGACATTCATGTACAAAGGAGAAATGTTTTACAAGGGAGAAAGCCAGCAGACAACACCCTATGAGAGCTACGTGAACATCCTCAGTAACGGACAAATGGCAACTACACACCACTTAATAAGATGCAGCAAGGCGAACACAGCCTCATTTCTGTGAGTGTACTGCTCTACCACATTTTTTACACCTGAACAACAAATTCAGGAGCATTCCACCAAGTAAGTTGTAATTTCTAGTGTCATGATCAGGGCACCTGGGTGGCTCAGTCAGTTAAGTGCCTGCCTTTGGCTCCGGTCATGATCTTAGGTCCCATGATCGAGCCCCATCGATGCCCCCTCCATGGTGGCTCTCTCCTCAGCGGGGACTCTGCTTCTCCCTCTGTGCTCTCCTGCTCTCAAATAAATAAAATCTTAAAAAAAAAAAAAAAAAGTCATGGTCATAAAAACCAACCAAACAAAAAAACCCAAAAACAAAACTAAAAACAAAGTAGATAGAACAACACAGCTCCTTTTGGTATAAAGGACATTACTGATACAAGTGGCTAAAGTTGAATGGTATCTAAGAATACGATGTTGTCAATAATTTCCTGATTATTTTTTAAAGATTTTATTTAGTTATTTGACAGAGAGAGAGATCACAAGCAGGCAGAGAGAGAGGGGGAAGCAGGCTCTCTGCTAAGTAGAGAGCCCGATTCGGGGCTCAATCCCAGGACCCTGAGATCATGACCTGAGCCGAAGGCAGTGGCTTAACCCACTGAGCCACCCAGGCATCTCAGTAATCCCCTGATTTTAATGGTGTATAACAGTTACATAGGAAAATGTCCTCGTTTGTAGGAAATACACAATACAAGGGAGGGGTCAACCACATACTCTTGGATAGTTAAGGGACAAAGAAGTTCTTTGTACTGTACTCCAGTTTTGAAGTTTATGAATTTTGAAGTTTGTGATTATATCAAAATAAAAAAACTATAAAAGAAAAAATGAAGGGACAGTGATTAGAGAGGGAGGCAAGGAAGGAGAGCACTAATTTTAGGTGACTCATTCCTAAAGCACTAACTCTAGAGCCAGACTGCTTGGGTTCAAATTTCAGTCCCACCGTTTATCAGCTGGTTGACTTGGGAATAGTTACTCAACCCCTCTGTTCCTCCATTTCCATGTTAATAAAATGAGGATTGTCACAGTACCTATTTCATGACTTGTTAAGAGATTTAAACGGGTTTCTATTTGTTAAGTGCTCTGAAAAGTGCCCGGAACATAGTAAGTATCATAAAAGTATAAGTAAAAGAAATAAAATGTCCCCTGGAGTAGTTCAAACTGGAATAACCTCACACATATGCTCCACGAGGGACAGAGGGAGTGGATGGAAAATGAAATTTAATAATGTTTCTTAACTTAAAACAAAAGACACTCCTCAGCAATTACAGCCCAATACTATTTTTTCACGGACTTCCGGGGCTTAGATTTTACCCAAAGTCAGTCATCCACGGAAGCTCAGGTGATCTGTGTCATTAGCCAACCAGAGGTAGGAAATGTGGGTTACTGATGGTGCTGGAATGTAAAGCATCTCATAAAAGCAGGGCATGGTTTTTAGCGTATCTGTCTTTGGAATAGAAAACCTTTTCCATGGTGACCTCCTGGATACCAGTCAACAAAACTCCCTTCCCTGCCAAACTCAGGCATTTGCTCTGAGCAACAGCGCCACCTACAGCTCAACACCGTAAAGACAACTCCGTAATACACAAATCCTGGTCAAACTTTCCCAACTCTAAAGTTGAGGGGCTAAAAGATCTTCAACCAGCCAAGAGCAAATGTAGAGTACTGACAGGATCTGTGTTTCCATTTTTTTTTTAAATAAAGACTTAATTTATTTGACAGAGAGAGCGAGAGAGCGAGCGTGCGCACAAGTGGGGGAAGGACAGAGAGGGAGAAGCAGACTCCCCTCAAAGGAGGGAGCCCAATGCAGGGCTCGATCCCAGGACCCTAGAATCATGATCTGAGGTGAAGGCGGATGCTTAACCGACTGAGCCACCCAAGCACCCCTGTGTTTCCATTTTCAAACTTAATCTACCTTAGAAAGTCAATTCTATGTAATAACTTACACATAAGGAAGGGGAAATCTCATTTATGACTCAAATCTTAAAATACATAGGAATAAACATAAAAGATGAAATGCATTACAAAATTTTACTAGGAGTCATAATTATTTAAACAAACATACACATAACAAGAAAAAAAAACCGAGTACTATGAATTTGTTCTTTCCTAATTTATTTATTTATTTATTTATAAAGATTTTATTTGTTTATTTAACAGAGAGAGAGAGAGAGAGAGAGAGAGAGAGAGCGCGCACAAGTAGGCAGAGCGACAGGCAGAGGGAGAGGGAGAAGCAGGCTCTCTGCTGAGCAGGGAGCCCGACGTGGGACTCGATCCCAGGACCCTGGGATCATGACCTGAGCCGAAGGCAGTGGCTTAACCAACAGAGCCACCCAGGCGCCCATTTCCTAATTTATCTATAAATTTAATACAATTCCAAAGAAAATACCCCCAGAACTTTCCTTTTCAAACACCTGAAATATCCTTCTACATTTCTTTTAGAAAAACACGGAAAACACTCTAATAAACAATAATCAATATCTATGGAGCCCTCACCATGGTGCCAGGCAGAGTTACTTATATAATTTTTCTTTAAAAATTGTGGCCGGTATTATCACCGCCCTGTAGAGCAGAATGTATGGTTTTAGCCGACCAGCACCCACATTTCATTCCAGGATACCATTATTTCCAAATCCAGGGAATTAAGTTCCCTTGATTTCAGCATTCGAGCATCCTAAAGCCAAATGGATTAAAGACCAATAGGCTAATCCCACAAAAACACATATGAGCTTTTCCAATGGAAAAAAAAAAAGTCTCTATATTTTTAATCCAGATCCCTCTACCGAATCTTCCGTTCAATGTGGGGAATGCCCTTTCCTTTAGAAGATTCTGCAAAAACTACCTCCAAGGGGCATCCAACTGGCTCAGTGGGTTAAGCCTCTGCCTTTGCTTCAGGTCATAATCCCAGGGTCCTAGGATTAAGCCCTGCATTGGGTTCCCTGCTCAGCGAGGAGTCTGCTTCTCCCTCTATTTCTGCCTGCCCCTCCCCCCTGCTCATGCTCTCTGCTCTCTCAAATACATAAAAATCTTAAAAAATACATATACTTCTAAAAACAAAAACAAAGCAAAACAAAAAATAATAAACTACCTCTGAAATCACGTCAGGAAGCTTCCACAGGATGTGCTCCAGCAAGACTAGAGTATAAAGCAATCAGACAAAATACATGGGAGCCAGGAAGCAAGAATCTATAACACAGAAGAGCAGCAAAGTTTTGAAAGGGAAATTCAGGGCGCCTGGGTGGCTCAGTGGGTTAAAGCCTCTGCTTTCGGCTCAGGTCATGATCTCAGGGTCCTGGGATCGAGGCCCGCATCGGGCTCCCTGCTCAGCGGGGAGCCTGCTTCCCCCTCTCTCTCTGCCTGCCTCTCTGCCTCCTTGTGAGCTCTCTCCCTCTGTGAAATAAATAAATCTTAAAAAAAAAAAAAGAAAAAAAAAAAAGGGAAATTCAGATGCCACTTGTATGCTAGCAAACAGCAGCCCGTCTCACTGAAGCAGAGGACAAAGAGCACTGAGAGAGGGGACCCCAGGAAAAATAAAAGCAGCTTCCTGAGTAACTGGAAAGTAGTAATAGGCATGTGACAGAATTCAGGCATTTAGAAACAATTAGTAATGGACTATTTTTATGAACTATCCAGGATAGGCAAATCCAGAAACAAAAGCAGACTGGTTGCTACCAGGCACTGGAGAACAGGGTGAAAAGGGGAGTACTGCTCAGTGGGTAGGGGTTTACTTTGGGGGTGATAAAAATGTTCTGGAACTAGTCAGTGGTGCTTGCTGCACCAGTAAGTGAATGTACCAAATGCCACTGAGCTGCATACTTTAAAAATGGTTATGTTGTAGTTTAACACAGTAAGAAAAAAAAATAGATGCAGAGCAAATTAAGCAATAAGGGCAATTACAAACTCTAGGAAAAAGACAAAAAAGCAGGCATGAGTTGTTGCCCTTTGCACAGTCGTAATTAGGTCATGACTATGGACTTAACCAGATGCTGTGGTGTGGAGAGATGAGAGGGATGGAGGGAAAGGCTTTATGCCTGGGGAAATGCTAATAAAAAAGTTAATCCTTACCTACCACATTGAGAACTCTGCATTTAATATCTGAACCGATTTACATAAGAATCACAGTAGGAGCTTATTGCTTAGGAATAAGGTGTTCAGCAACAGTAGAAAAAGTGAAGATGGTTGCTCCAGTAAGGGGGGAAGGGGAAAGAACAGAAGGGAACACCATCTTAAGCATTCTAGGCTCACTGTATTTTTTTTTTAAGATTTTATTTATTTATTTGACAGAGAGAGATCGCAAGTAAGCAGAGAGGCAGGCAGAGAGAGAGGGAGAAGCAGGCTCTCCGCTGAGCAGAGAGCCTGATACGGGGCTTGATCCCAGGACCCTCGGATCATGACCTGAGCCGAAGGCAGAGGCTTAACCCACTGAGCCACCCAGGCGCCCTGGCTCGTTGTATTTTTAACTGTGTACAAGTATTTAAAAATATACTTAAAAGAAGAGGAGAACTTTATAACCTAAATTTTTAAACTTAAACTGGAAAAAGATCAAGCGATTTGGGGCATCTAGCATGCTCAGTCAGTAGAGCATGTGACTCTTGTTCTTGGGGTTATGAAGTTTGAGCCCAACATTGGGCACACAGACCTCTTAAAATGTTTTTAAAAAATATAGATTTGATTGCATGAGAACTCCAAAACTTCAGTACATCAGAATGTATCAACATTTTCTGGGACTCAGATGTTCTGTCCCTAATGTCTTCACACATCCCTTAAAAACCTTTAAGGCCAACAAACACCTAGAATAAAACCAAACATGAGCAGTTAAGTGCAAGATGGGAGAAGTGTGAAAAGGGTAGAAACTGCCAATAGTTACCGATGCAAATGTCTACAGCAGACAGGCAGATAAATAAAATTACAGCGAAGCCAACAGGAGAAAGATCTGAAGTGCTAGGGAAGGGCAGAAGAGCAAGGACATGGACTCCTCAGTCCCTTCAGCGTTCCCAGGAACAAAGAATGCCACAAGAATAATCTGTAGTTGGGGCACCTGGGTGGCTCAGTCGTAAGCGTCTGCCTTCGGCTCGGGTCATGATCTCAGGATCCTGGGATCGAGCCCTGCATCGGGCTCCCTGCTCAGCGGGAAGCCTGCTTCTTCTCCCACTCCCCCTGCTTGTATCTCCTCTCTCACTTTCTCTCTCTCTGTCAAATAAATAAAATCTTAAAAAAAAAAAAAGAATAATCTGTAGTTGCACAGCAGGGAAGAGAGGAGTGAAAAAAGTAATAGCATCCTTATTTCCTTTGAGAAAACTGCCCCATCTCTACTGTGTGAGGTCTTCATCATGAGGGCCTGCCTCCCAAAATGGAGGCCAGGACAACCAAGTCTTCCAATGCCTGCCTATGGAACTACAAGAGTCAGGATCGGAGTCAGCCACTGGGATGCTCTCTCCAGAGACTTGAGGAGTACAGCAAGATGTCAAGACACTTAGGGTTCACTGCAGCGGCTGAAGTTGGCATGCTGACCACAACTCCCAGTGGGAGCTGGGAAATGGCAGTATGGCTACAGTACCGGATGCAAGCAGTCAGGAGGGGCTCAACGGAAACAGAAATCACAAGAAGCAGTACAGGGCCCCCTGCACCTTAAAATACACAACCCTAACAACACATACAAATGTGTATTTCGACTTCCTTGGTTAAAAACACTAACAAGCGATGTTTATTTGTTGAGTCACTAAAAAAGAACAGAGAAGGACAATTTTAGTGTAATATTTTTTAATGAGTATTATGACAAAAATATGTTCTCATAATTGTTAGAAACGTATGTAGAAAAATTATGAATTAGTCTCAAAAAAAGAAAAGGCAATCAGAATCAGTTTTACTTGATTTCTATACGTAAGACTAGATCTGCCAGTCACCCCAGCATGCTAGAAAACTGGCCACCGTATCATGGCTTTCCCAGATACATGGGAGGATGGAGAGCCTCCTTAAGAACCTAAAAGAAAGAAATTATAAATGTAAAGAATTTTAAGTTAAAACAAATACTGATACAGCTTATATCTTAGAACATTTATTTAAAAATAGTATGCTGGGAAAACCCAGGATGTAAGAAATATTTCAATCAAAAATCACCTTGCACAAGTTCACAAAATAATAATGGCCTGTCAGTATGTGATTCGTAAGTGTTGTAAATGGTGCTTTACTTTCTTCGGATAGGAATACAGCCCCCAAGACAGGGCTAAAGCACTTACACATTGAGACCGGAAAAAAAAAAAAAGCAAGGAAAAATCTCTCAATATGACATAATCCAGTCTATGATGAACTTTAAAAAATGGAGAAAATTGGGTCTTCAGCAGGATCATTTCATGAGATGTTTCAAGGTGACCTAGGTCAATAAAGAGCATACAAGTGTTGAGTGTGTGTGTGCTGGGCGTGGGGGAGGAGGAAAGGGGGTCTGGAAATGAATGATTCCAAGCACCTCATTCTCCATCATTTTCTTCTTTATGGGTTTTAGTTTTTATCAAAGTTATACATTTTCTTGACTTAAAGAATCAAACAGTTCTCTAAGCCATGTTCTGAGAAACAGCCATTCCACCCATCTCCACACCTGACCTCCCATTTGCCTTCCCGAGACAATGCTTCTTTCAGAATTTACCTAACTCCATCAACCTTTGTTACTATTTCTTATTTTTGGGATTTATTATGAATACCTTTACTACCCTAATAATTTTTAATTGCTTCGTTTTTTTCATTTGCTTACTTCTTTGTCATAATTCAACCTCTTTGCCAGTCATCCAAATCTCTCCATATATCCTGATGCATCTTGTTATATATAAATGCCATTCTCTTGGAAGGCTTCTGCCCAGGTCTAACCCAGCCAGGCAGTACAGACAACCAGGAAGACAGGAGACCTTCAAGAGCCAATGTGGGCTCAATAGACAACCTTGGCTAAACCACTCCAAAGGCTGTTTCCCAAGAGAAGGAGGTAGATTCTCAGCCACGAGCCAAGAACAAGTGAACTTTCCTCCTTTCACAAAAACCACATGCTGCCACACACACACAGTGGTCATTCTCCCAGAACAAATCCAAGGGCGACCGCACAAATGTAACAGCTTTGAAGAAAATGCCCTACGACTGTCTAAGAAACCCAGACACACTCTCCATAAACACAGCAAGTGCAAAACCTATGTCCACCATGCTCATCTTTTTTTGTGGTGACACAAAGCCAGTACGAGCAAGAGAAGCCATAATGATGATGAAGACCCTTAGTCATTTCATACAGCGCAAGCCATTTCATATCAATACTGCGCTGTGCTAATCTACAGTCAAGGAACAAAACACATTCCCTGCAAACACACACTGGGGGCTAATGTAAGTCAATATTCACTAGAGCAATCTTTACTCACACTCAGGAAATGTTCCTGCATCTACCAAGAAAACTTCTATTTTTTTCTCTTTTCTATTCTGTGTTTTTCCAATTTCCTCCTATTGCATCGACTTTTTTTAAAAAATTGTAATGGAAATTTTTTAAACTCACAAACCACTAGCAACAAAAAGTTCATCCTAGCTTTTACTAAATATGGCTATGTCATGATAATTTAATTTTTAAAAAAATTAAGTCTCTTGATTTAGGTGGGGACTCAGGGTTAGGAGATCAGCCACTGTCATAATCAAAATGATGCATTTATTCAGGAAAGATCTTAACTTTCTTCATCTTCTTCAAAAGAAAGAGGTCCAAGAATGCCTATATGATCTGAAGTAACATCAATTTACTGTTACCTTTACTGAAACTTGATTCCTTGAGCCAGAGGAAGGTCCTTACTGTAGTTGATGGTACTAGAAGAGGGGGGAAAAAAATCAATGAAGGGCAATACATACATAATTTAGAATATTTTATGTCATTAAGAAAATCTAGCATATCTGTATATGTAACAAGATGAAATGTCCAAGATACAAAACAAAGTTAGTTCAGATCCAGTTTTATAAAAGAGAAAAGACAAGAAAAACACAGAAATCCGGAAAAACACCTTTCAAATATGTTATTCATAGCCTTTAGGGCACAGTATGGGGATCCACTCTAGAGCTCAGGTACACAAGAGAAGTAAAAGGACCATAACTGCCTTTGAAGAACGGGAACCAGGAAACAAAAGCCCGCAACAAAGAATGGGAACCGGGAGAGGGTGCCTATGTCTGGGACTTAAGGCACATCCAAAAGCTCCTCAGAATTTCCAGACAGACATCAAGTCACTGAGGCTCAAAGGAACTAAGGTTGAGAATCCACCTGAGGTTACAAGGCTAGTGAGAAGCAGTAAATGAGACTAAGATGAGCGTCCTGAGATCCTCAACCTTTGTTCTGTCTATATAACATCACATGGGCCTGACCCACATACTGTTTTAATACACTTGGTAAAATTATATCTACCTAAGGGAGAGAAAAAAACATCGTACAAGTGGGGCGCCTGGGGGGTTAAGTCGGTTAAGTGTCCGACTCTTGATCTCGGCTCAGGTCATGATCCCATGGTCATGACATCCAGCCCCCTCATGGGCCTCTGTGCTCAGTCGGAGTCTGCTGGAGATTCTCTCTCCTTTTCCCTCTGCTCCTCCCCCAGCTCGTGTACCCTCTGCCACCCACCAATAAATATTTTTTTAAAACATACAAAAAAATAAAAAATAGCATACGAGTAGAAGAAGCAACTCCTAGTAAAATCCTCCCTGAAGCAGGCTCCGGCACTGGCCACCAGTGTGCTGGGTAAATGAGCCAATGCACCGTCAAGAGCCACGCACACTATTCTGGCCTGCAGGGGCCTGCACACTCCCCCCTCTGCTGCTGCCCCTCCCGTCTGCAAGGGTGGTGGCCACACCCGAGGAGAAAACTGAAGAGTACAGCTTCTCCCACTTTCTCCTACTGGCTGACCCTCCAATGTCCTGCTCCTGTGGTGTCTCCAGACAGAAACCACCACTGAGACGGTTTCAGTCAAGCCCTGGGCACTAGCTGAGATGGGACAACAAAGGGAGAAAAGTAACAGTACAGGATGGATGTCCTGGGAGGGGACAGCTACGCTTCGTTACAAAACTGAACTGAAGTGAAGCTGTACAAAGAAAGAGCACCTAGTAGAACAGTGGAAATGCACATTCCAACGGCTCGAAGCTCAAACCCACCCTCCCAAACCCTTTTCTTACCAAGTGGATCTTCTCATGTACTGTTTCCAGGCATCGCTACCAGACTCGCGGCCACCTCCGGTGTGCTTTTCTCCTCCTAGAGAAATACACAAGAAGCTCACAAATCTTGAGCAGTTTCTGTGGGTGCAGCTCCTACTTGGTAGCACAGAGAGAAACACGGCAAAAGGAGACCAGAGCTACCCGACCAATGAGTTCACATTTAGCTCAAGAGTATCTCCTCTATAAACACAAGACAGAGACCAAATGAACGGAAAAAAGGACTAAGGTGGGGGGTGGGGGGAGAACACAAAAGGAATAAAGAGGCAACAAATGTCGGAAGCAAAAGAAAACCAACCTTACCACCGGGCAAGATATTAAGATGAGAAACTTCTGGACGGCATAAACATAATTTCATCTTCTCATTTAAGCTCAGCTATATATAATTTTCAACAATATATATACACAGCTTTTACAATATTCTGAAATGTTATATTAATGTCCTTCTATTATAAGAAGGTAATGATTCCACAAAACAAGAAAAGGTATTATGTACAACTGTGCTAATCAAAGCACAAGAAGTCCTCCTGGTGGTGTTTTTAGTAACAGCAGAGGAGAAAACACTTAACAGAAGAGCTAGAAGAAAGATCTGAGCAGGTGCCCAGCTGGCTCAGTCGGTGGAGTGTTTGATTCCTGATCTCAGGATTTTGAGTTCGAGCCCCATGCTGGGGGTAGAGATTATTTAAAAATAAAATCCTATGGACACCTGGGTGGCTCAGTCGGTTAAGTGTCCAATTCTTGATTTTGGCTCAGGTCATGATCTCAAGGTTATGAGACTGAGCCCTGTGTTGGGCTCCGTGCTCAGTGGGGAATTTCCTTGACACCCTCTCTCTCCCTCTCCCTCTGCCCGTCACCCAGCACACATGGGCACTCTAAAATAGACAGATCTTTTTATAAAAATAAAAATATATATAAAAATCTTAAAAGTGGGCGCCTGGGTGGCTCAGTGGGTTAAAGCCGCTGCCTTTGGCTCAGGTCATAATCCCAGGGTCCTGGGATCGAGGCCCACATCGGGCTCTCTGCTCAGTAGGGAGCCTGCTTCCTCCTCTCTCTCTGCCTGCCTCTTTGCCTACTTGTGATCTCTCTCTCTGTCTGTCAAATAAATAAATAAACCTTAAAATAAAATAAAATAAAATAAAATAAGAGAGAGAAAGGGGAAAAAAGTAAAAAAAAAAAAAAAAACAGGGTGCCTGGGTGGCTCAGTGGGTTAAAGCCTCTGCTTTCGGCTCAGGTCATGATCTCGGGGTCCTGGGATCGAGGCCCGCATCGGGATCCCTGCTCAGCAGGGAGCCTGCTTCCCCCTCTCTCTCTCTGCCTGCCTCTCTGCCTCCTTGTGATCTCTCTCCCGCTGTGAAATAAATAAATAAAATCTTTAAAAAACAAACAAACAAAAAAAAAAACACCCAGCACTGAAAATTATGAGCCCCAATACTCTACAGTAATCACTGGCCCAACATCCAGGAAAAATTTTTACAAAGATCTCCACTGACATAAATAGGACACCTCAAAGTTTTTGAAATAGGAAAAAAAAAAAAGATCAGAAATCAAAATGGACTGGGCTCTTCAACCATGACACCAGAAGCCATAATGCAAATGAATGACAACTTCAAAAGTCTGAGGAAAAATTGTTGCCAACTGTGCAGGAAAGGCACAGCAGGTCTGCTGGCAATGTTGCTGCATGTGGGAACTCAGCTGCTGAACAGTGCCCTACATGGATATCAAACTTCCCTTTGATGATTACAGTGTCTCACTGGGCCTCAGCTGTTCTGATACAATGCAGTTTATGTGAAAGCCCTGCTTTCCTTCAGGGAGTCTGGAGTTTCAGTATATGCCAGGGAAAGGAGGCCTTGACCACCAGCCCCCAACAAAAGCCTGGGATGCCGAGTATTTCCTGAGTTTTCCTGGTAGATGACACTTCAGGTTTGCTGTCCCATTCTGCTGCTGGAAGAATGAGGCACATCCTGTGTGACTGTGAGGGGGAGAACACTGAGAAGCGTGTTTCCTCTGCTTTCCTCCTGACCTCACCAAGCATGATAACCTCACGCCACACACAAGGAAAGGGAGGTTTATGAAGGTTCATCTATGCTAACAGAGGGTCAATAAACAAAGTCTAAAATGGAGAAGAGTAAACAGCTAAAGCACACTACTTGGAAGACTGGAGGAAGGGTGCCTGGCTATCTCAGCCGAGGGAGCACGCGGCACAGGATCATAGGGCTGTGAGTTCCAACCCCACGTTGAATGGAGAGATGACTTAAAACTAATAAATAAAAATTAGAAAACAAAAACAAAAAACTAAAGTAAATTCAAAAGTAAATTTACTTTCTTTAGTAATCTCCAAGTAGTTGCCTCTGGGAATGAAGCCAGAAGAGAAATGTGGGAGAACCCCCTTTCCCATTTAAAAATTAACTTGTGCAGACTCCAGGGAAGAAGAGTCAGGTGCATAAAGAAGTGTGGGCTACAAACAGGGAATAAAGGCCCACAGGGAGAAAGACGGACACGGGGCACACAGGCCACTCAAGAGCACAGCACAGGGCCAAGTCTGAGGGAGAGCAGGAACCTTTCCTCAAAACTGACACGGTGAATAATAAGTGCAGCCAACACTGGTCTGAAACTTTAAAAAGTGCCTCGAATTATTTAAACTGTTGGAGGTATTAATGCATGTGTGTTCTGCTCTATACATACCCAGAAGTATATGTAAGTATAAATAAGATGATCTGTTTTTCCTATACTTCTGTTCATTTTTAGTTGTAATACTTAAAACACAACTGTTGGGTGGGATGGCTTTAAAAAACACAAAACAAAAACTATTACTCAACTTAAGCATTAAGAACTCAAGGCTTGGGCGCCTGGGTGGCTCAGTGGGTTAAAGCCTCTGCTTTCGGCTCAGGTCATGATCTCAGCGTTCTGGGATCGAGGCCCACATCGGGCTCTCTGCTCAGCGGGGAGTCTGTTTCCTCCTCTCCCTGTCTCTCTGCCTACTTGTAATCTCTCTCTCTGTGTCAAATAAATAAATAAAATCTTTAAAAAAAAAAAAAGAACTCAAGGCTTATTAAGAGAAAATACAGCAGAACCCAGTGGAAAAAAACAAGTTAGTATTTTATCTAAAATAAAAGCTAATGTTTAACACCTACCATACCCCTTTGCAACAAAAAACCAGAATTTTTTGTGTGACAAAATCTGGCTTAACTCTAAAGCCAGGGGTTCTTAAATGTTCTTTGGGTCACACACCATCTCCCCCAAAAAAGACATGCCACCATTTCAAGGGGTCACATATCCTAGGCTAAGGGCCCTGGCTCCAACGTGATGTTGTGTAAGATCCTGAACAATCACTTTGAATATGGCACATAAGCTCCTCTCAAGCATGTTAGACCAGACTTTTACCAGGTTCTATTATTTCAATTTTCTTTTTTTTTTTTTTTTAAAGAATTTCTTGGACATTTGTGTTTCTTTTTTTTTTTTTTAATTTTTATTTATTCATTTGACACAGAGAGATTACAAGTAGGCAGAGAGGCAGGCAGAGAGAGAGGAGAGAGGAGGAAGCTGGCTCCCTGCTGAGCAGAGAGCCCGATGTGGGCCTCGATCCCAGGACCCTGGGATCATGACCTGAGCCGAAGGCAGTGGCTTTAACCCACTGAGCCACCCAGGCGCCCTATTTCAATTTCTTGATCGAACTTTTCTAAAAGCTACTACTCCTTTTCCTTTGCTGCCTGAACTGTGTCTCCTCCCCAAATACCTATGTTGAAAACCTATCTTCCAATACTTAGAATATGGCTGTATTCGGCAAAAGGACATCTTAAGGAGGTAATTAAGGTTGAATAAAGTCATAGGCCAAAGAAAGACGTCACAAAAACGCGACCCTAGAACAGGACTGATGTCCTCCTAGGAAAGGAAGAGGCACCAGGGATGGACAGGCAGGCACAGAGAAAAGGCCATGGAAAGAGTCCAAGTCACGGAAGAGGCATCTCAGCAGAAACCAGCACTGCCAGCATCCTAACCTTGAATGTGCAGCCTCCACAGCTGTGAGAACATAGATTTCTGTTGTTCAAGCCACCCACGCCACAGCATTTCGTGATGGTACTCTGACCATCTCACATACTGCCCCCGACGTGGAAAAGGGTTGCTCTACATACCGAATGCACCGCCAATCTCAGCCCCGCTGGTGGGGATGTTGACGTTCACAATGCCACAGTCTGATCCTTTTGGTCTGTGTGTAGAAAGGGAAGCAAGGTTGAAAGCAACAGATAGAAAATTAAGAAACAAAACAAGGAAAAAAATTCAAACAAAACCTCTAGACTCTCGCTCAAAAACGGGATTTTCAACTACAATGGTTTTGTTTTGTTTTTAAGCCCATTCATGACACAAACTAGGCTTATGTAAATTCTCAAAATAGACAAAGTTATACCCAAGCCAGCGGAAGATTCTGCCCAAATCCTTGGTAAAGATGCTACTGGAAAGTCCCTGTTTTACTTCATTATTCCAGGCAAAGACTTCTTCTTCATTCTGAAAGGACAGTGTAAGCCATTAGAAGACGCAGCAATCAGGTCAAAGTTCACGAGGGTCATGAGCCGTACCAGTGTAATTTCAGCGCACAAAAGTAAACTAAAACCTCAGTCTTACTAATTCTGTCTCTCTCATGCACGACCTTGTGGGGGTTCTCCCTGATTCTACTCTGAGAAACAGAGATGAGGACATGCTTCTTCTCAAGCTGCTACATCTAAGAACTGCTACTTACTGAGCTCCTCTTATATGCAACCCACTGACTGGAGCACTTTGCATGTTTAGGTATTTAATCCTCATCCAATGATACAGGTTTTATATTACTCCCATTTACAGGTTAGGCAAGACACACTAAATAATTTACTCAAGAATTCACTCACATACACATAGTACAAAACATGAAATTATCCTCTATAGTCACAGGACGTCAAACAGCAAGACAAGTTAAATCAAGGTTTTTAAAAAGCAATCCTTTTAACAGCAAATAGATGTAATTTTTTAAACTATTAATCATGGGACATTCAAACCTTGACTCGATCACTAAGTATGTGCTGGCATGGCTCACGCCTGTCTCATGGGTGGGGAAGGAGACCCTTCCAGCTCTTTCCATCTGCTAAAACCTCCACAGGCTGTCCACAGATACAGGTTACAATTGTAGGTCTCAGACTGCACACACAGCTTCTCGTTTGTCTGCTGATGCTCAGCACTGAGGCTAACGGACTATCTGGTCCCTTCTATGTGGAAGCTGACCATACGGCCTACACAGCTCACAGCAGGTGACACATGAAGGGACCCATTCTCCATCAGCTCCAATCTGGTCCTCAGCCTGCTTTAGTTTCCCTGGCAACAAGCCTGACAGGTTCTCCAGTATGAAGTGTTCTTCTCATCATGGTTCAGACCTCACCTTCAAACTCCTACTGTCAGAGTGACTTTCCAGAACCTCCTAAAAGGCTAATAGAGTGTAATTTCATAGATCTTCATTTTCTTTAGTCTGAGTTGTTTCAACATCGAACTCGAGAAACAGGAAACAGAATCCATTTTTACCTTAAATTTAAAGACGTAAAGAATCGGAGCAAATGTCTCTGTGTGTGCAATGGATGCGTTGTGGGCCAGACCTGTCACAATTGTCGGTTCTACGTAATTGCCAGGGCGATCCATGACCTTCAGTAGAGAAATAAAGTAAGAAGAATGAAGGTGTTTTGTTTTCTGGTACTTCGGGTCAGAGGACACCACCTTTCCCTATACTTAGGAGGAAAAAAACAAACAAACACCATTTACGCAGATGAATTGTTTCCCCAAAGTAACTTCCCATCATGAACAAAAACCTTCTCTGTCTCCTGCTGACACTAACTTAGTTGGTCAGAGAAAAACAGAAAAGGAAGTGAAGGAGCAAAAGCGGTCACATGTGACATGACCAAGTGACACTGAAAAAACACTGTTACAGGTGCCTTTTTAAAAACTTTATATTAAAAAAAAAAGTTTATATGTTGGGGCACCTGGGTGGCTTAGTTGTTAAGCGTCTGCCTTCAGCTCAGGTCATGATTTCGGGGTCCTGGGATCGAAACCCACATCGGGCTCCCTGCTCAGCGGGGAAACTACTTCTCCCTCTCCCACTCCCCCTGTTATGTCCCCTCTCTGTCAAACAAATAAAATCTTTTTAAAAAAAGTTTATGTAATGTAAAAATAGGTCATATATACTGTCTGTGTTTGAAGACTGTATCATATCCCCTACCCCCAAATTCCTACGTGGAAGTCTTAACCCCCAGTGTGACTGAAAGTGGAGACAGAACCTTTAAGAAAGTAATTAAGTTAAATGAGGTCACACAGGTGGGGCCTGAATCTGGAAGAACTGAAGTCCTTACAAAAATAGGAAGATACCAGAGACCAAAGCAAAGGCCGTGTGAGGACACTGAGAAGCTGGCCCTCGGCATGGTCTGTGTGCCAGAACAGAGGCCTCACCAGAAACCAATCCTGCCAGCACCCTGACTTTAGACTCAGCCCCAAGAACTGTGAGCAAAGTCAATTTCTATTGCTTAAATGACCCAGTGGGGCGCCTGGGTGGCTCAGCTGGTTAAGAATCTGCCTTAGGCTCAAGTTATGATCTCAGGGTCCTGGGAGCATTGGACTCCCTGCTCGGTGGAGAGTCTGCTTCTCCCTCTCCTTTTGCACCTCCCCTGGCTTGTGCTCTTTTTTCCTCTCTATGAAATAAACAAAATCTTAAAAACAAAACAAAACCTCTGTAGGTTAGTCAATACTATTCAAATAACTGATTTTGTGGATTGTACCTAATTACTCATCTTCAAAATCTCTTTTATATTACACATTTTCTTGCTTGTTGATCTGACTCCTTGTTTGACGTCATACTTTTTCTTTTTTTGCTACAATTTCTTCCTTTGTTAAGAGGCATCAGTTTCCAAACATAAGGATGCATATTTCTAACTGAGCTTTGTACTGCACTGTGAATGCCTTCTGCCTTGTTGTTTGTGCTTGGCAAGTTCTCACATGTCTGTTGACAAACATTTCAAAGTTCTATGGGAAATGCAAAGTCCACAGTCCTGTGAGAAATGAGTTCAAAACTCATTTGAAGTTCTATGCAGACCACTGCATAGACCATCATGAGGGCTAAGATTTATATAATACAAAAATGGGAAAACTACATCAATGGAGAAATGAAAACCAACTGTCAACCCACTGATTAGACTAACACACTGACTGACCAACCAGCCAACCAGTTATGTTCATCATATTCATTACCCTTTATGCCAAAATTGCCTTTAGAGACAATTAGTTGTGCAAAAATACTGTTTCTGGTAACAATGCTGGAAGCACAGATGCCTATGATGGCCAAACCACCTAGTATCCCATTTTTGATACCCTGCCTTTTAAAAATAGCCACTAAATATGGATATTGACTCTTTTGAATAGAAAGTCTTGTACTATCCCAAGAAAAGGAGGTCTCCCTTCCATACAAATTCCCAGGGACTCAACTCAAAAACAACTATGGCTCTCAGTTTCCTGTGTGTCCTTCCAGAAGTGTTCGATGCATTTTATGCTGTCACTCATCAAAACACTGATTTCCCCCTTATAAAAGTAGGATGGAGAAAACAAAGACAGCAGGAGACCCTCTGCCCATCTGCCCAGAGCCCTGCTTATGCCTAAGGAAGCAAAAATGTGTCACTACTGAGCTCAGTGTCATTACCTTGCCACCATAGACCACGGTGCCACCTTCTTTCTTTGCTTCCTCCACTGCTCCCAGAAACATGTTCACTGCCTGTTTGGTGTGGAGTGGCCCATAGAGAACATTAGCTGCAAAGAAAAAGGAAGGCTCTCAATCTCACACTGAACGACATCATTTTATTATTAGGAGAGCCCTCCCAATGAACAGCCCCATGTCTTCATACAGCCCCGCAGTGAGGAGCAGGAGTCTGCAACCTTTCCCAGTGAAAGGACAGGAAATACGGAATGCTGTGCAGGACATGTGGTTGCAACCACAAACCACTCATCTCTGCGAGGGGAATGAAAGTAGCCACACAGGACACGGACACCAGCCAGGGGCAGGGGCGCGGGGGGTGGGCTGTGTCATGACAAAGCTGCTCTACATGAACAGGCAGGCCAAATCTTCAACCCTGCATTAAAGGAATGGCTATCAATCAATCAGTGCACCGCATTAAAAATGTAAGATCCGTTTATTCATGACCATGGGATCATTCTCTAAAAACTTTACAGCTTAGGAGCTGGTATGGAATTTAACCTGAAGAGATGGATGCTGCTGGAATCCAGAGCCTCAAAGGTGACCAGGGGACAGAGGAAGAAGGGAGATTCAGGTACGCCTCAGTGATGAGGCCGCATCTTAGTGAGCCAGACATGGGGAAAGTGGGGTGATGAGCATTTCCAACGGAAAGGGTAGCAAGATGGAGGCTGGGACACTTGGAGCTCTGCAAGAAAGATGGAGAAGCTTGAGCTCAAGGAGTACGTCCACAGAAATCAGGGGTGAGTAAACAGAGGAGGCAGAAGTCACATCATGAAAGACCGTGAGCTGAATCCAGAGGGACTGGGAAGGAATCCAGGTTTTAGTTGAAGAGCAATTAGCAGTCACTGGAGTGTAGGAAGCAGGCATGTGATTTGTCATCTAATTACATCTTTAAAAAAAAAAATCACTCTGGCTTCTCTGGAAGGCATAAATGGAAGCAGACAAGTCAGCTAGCTAGGTGCCTCCTGCAGCCTTCCACGAGGATGGTGGTGGCTTGCACCAGCGTCTTAAGAGCGAAAAGAGAAAAGCTCATTCGAGTGATCCCACCTGAACACCACGTCCTAAGCTCACCCACCAGCTGACATCAAGCACTCAGGATCCTAAGCTAGGAGCAGACATGAGACCCCAAGTGCTCAATAACCCTGCTTCTTTCTGCCCTCGGGCCTCTCAGGAAAGGAAAAATGGAAAGTATAAGATCAGAAACACTGTTAAGACCAGTTGTTAAAAACAAGCATCTTTGAAATAAACCAGATACTCACAGTCCCATGGGTTCCCCACACGGATCTGTGCATAGGCCTTTTTAAGTCTATTTACAACTTCATCATGGATGCTTTCGTGTAAAAACTAAGTGAAATAAGAAACATTCAAGGGAATAGTCAAACATACAAATTTGTTAACAATGTGCAATTTTCTTTAATAGTACCGATTTACAACTCATGATGGTTTTAAACACTGTGACCTCTGAAAACGTAAGCAAAGTAAGTATTCAATAATTTCTAATTTTAGTATTAACTACTTTAAGGCAATAATTTCCACTCAGTGGATGTTAGAAAAATATTTTAAGCCACGTCTTTATCAAGATTCTAAGGACCTACTTGGCCAGGCTTCACACTCAATTAGAGCCTGTTTTTGTTCTAGAGTACTTGACATCTTAATTACCAGAGAACCTCAAGTTTATCTGTTCCATTCATGGTGAACACACACCACAGCTGTGAGGTCAGCCTGGGGCTGCTGTGTCACACGCCCTTAGCCTAAGGCCACGCAGAGCTCCAGAGGGAAACCTCTACCAGCAGGACTACCCTTGGACTCATTCAGGTAGGATGTAAGCTCCATGCCATGTTCCCACTGATGGAGATGAACTTACCAAGCCATCCATTCCCTAGGTTGGTCTCCATGTAGCAAATGGACTAAGTCATGGAGAGCTACAGAATGGACATTTCTACATACCACTAACTGTCCCTATGAAGACTAATCTGGGGAGTGACTAATAACATTTTCTAACATAAAACACTAAATATAAAGCCTGATTATGTATACTTGCCCCAGTACACAAAGGAAAAAACTCAGCTGAACAGACAAATGCTTGACTTCCATCTCATTTCAAATTTTACCATGTGATTATCTTTTGGATTACCGATTTCTTTCATAGCATTAGCGTAGTAAATGTTTAAAGCAAAAATTCAATAAATAGTAATTATTTTATGAACATCACATCTCAGATTTTTTTTTGAGAGCTTCAACTATGGAACAACAGAGGAAATACAGATGATCAACTGTTGTATACAGGGGAAAAATGAATATGAAAAGTTACAGAAAAAGGAGACTTACTTTCCAGATATCTTAGTCTAATTAATTTACATTATGTCAACCTTATAAAGAATAGGTTCATACTCACTATGGATGAAAATAAAAACACAAAGCCAATTCCCCTAATTCAACTGCAAAATATTTTAGTTAAAGGAGGAAAATTCAACAATAATAATTTTTAAAATGTCAAATGTACAAGCACATGGGCAGCTCACTCAGTTAAGTGACCAACTCCTGATTTCGGCTCAGGTTATGATCTCGAGCCCTACGTCAGGCTCTGCAATGGGCGTGGAACCTGCTTAGTTTGTGCTTAGGTAAGATCCTCTTTTTGCCTCTCCCTCTGTCCCTCTCCACTGTTCTTTCTCTCTCCCAGGGGGGAAAAAAAAAGTCAAAAATGTAGCCACATCTTGCACCTCATCAAAACCTGTCTGGTGGTAGTACAGAGCTTTCAGGACCATGAAAATCACAGTTGTATCCCACAGAAAACTGATCTAGCTCAACTCTTAAGTAATGAGATTAAACCTTCCAAACCCCACACACGCATGCTAAACCACATCTCCATATATGCACTTAAAACTAACATGGTCTACATGTTTGTGTGCAGATTATATATTCATACAGAGACAACAAACAAAGTCATTTGCTTTTCAATAAACCATGCCATATTGAGCCTAGGTCTGATACCAGACTTACAAGCCCCAAATTAAAATCTTCATAATAGTTGACTACTTAGTGTTTTTATGGGGGGGAAAAAAAAGCTATCTTTTAGCAAATGATTTGCAGATTCTCTGAACTTTTACCTGACTTTACTCTCTAAGTGATATTGGACTCTGTCCATACTGTTCTAGGTTTAAGACTGAAAACAGGTCTCTTCCCCCAGTCAAACTCCAATCAATGAGATGAGTCCGCTTTTAGTGTGGGTGGAGGGTGAGGCCGAGTCCCCAGTTCATCAGCACCACCTGTCTTAAGCAAGGACCACAGATGTGCCAACCACGTCTGCAGAATACATTTTTCTAGCGGTACTTCTACACCATGTCCTAACAGTACAATGTGATACTAAGTGGGGCTGAAGAAAATGTCATTCAATGTCACGTGCCCTCGCAGATACACTCACCAGGCGTCTCGCGGTGGTACACCTCTGGCCAGCTGTCCCCACAGCTGCAAAGAGAGCTGATGGAACGACTAAGCTGAGGTCCGCATCCTCAAAGGCTTAGAGAGACAAAACAGACACTCATCAGTGTCGCCAAGGAGATGTGCTAACTGGTACTAAATGATGCCCTCAGAAAGCTCTGTAAGAGAGTATCAGCGTTTCCCCCACGACAGAAGCATGCTCACATCACAGAGGCAACTTTTCTTCTAGGGAGGATTACGTAAGAGCAGAATAATGAGCTCTAAGGTCTTTACCCCAGTACAGATGTCAAAGGAGATTAATAATGGTATGTACCTCATGGGATTACTATGGGGATTAAAGGAAATAACTCAGATGAAACAGCTGAACACAGCATCTGTGAATACCCAGTGCTCACTAAATGCTAACTGTATTTTTGAATGATCGCTCTTTAACTAGATGGATTCAACCAGAATAAAGCCATGACCATAGCCTTTTTAAATTTCTGGTGTACACCACAAATATATAGCCATTTACACATGATGATAATGATGGAAATATACAAATGACCAAATTTTGCTTTTTAGCACAAAATCCACGTTTCTAGCAAGCAATCATCCTACTGATGTTTATCATCCTGAACAGGCTGGTGGCCTATTTCCCTTTGTGGCCAACAACCAAAAAAAGAGAATCACGTCAACTCCAGGCCTATGGGTAAATGATACAATGCTTTAAGGGCTCCTTCCCAGTATTAAAGCACTCAGTATTTCATTACAGACAAGCTAATTTTTTGAAATATAAAGGAATCAGGAAGTCATGTAAGAATTACTTACTTATTCTAGAGAAACGTGGCCAGTTTTCAGAAAGCAAGAGGAAAAATAAGAAATCATGCCACACTAGAAAGTTTCAGGCACAAGCTTTAAGCTCCAGGTAGCATCTCCCAACGTGAACACCTGTCATTTCTAGTCATCTCTGCCTCAAACCTTTACATCCTATCTCCCAAGTAAATCCTGAAAGCTAAAATTACATCTTAGGCACACGCAACAGAGGAAGGATGAGTTTATGCGAGTTCTGTATGTTTGCCATAGCTACCGAAGCTATACTGAACAGAAAATAAATGAAAGGCAGCCTTACCAATAATGGCATTGTTTCCTCCAAGCTCTAACAAACTTCTCCCTTTAAAAACAAACACACATTAAAGCCCATTTCAGTATTTAACACACACTGTAAGACGGCCTGAAATCACAGCCTATTTCAATTATGTCTTATTTTCAGATTCCAAATGTAGTGTGAGCATTGCATCCATGTCAAACTTCTTGATTTTCATAATTGTACCGTGGTTATATGGCACAACGTCCCTACTCGTAAGATACACACTGAAATATTTAGTGGTAAAGAAACATAATATTTCCAATGTATCTTCAAAGGTTGAAAAAAACCAATATGTACCCAGTTTATGTGCATGCGTGCATGTTGCTGGAGAGAGAAAATGATAAATAGGCCAACACAGAAGCCATTGAGAATTTCATCAAAGGCATACAGGAATTTCTTGTGTTAGTCTTGTATGTGAAACTATAATTGTGTAATCTGCCAAGATATTAAATAGTTAATTACCATATGATCTAACAATCCACTTCTGGGTCCTTAACCAATAGCTAAAAGGTGGAAACAACCCAAGGGTCCAACAAAAAATGAACAAATAAAACATTATTCAGCTCTAAAAAGGAAGAAGATTCTGACACATGCCACCACGTTTAAGACATGCTCTGTAAACTAGGCAGGTACTGGGTGGTGATGCTACTCACAGGAAGTTCTTAGACTCGTCAAATCCATGGAGAAAGCAAGCAAAATGATGGCTGCCAAGAGCTGGAGGATGGCAGAAATGGGGAGCTTGCTTTTAATGGGGATACAACTGGGAAAACAAAGTTCTGGAGAGGGATGGTGGAGATGGCTACACAGCAATGAAAATGTACTCAATGACGCAGAAGTGTACACTTAAAATGATAAATTTTGTTTTATATACACAAACATATACACACACATTTCTTTTATAATAAAAAAAGTTAAATTTTTTTTTAAATCAGAAAGCATCAAACAGGCAAGAAGCTATGGCTCCTAAGTCACCATGAAATCTCTCCTCATAATCTGATACAACGCCTTCAAATCTCTTTCCTGTTCATTTGTATTTATTGACGTCATAGGAACGAATGTGCTCTTACATCTCCTCCCTAAGTTGTTAAGAGCTGCTTGGAAAAAAATCACTGCGTAGTATTTCAGTGTAATGATGGACCAAATTTTACTTAGCTCCTGTTCTAGTGTTGGACAATCTATTATCTACCTGTTGATTATCTACTTCAGTCAGGGCCAAAGGGTAGGTCTATCAGAGCTCCTGATACATGCTGCCAACTTACATTCCAGGGAAGTCACACAGTGGGCTACGAACACCACCCGTACCTTACACACCTCAGCAACAAAGAACAGAGATTTGCTTTAACTTCGGAGCTGTGTTTACGGCTCATCTTTTGAGTATCTTTCTTTAAATGCCCTTTAAAATCAGGTTCTACGTAAATAACTACTACTTATTTGTGGTGTCAGGAGCACATGCGCCAACAGGAAACGACATTCTCTCTCCGATGCTCTGTAACAGTTAAGCACCCAGGGGACACTACGAGGAGATGGGGCTGTTGTAACCAGAAGTCCCTGCTATTACCAGCTGTAGTCTTTGCTACAACAGAGGATTTAATGATAGCTTGGCTGGCTACAGCAGAGGACAATGCTACCTGCTGAGAAAAGGAAAGCAATAGCAGACTCTACACCTAACATGGGCTCCTGCTGCCCGGCTTCAAGGGACACACTGCAGAGAAGGGACCTACACATTCCGGATCCTCCCAGTTCTGCAGGTTTTTCTTTCTACTTTTTTGTTAAGTTTCTTTGGAAGCACAGCAGTTTTATTTTTGATGAAGTCTTCTTAATCTTCGGTTGCTTATGCTTTAGGTGTCATATCCAAGAAACCACTGCCTAGTCCAAGGTCACAAAAACCTATTCCTATGTTTTCTTCTCTGAGTATGACAGTTCCAGCTCCTACATTCAGGTTGTTGGTACATTGATTTTTTGTGTACAGGATGAAGTAGGGGTCTAATTTCTTCCCTACGTATGTGGATATCTAGTTGTCCCAACACCCTTTGTTGAAAAGACTACTCTTTCTCCACTGAAATGTCTTTGCACCCTCATCAAAAATCAAATGACCATAACTGTAAGGCTTTATTTCTGGACTCTGTTATTCCACTGATCCTGATGTCTATCCTTATGCCAGTACATCATCTTGATTAGTGTATTTCTGTACCAAGTTGTGTTATCAAGAAGTATGGGTCCTCCAAAATTTTCTTTTTCAAGACGGTTTCGGCTGCCTGGGGTCCTCCACAGTTCATCTAAATTTTAGGATCAGCCTGTGGGTTGTCTGTAAAGAAGTCACATGACATCCTGGAAGGGACTGCAATGAATCTGTAGATTACTTGGGCAGTATTGCTCTTAGGCTGTAACAATACCAACTTTTCCAAAAAGTGAAAATGGGACGTCTTTACATTTACTTAGATCTTTACTTTCTTTCAATGGTGTTTTGTAGTATTCTGTGAGAAAGACTTCAACTCCTTTTAATTTTTTTAAAAAGATTTTCTTTTTAAGTGACCTCTACACCAATGTGGGGCTCCACCTCACAAGCCAGAGATTACGAGCTGCATGCTCTACCCACTGAGCCAGCCAGGTGCCCATTTAATTTACTACTGTTTTATTCTTTTAGGGGCACCTGGGTGGCTTCTTTTAGGGGCACCTCAGTTGAGCTTCTGCCTTCAGCTCAGGTCATGATCTTAGGGTCCTGGGATCAAATTCCACATGGGCTCCCTGCTCAGTGGGGAATCTGCTTCTCCCTTTGTTCCTGCCCCTTGCTTGTACTCTTTCTCTCAAATAAATTTTTTTCAGGGGCACCTGGGTGGCTCAGTGGGTTAAAGCCTCTGCCTTCGGCTCAGGTCATGATCTCAGGGTTCTGGGATCGAGCCCCACATCGGGCTCCCTGCTCAGCGGGGAGCCTGCTTCCTCCCCTCTCTCTGTCTACCTCTCTGCCTACTTGTGATCTCTCTCTCTGTCAAATAAATAAATAAAATCTTTAAAAAAAAATTTTTTTTTCAAAAAAAGTATTTTATTCTTTTTGACACTACTGTAAATGGAATTTTCTTCAGAATTCCATTTTCAGGTTGTTTACTGTTAAGATATAGAAATACAAGAGATTTTTGTATAGTGATCTTGTATCCTGCAATCTGACCTTACTTATTAGCTCTAATGGTTTGTAAACCTCTTGTTTAAAAGCAACACCTGGGTGGCTCAGGCGGTTAACCATCTGACTCTTGATCTTTAGTGGGCTCCATGCTGGGCGTGGAGCCTACTTTAAAAAAAGAAAAAAAAAAGCCACGCCTTTAAGATGGGGAAAATAAATAAAAGCAATGCCTTTATAGCAAAATAGCTGGCAGATTTAGTAGTTAAGTCTTATTTTAGGCTAGGGTTAGTCAAAGTTCAACAAATCCGCCAAAAATTGAGAGTCGTTATCCTTGAAAACTTCTTTAAGAAGCCATACAATGGAGCACACGACAATGTGTATATAAAACCCTTGTCAGTTGTACATACATAAAATGTAAAAAGAGAACAGACTTAAGTGTTCCATTCCATATTCACTCCATGTCCTGTCAGTCCCTATACCTATTTAGAGTAAGACTTTTCTGTTTTTAATTTGCCGAACACTTCTGATAGAAATCAAGAAATGTATCTGATAGGATTTCACTCTGGTCATTTAAGGGGGAAATGACATGCTTTTTTAAATTATGATCTTAAATGTACAATCTCCCCATTGATAACTGTATCCCTTCTCTTTTACTTGGACATTCAAATAAACATGGCTGGTGTCCCCCAGAGAAACGATCTAAGAAAAAAAAATCCAACTCTAAGAGTTCACATCCATAGCTGAGGTAATCACACTGCTCATGAGAAAGCCAACACTTACCAAACCTCTCCTGCACCATAAGGGCCACCTGTTTTCCCACCTGTGTGCTCCCGGTGAAGGACAACAGGTTCACCCGCTCATCTTTGGCCATTGCTGTGCTGCAGGGGAATAAACAAGGTCATCCGGGCAGAGAAGCCCAACAATGGCACCACTTACTGAAACCAGGCCAGAGCACTCTGACATGATTTCTCACCACAGAAACGCACTCAGTCAAAGATGTAAGTCAGTCTATCCCAAGAGTGCAAGGGAAGCTTTTCATAAAAATGAACTAGATTTTCACAAGCAGACCTG
This sequence comes from Ailurus styani, assembly GCA_002007465.1. Lineage (NCBI taxonomy): Eukaryota > Metazoa > Chordata > Mammalia > Carnivora > Ailuridae > Ailurus > Ailurus styani. Next base: position 2,182,636 of record LNAC01000110.1, on the reverse strand, counting down.
TAAGGTCTCTATAAACGGAAATCACCTTGAGGACATTGTTAAGGATCAAAGTCCTGGGGCACCTGGGTGGCTCAGTTTGTTAAGATGCCAACTCTTGATTTCAGCTCAGATCATGACCTCAGGGTTCTGGGATCTAGCCCCACATCAGGCTCCACTCAGCGGGGTGTCTGCTTCAGGATTTTCTCTCCCTCCGCCCCTCCTCCCACTCACTGGAGTGTTTGCTCCCTCTCAAATATTTTTTTTAGAAAGGATGATATATATTATAACCTTAGCATTTCCTTTATGAGCACCCCAATTATGTTGCAGACTCCTAAACTATTAATTCCTTTAAGAATTAAAAGTCTGGGGGTGCCTGGGTGGCTCAGTGGGTTAAAGCCTCTGCCTTCGGCTCAGGTCATGATCTCAGTGTCCTGGGATTGAGCCCCACCTCGGGCTGCCTACTCAGCAGGAAGCCTGCTTCCTCCTCTCTCTCTACCCACCTCTCTGCCTACTTGTAATCTCTCTCTCTGTCAAATAAATAAATAAAATCTTAAAAAAAGGATTAAAAGTCTGAGGGACACCAGGGTGGCTCAGTTGGTTAAGCATCTGCCTTTGGCTAGGGTCATGATCCCAGGGTCCTGGCATCGAGCCCCATGTCCAGCTCCCTGCTCAGTGGGGAGAGTTTGTCCCTCTCCCTCCGCCACCTGCTAACCCTGCTTGTGCTCTGTGTCAAATAAATAAATAAAATCTTAAGAAAAAAAAAAGAAGGGCGCCTGGGTGGCTCAGTGGGTTAAAGCCTCTGCCTTCGGCTCAGATCATGATCTCAGGGTCCTGGGATGGAGGCCCGCATCGGGCTCCCTGCTCGGCAGGGAGCCTGCTTCCTCCTCTCTCTGCCTACTTGTGATCTCTCTCTCTCTGTGTGTCAAATAAATAAATAAAATCTTTAAAAAAACAAAAAAAAACAAAAAAAAGAATTAAAAGTCTGAAGCCTATAGGTAAACATCGTAAGTATCTCTCATGGAAGCTCACTTAATGAAGACTGTGCTAGGATTTCCAGTTATCTCTAAGAAATATAGAGCAGACACTACAGATCGGAATGTCTTGGCTCTTGGTTCAGGGGCTAAATGTGGCTTGGTATGGGCCTACCAGATCAACCACAACAGGAGACAAACTATAAGGCTAAAACAGCATGATGGGATTATGTATGGACATGGCCCCCCAGGTTCAGTCCAGCGAACGTGGGCACCGATACTCAAAGTAGCCAGTAGTAATGCATGCCTGCAAACACTCCTCCCCCTAAGCTAGTCCAAGACCAATGTGAAGGACTGGATGCTCAAAGAGCACAAGAGAGTAGGTCTTGGGCGCCTGGGTGGCTCAGTGGGTTAAAGCCTCTGCCTTCGGCTCAGGTCATGATCTCAGGGTCCTGGGATCGAGGCCCACATCGGGCTCCATGCTCAGCGGGGTGCCTGCTTCCTCCTCTCTCTGCCTGCCTCTCTGCCTACTTGTGATCTGATCTCTCTCTCTGTGTCAAATAAATAAAAATAAAATCTTTAAAAAAAAAAAAAGAGTAGGTCTTTTGTTATAATGTTATAAATGATATGTAGATAATATTTCACTAGGTACTCTACATGTAGAAGTAGTATTTCCTGTTATTTCCTGAGACCAACGTTTCACCCAAACCAGTGTGGGTTGTAAGGTCCGACTCCCATGACAGCACACCTAATTAATGTCTAAGCCAGTAGTAGTAATTTCAGCTTTCATCACGGATCAGGGCAATTACAGCTCCCAGCTGAAGCGGCTCTGATATGATGCTGAGTTAAAGAAACCACAAAGCCTGCACGTTGTAGGATTCCACTTACATGAAACGTCCCCAGAAGGCACATGTATAAGGACAAAGTAGATGAGTGATTGGCAGGGGGAAGGGAGGGAATGCCGAGTGACCGCTAATAGGGATGAGGTTCCTTTTTGGTCTAATGAAAATATTCTGGAAGACTATAATGGTGATGGTTGCACAGCAGTGTGAATATTCTAAAAACCGCTCAACTGTACCTTTTTAAAGAGTGAATTCTATGGTATGTGAATTATACAGCAATTTTCTAAAAACACTACATTTTTAAAAAGAGGCTACATTCCAGAGGTCCCTTTTCTTGGTCAGCTGAAGAATCTAGACAACAGGACAGGTTCTCAGCTGAAAGAGACACCAGACTCCAATTCCACAGCTTTGGTTTTTCTAAGCAAGCACCTCCTCTATGAACTAAGTGGCAGGAAGCCACTAACCTCCCAATGTTACAGGAGTTTCTTTTTTTGTTGTTTTGTTTATCTGTTTGTTTTTAAAGATCCTATCTATTTGATACAGAGAGCTAGCAAGAGAGATGGACCCCAAGCAGGGGGAGTGGCAGACAGAGGCAGAGGGAGAAGCAGATTCCCGGCTGAGCAAGGAGCCCAACATGGGGGTTGATCCCAGGACTCCGGGATCACCACCCTGAGTGGAAGGCAGATGCTTAACGGACTGAGCCACCCAGGCACCCCAGGAGTTTCTTATTTTAGGCTATAAAAACCTCACAAAACTAGCTCCAGGCAATTAAAAAGATAATCTTACCCATCCTCCAACAAAGGCTATGTTCTAACAAAGGCAAAGCCCAATGAGGTAGGTGATAATAACAATTCCCAAAAACCCCTCTCTCCTCCTCAGCTTCCTGGGTTTCATCACACTAATAAAAAAGATTCTAACCAATCAACCTGGAGTCCTTCAACAGAAAGCTGCCCTGGGCCCACTGACCTACCCAATGTCAGCTCCACCGCAGGTCAAGGAACAGATCGCACCGGGCAGCTGATTGTCCTCCAGAACCTTGGCTATTATCCTAGAAATGGAAAAACAATCACTGAGAAAGGAAACAATTTAATTTCTAAAAGTTTTTTTAAAACTAGGAATAATTTCCTACTACCTGACTTTCCTGTTTCAACTCTCTTCCCAACCCCCTTAACCCCAGCCCCAAACACGCAGGCCTGGATTTCACCCGACGTATTAGACACAAGGTTTTCCAACACCTTAAAAGCACAGCTTATTTTCCCCTAAAATCTTAAGAAACATACATGGGGCACCTGGGTGGCTCAGTCGGTTAGGTGTCGCTTTTTAATTTTTTTTTTAAAGTTTATTTATTTTAGAGAGCGAGGGAGCACACACCAGCGAGGTGATGGGCAGAGGGAGAAACAGGTTCCTCGCTGAACAGGGAGCCCAACTGGAGGCTCGATCCCAGGACCGTGAGATCATGACCTGAGCTTAAGGCAGATGCTTAACCAACTGAACCACCCAGGTGCCCCAAGTGTCTTGAGTTTTGATTTCACCTCGGGTCAGCATCCCAGGGTCAGCAGATCCGGCCCGGCATTAAGATTCTCTTTCCCCCTCTCTCTGTTACTCCCCCGCCCCAACCTCTCTCTCCCTCCCTCTCTTAAAAGAAAAAAGGACCAAAAAAAAGAAAAAAGAAAAAAAGAAAAGAAAAAGAAAAATACATGAAAAAGAATAGAAGACACAAAGCACTGGCCTGGTAGTTCAAGTGTTCATTGTTTTCAAAGATTTTTTTCTTTCTTTCTTTTTTTTTTAAGATATTTATCCCCCCTAAAATTAATAAATAAATAATAATAAAGATTTTATTTATTTGACAGAGAGAGAGAGGGGACGGGGAGCAGCAGGCATATGGAGAGGGACAAGCGGACTCCCCACTGGGCAGGGAGCCCAATGTGGGACTCGATCCCAGGACCCCGAGATCATGACCTGAGCCAAAGGCAGCCGATGGCAGACACTGAGGCGCCCCTGTTTTCAGAGATTTTCTGCCTAACTATAAACACATGGCTGGGTTCAAGATGACACACTGATCGGAAGGCATTTATTTGGTCTTCTGCCCCAAGCCCATTAAAATGAAGGAAAGAAATAAAAAGGAATAAGGACTATAACCTAGAAAAATGAAGAAAAGGAAAGGTAGTTCCCACCAGCAAATGAGAAGGGTCAACACATCTCTGTAAAGAGACACCAGCCAAGGAAGCCTCAAGGATGAAATGGGGAAGAGGCCCCACACTTAGTGCTGCTGAAGAGATAGGGCAGAGGGAGCGGCACTGGCCAGCAGAAGCTAAGTGAGTTCAAGACTAGCGTCTACTGGCCTCACACCAAACCCTAGTCCAGAGCACTGTGGGCCAGCAGAGCTTCTTAAACGTTATCCTACAACTTACGTTTTCGAGTTAAAATCATAAATACAGTTCGATGCTACTTAAAACTGATGATAAGATGTAAAAAAAAAAAAAAAAAAAGGGCCCCAGGGATCCTGGTTTCTCTGATGCTGGGCTCTTTCATTCACTGAGCATCCTAGGGCACTCAGGCCCAAAGAGAGACAAGGCTCTTTTCATCCATCACTCTTACCTTCTAGCTACTTTCTAATTTAAATTAAAAAAAAAAAAAAAACAAATCCTATACCCACTCTCATAAAAAGGATACTGTTGTTATATTCTCCAATTGTCCCCCAAAATGTCCTTTTTTTTTTTTTTAAAGATTTTATTTATTTGACAGAGAGAGAGCACAAGCAGGAGGGAGTGGGAGAAGCAGACTCCCTGCCGAGCAGGGAGCCCGACGTGGGGCTGGATCCCTGGACCCTGGGATCATGACCTGAGCTGAAGGCAGATGCTTAACTGACTGAGCCACTCAGGCGCTCCCCAAAATGTCCTTTACATTAGTTTTCTTTTTTCCTGTCCATCAAGGATCATAGGTGCAGCTGTCATGTCCGCAACCAGATGTCAGCTGTACAATTTCTTCCAGGGACTTAGGGTGTTAACTACTGTCTGCACAAGGAGATAGACTATTCTTCAAGGGTGCGGATTCTGGTTTGTGCCTAAGAGCTCACCAAAGCTTTTCCCGCACTGCATGAGCCCCTGACATGGGGTTAACACTCTTTCTCCTGCCCTGGTTGCCTGGTAAATGTTGGTAAATGTTGGAGTATCAATGAGTCTAGAGAGACACAGCACGACTTACGCTAGAAATGACCCCTGAACTGGTCGACTCCACCTGGACTGGGATGACAATGCAGAGACCTAGAACAGGAACCTCATGTGTTTTGGTCATCCCTAAGCACAGGGACTCTTGTAACTTCAAGTCCCTTGTGGGGAGCTAAGAGCTAAGAGCTCTGCCTACGGAATTGTCCCAAGACATTTTGGGTCCAGTGGGTCAGTAGGCTTTTAAGCCAGGGCACCCCCCACATCTGCCCAAAGCAGATCTCATCTCCCTACTCCTGCATGAGCTGCTACAGAGACACAGAATAAAGAGAAAACCTGGACGCTAGCCACCTGGCAAACTATGGTCTATCCGACATCCTTCTGAAGAGAAAAAGGTACAACATGTGGCTTTGTCATCATCTACGAATCTGAACATTTAGCTCAATTTATAAGAACTACTGGTTAACACCACAGCACCCTTGGTGGATTCCAGCAAAATCTAGCATCACTTTACTTACTGTCTTCTGTAACAAAAACATAGGTTAACACTCTCAATTATGTAAAGAATTGGCCATGTTCCCCAATGAACATTTCAAACCCTTCAGACTGTTTAGAGCAAATACATAAATAAGGTCAAAGCAGCAATCACCTAAAATATTTGAAACTATCATCAAAATAGATATTCTAAACCAGCTGATTATTAACAACTGGCAAGTCTGTTCACTATGTCGAGAGAACTGTTTTGGGTTTTTTTTAAACTGCCTGGGAGGCAGTCTTTCTGCCCACAGGTCCTGTAGCCCTGTACTTTAATAAAAACACATTTTTGCACCAAAACAAACAAGCAAAAAAAACCACCAACAACAAATGAGCAAAAAAAAAAAAAAAAAAAAAAAAAAAANAAAAAAAAAAAAAAAAAATCCCCCCCAAACAAAAAAAACTGCCTGGGAACCTCATCATTTTTATAGATGTGTTCTGTTTCATGTGGTTTGCAGATTACCATTGTCTGTAATATTTAATTATGATTTAAGTATAATTATAATCATAAATTGTAATTATTATAAGTCAATACTTATTTAATTACTCAATTATCTTGCCTTGAAGGACAAAGTTTCCTCAACATCACATATTCCTTTTAAGTAAATACTAACACACACTACTCTCTTTTTCAGCCCATGTTTCAACTGCTAAGCCACTGTCCCTAAATGAACTTCTCACATTAAGGACACTTCCACAGAGACTCCACATGCTTTCTCTGAGCAATTCCTCTATCAGAGAAGGCAGACCATGCAACCAATGGAATATCAAGGACTGTCAACAATCACCACTCTACACGGGAAGGCATCCTCTTCTATACAGACTCCAAATTCCACAGTGACAGATCAGTAACACTGATTTTATGACCTAATCAGAATTGTCAAGTTCTCAAAAATGAATAAAAAAAAATCTGTAATCCAAAGATGAAATCATTTTAGACATTGTGTCAGCAGAACAGTATTATCCTTTCTTTCTGTTTTGCTAACGACCTACTAAACAAAAGCAATAAAAGTATTAGCTGGGTAGAAATAAAAAACCATGAACATGTTCAGCAGTTACTAAATACGGGTTCTAAATTGCACGACTTCCTTTCCACTGGATTTGTTTGTATTTCCCAAGTGACATAAAGGTTTATTAGAGCTCAATTTCAACATGTTAATCAATACTTGGCATGTTTCCAAAGAGCTTTGAAAAGAGCTCCATATACTGTAAAATGATTATCAAAATGTTATTACAATCAAAGGAGAAAGAGGTTATCCAAGTTCCATGCTTAAGTAAATGTGACCCTTCCAAATGAATTTTTTAAAAATCAGTGCCTACCAATCACCCTTTGAGATTATTCAACACTCAGGAAAAAGCAAGCCATACATACTTACTTTGTGACAGCTACACTAATGAGTGAAGTGGTTGGAGCTCCTTTCCTTGAGAGGGTTAAAAAAAAAGAAAAAGGCAATTTAATTTGGTGGAAATCATAAATATCTTTTACTGTCAAGCAGAACCAAATGTCTGTGACAAGTTCTGTCCAATTAGACCACAAAACCTGGTAAGTGAAATCAAAATCTGTCCTCCTTCAGTTTTGTGTCTCTGGAACCCAAGGGACTATAAAACTTTGAAAAACGTAAAATGGCAATTTTGAACCTGCTCACTGCACTGAACATAGGGACTGTTAAACTAACCTTTGTCAATTATGAAAATGGAACTGAATCAACATGAACTTCAGAAGTTCCCCAGAAGGCACACAGGACTGAAAAAAACCATGACTAGTCTTTATGGATTCAGACACCAGAAAGCATGAAACTCCCAACGATCCCTGGCTTTTGTACAGTCTGTGAATATATTCAACTGAACACAACATTAAAGTGAGTAACTAGTGGGACAGATGCCAAACGGCCCAAGCCAACTCTCTTGGCTTTCCTGATCTTACCATGGAAGATAAAAACCGGGAAAGTGTTTTGCCAGCTGCAGGATGGGGGCTGGCCACTGGTCACCACGAAATCCAACGATGTGACTGGAACTTTCAGTCCCCCCACCCCCACCTCCACCTATGGGGAACGGAGAAGGGCTGAGAGAATCCAATCACATGTCCAACGATTTAATCAACTATGCCTTTGTAAGGAAACCCCAAGAAAAACTACAGACACCAAAGATCAGTGCAGCCTCTTGGTAGGTAGGGTGCTGTGCCCCAGCTCAACTGGGAGAAGGCACAGAAGCCCCGCATCTGGGACCATTCTGCACCTTACCCTAGGTGTATCCTTTAAAATCAAACTGCAATCAAGTGTCTGGCTAGCTCAGTTGGTAGAGAATGAGACTTTTAAAATAAAACTGTAATCATTATTAAATATAGCATTTTCTTGAGCTCCATGGGTCATTCTAGTGAATTATTGAAACTGAGGATTGATGGGGACGGGACCTCCTAATTTATACAAGGCTGGCCAGAACTGTGGGTGCCCTGGTGACCTGGGACACTTGTGGCTTATATCTGAAGTGGAAACAGCCTTGTGGAGGACTGAGCTCTTAAACCTATAGAGCCTGTAACTAACTCTTACAGTATACCCACTTGGGGAGGAAAGAGCTGGAAACAAGAATGTGGACAAGCCTTTGTCAAAAAAAGAAATAAGGTAAAAAAATTAATTTTACCAATGACCACGTAGTAATAAAAAACCAGCACTGTACAACTAGCTGGTGTGACTTACATGTTCATTAAAGAGAAGGATATTAGAAAACATTTTAATACATTTAAAATCCTTTGAGCAGTACCTGAAAATGGCTACTTCTATCATCTTACTACTGTGTAATAAAGTGCAGTCTTACCAAAGGCAGACGTTCCCACAGATCATCGCAATGGCGTTGTTCCAGCCATACACTGCCACTGGGAAGTTGAACGCAGTGATGATGCCAACCAGGCCTACAGGATTCCACTGTTCAATGAGTGCGTGGCCAGGTCCTGAGGACACAGGATGGGGCAGAATGCTTAAGCATATTATCTTAACGCATTCCATGGTAATAATAGTAAGAGTGTGAAATCATTCATTCATTTTTTAAAAAGATTATTTATTGATTGATTGATTTGACAGAGAGAAAGAGAGAGAGATTACAAGTAGGCAGAGGCAGGCAGAGAGGGAGGAGGAAGCAGGCTCCCTGCTGAGCAGAGAGCCCTAGGCTGGGCTCCATCCCAGGACCCTGAGATCGTGACCTGAGCCAAAGGCAGAGGCTTTAACCCACTGAGCCACCCAGGCGCCCTGAAATCAGCCCTGAAATCATTCGTTCTAAGAAGGTGCACCAGACCCAGTGTGGACTCCAGATGCCTCGCAGAGGCTCACTTTACAAATGCACATTAATTAGCACACAATGAAGCTGTTATTACATCAGGTTACACAATGGACTGATAACCCTATGATCCTCACAGGAGCTGTGTGCGGAGCAGGGCAGCATCAGCACCCTCTGGGAGACAAGGGAACGTCACAGAGGTGAACAGAGGTGGACTGGGGGACGTGAAAGCCAAGGGCACGACCCAGGAGCTGTGACTCCTGTTCTTTACATTGCCTGTCAAGCCTGCCGAGCTCTCCAAAGAGAGACAAGGTGCCTCATTTGTAAGGAAAAAAGAACAGCCCTAAGAATTACATGTATGTTAAATGAATGAAGGGCACAAGTCTGTTTTCATATGAGAAAATGATAACTACAAAGAAAAATATGTATCTTATACACAAATTTTAAATGTAACATCACCCACAGTCCCACAAGGGGTGTATTTTATTTTTTTATTTTTATTTTCTTTAAAGATGTTATTTATTCATTTGACAGAAAGAGAGAGATAACGAGAGCAGGAACACAAGCAGGGGGAGAGCCAGAGGGAGAAGCAGGCTCCCCAATGAACAGGGAGCCCGATGTGGGCCTCAACCCCCTGGGATCATGACCTGAGCCAAAGGCAGATGTTCAACCAACTGAGCCACCCAGGTGCCTCAAGCGTCATATTTTAATGGAAGCCAGCCAAAACAATGAAATGAAGCAAGGAAGGTGATGGCTCATAAACTGAGTTAAAACCACAGATCAATGGGGAAGGTAGGGCTCCCGGCTGTCCACCTTTCTGGCTATATTCACTGTAGGAACACAGAACCCAGCAGTGGTGGCCCTCCCCCCCAGACCCCCCTTTAGTGGAGTTCAATCCCCCTATCGATAGGTGCTGACACAGCCTCTTCCTGGCCCCTCCCCACGTTGTCCTCCTCCCCGGAGGCCAGAGCAGCCCTGATGCTCTCTGTCCTCTGCTTACAAGCCTGTGGTGTCTGGATGGCTACTGCAGCTGCCCTCAGGACAAAGTCCAAGCTCCTGCCAGGCCGGGTCTCTCCCCTCACACGGTGCCCTCAAGCTATGCTAAAGCAAGGCAGCTGCCCAAATAAGCCAGGTTCTTCCACCTAAAATCAGACTTCTTCCCAATGTCAGAGCACCCCTGCCCCAGCACCCCACCCATCTCCTCCTTAAGGCCTGACCTTGGATTACCATCTCCTAGAGGCATTTCCTGATTGTTGCACAAGGCTGGCTCAGGGTCACCACCCTCCCCTGCACCCCATCACAGTACAATTATCCCATTACTTGTCTCCCACTTCCCTCCCACTCTAAAACGTAAGGGATCTTTTTTTTTTAAGATTTTATTTATTTATTTGACAGGAAGAGAGACACCTAGAGAGGAAACACAAGCAGGGGGAGTGAGAGAGGGAGAAGCAGGCTTCCCGCTGAGCAAGAAGCCAGACGTGGGGCTTGATCCCAGGACCCTGGGATCATGACCTGAGGCGAAGGCTGATGCTTAACGACTAAGCCACCCAGGCGCCCCAACGTAAGGGATCTTTAAGCTTACAAATTCTTTGAGGACAGGGCACCTGGATGACTCAGGTGTTTAAGCCTCTGACTTGATTTCAGTTCAGGTCATGGTCTCAGGGTCATGAGATACAGCCCTGTGTAGGGCTCTGTGCTGGGCATGGAGTCTGCTTAAGATTCTCTCTCTCTCCCTGTTCCCCTACCCCAATACTATGCACACTGGCTCGCTAATTCAATCAATCCATCAATCAATCCATTCAGGACAAGGATAATGCCTGACCGATCAAGTATCACTATCAGGTCACCTGGCACCTGGTACATACTCGGTAAACATTTACTACATGAATGAAATCAAAGTCTCCCTAAAGCCTCTGCAGAGATGAATAACCTACTCTCCTAAAAAATGTGCTACAACTGAAAAAGAGTTTAACTGGTGAGGTAGACATCTAAGTAGGTATAAATCAAAGAAATTCCTGGTTTGCACACATATACTTCTCCAACCTGGCAATTTACTTTTTAACTAGAAAAGCCTATTGAAAATGATCAGTAACGAGGTGCCTGGGTGGCTCAGTTGGCTAGGCATCTGCCTTCGGCTCAGGTCATGATCTCAGGGTCCTGGGATCGAGGCCCACATCGGGCTTCCTGCTCAGCAGGGAGCCTGCTTCCTCCTCTCTCCTCTCTCTCTGCCTACTTGTAATCTCTCTCTGCGTCAAATGAATAAATAAAATCTTAAAAAAAAAATTAGTGTCCTCACAACCAATAGAAAGGCATAAAAAAAGAGGGAGGAAGTCCCTTAACGGAATAATAAGCAACAATCTCTAAGACACACTTAGTAAAAAATAAGTACAGAACATAGAGCTTGCTAATGCTGGTGTTCCTGAAAGACACATACTTGCCTGCACAACACAAAACCTCTAAGGAGATAAAGAAGAAACCAGAAACATCCGCTACTTCCATGGGAATACTAGAGTATATAGGGAGGTACGAAGAAACATTTTTATCCTTTACCCTTTTATTCCTTTCCAATTTTGTGATATGAATTTACTACCTCTTAAAAAAATTAAAATAATTTTAAAGTAAGTAATGACAACTTATGAAGTGTGGGGTTAGGGGCACCTGGGTGACTCAGTCAGTTAAGCATCTGCCTTCGGCTGAGGTTATGATCTCAGGGTCCTGGGATCAAGCCCCACATGGGGCTCCCTACTAGGCGGAGAGTCTGCCTCTCCCTTTCCTTCTGTCCCTCCTCCCTACTTGGGCTGTGTCTCTTTCTCTCTCTCTCTCAAATAAACATGATATTAAAAAAAAGAAAATGATCAGTAACATAAAATTCATCTTGGATAATGGGAATCATTACTATATACCTAATTAAGGACAATAAAACAAGAAACAAAAACCTCCCAATTCTTCCCACCAGCAGGAAATTTACCAAATATGCCAAGAAAAACAGGAAAATTTGCACTTTAAAAAAACTTATTCCTGGGGCACCTGGGTGGCTCAGTCAGTTAAGCACCTGCCTTCGGCTCAGGTCATGATCCCAGGGTCCTGGAATCAAGCCCCGCATTGGGCTCCCTGCTCAGCAAGGAGCCTGCTTTTCCCTCTGCCACTCCCCTTGCTTGTGCTCTGTCAAATAAATACATAAAATCTTAAAAAAGAAAGAAAGAAAAAACAAACCGTGGGGTTAGAGGAGAGCAATCTCTGTTAAGTATGACTTTTAAAATATGTTACTAGACTACCAAAATTACTTAACATTTGTCATATGATATGACATTTAGGTCATTTCAAATTTTTCCTATTGATTCTACAGTGAACACCTTTATATATTAACTTTTGTCACATTTCAGGGTATTTACTCAAATTAGAGTCTTGAAACTGGTATTAAACATTTCGGGCCTTTTGGATTTATTTTCAAATTGTTTTCCTATGGACTGGTGATTCATGTTACCAAAAGTCCCCATAAAAGAGTGGCTATCTCACCCACAGACTTCCCGAAACGGAGTTTTAGCTTTAAAAATACAAAAATTTAACAAATACCTTGATCTGATGTTTTCACTGATTTTAACTTAGGTTTGTTAGTACAGAGATTAAAGACATTTTCATATATTTACATGCTACATGCAATTCTTCTTCTGCAAACTAGTCACAGCCAGGGCACTTTTTTTGGAGTTATGGCCTAAGAGCACAGAACTCTTAGCTTAACTGACTTCATTGCTTACTTTCAGAAGGCAAGATGGGTCCTCCAATCATCCGCGATAAGCCAACAGCATAATCACAAATATCCACGTACTCTTGAACTTCTCCCACACCTTCCACTAAGATTTTCCCCATCTCCAGAGACACCTAAAAGCCAAGAAGCATTTTTGCAACACAATTCATGTTTTAAACACTAGATTTATGGGGCAGGAGGGGGCAGGGGGAAACAAACCATATTTCTTGTCTGTTTTGTGAAGATATAAACTTTAGAAAGTCTGTTCCTATCTTAATTTAAAAACCCATGAATTCTCTTTACTCTTCCCTGTTCATCCTGTTCATCTCTCCCCAAAGACATTTTTTAAATGGATGAACTGTTCTCCTTAAGCACCACAATCCTAAAATCTTGAACACAAACACACAACAGCCCTATTCCCCAACTCAAAGGAATGTCTATTTACTACGAAAATACTTTACCAAACTTCCTAGTATTTGGATCTTCTCCCGCAAAGCATCCCCAATCTGTCTCACTACTTCTCCTCGCTTCGGAGCAGGAACCTAAGAAAAGAACAGAATCTCAGTGCCCGATTCAACATGTAAACGTGTGTCTATAAAACAGTATTAGACAAACATGCTCTAAGAGAACTAAATACAAACCCATCAGATGACTTTTTGATCAGATCCAAACTGTAATTATGGCACATCCCTAGCAACTATACCAAAGTCCCAGAAAACATCCAGACTGTAGGTTTTTGGAGAGCAAGGGTCTGTGCTAAGTAGAGAGAGAAATTCCAGGACTGAACACAATGACTCTTAAAAAAGCTTAAAATACCTTAAATACCAATAAACCTTCATGATTCCCAGTGACATTTTCTTATGGGTCAAACTGACTGCATATCCAAATCATAGATTCAGCTGATAAAACAGTATTCCATAACCCATTCAAATTAGGATTCGCTATTTTCTGAGCACCTACTTACTATGTGACAGGCATCAACCCAGGCACGGGGGCAAAAATAAAAGAGGCATTCATGGAACTAATAATCTTACTGAATCTTACTATAAGTGCAATGGGAAGTCTTTAATAGGTTTTTTTTAAAGATTTTATTTATTTATTTGACAGAGAGAGAGATTACAAGTAGGCAGAGAGAGAGGAGGAAGCAGGCTTCCAGCTGAGCAGGGAGCCTGATGCGGGGCTTGATCCCAGGACACTGAGATCATGACCTGAGTGGAAGGCAGAGGCTTTAACCCACTGAGCCACCCAGGCACCCCGTCTTTAATGTTTTTTTTTTTTTTAAAGATTTTATTTATTTATTTGACACAGAGAGAGAGATCACAAGTAGGCAGAGAGGCAGGCAGAGAGAGGAGGAAGCAGGCTCCCTGCTGAGCAGAGAGCCTGACGCGGGCCTCGATCCCAGGAGGCTGAGATCATGACCTGAGCCGAAGGCAGAGGCGTTAACCCACTGAGCCACCCAGGCGCCCTCTTTAATGGTTTTTAAGGAGACAATTTGCTTTACCTTTTTTTCCCCCAAATATTTTATTTTTTTAATTAAGTAAGCTTTACACCCAAACTGGGGCTTGAACTCAAGACCCCAAGATCAAGAGTTGCAGGCTCTACCGACTGAGCCAGCCAGGTACCCCTGCTTTGCCTTTTATAAGATTTCGGAGCAGGGAGGCGCCTGGGTGGCTCACTCAGGTAATTGTCCATCCGAGTCCAACTCTTGATTTCAGCTCATGGTCATGGGATTGAGCCCAGTGTTGGGCTTTGCACTCAGCACGGAGTATACTTGTCCCTCTTCCTCTGCTCCTCCCCTCACTCTCTCTCTAAAAAAAGAAAAAAATCAATGTGGTTTAGGAGGAGCATATACTGGAGGGGGAAGAGTAGAAGTAAGAAGACCAATTATGAACATACTCTAGTAGCCTCGGCCAAAGTTTACAATAACTTAGTCATAAAATTGAAGCAAGGGAGACAAGGTAGATTCGGGATTATTTTGAAAATAGGATGGACAGGACACACTATTGGAATAGGTGTGGGAAATGAGGGAGGTGCAAGAACCATGGATGGAGTCCAGGGCTCTGGCTTTAACAGCTGGGTGGATAGAAATACAATTCCTGAGACAAAACAGAAGTGTCAAGGGTTTATGGAAGTAAAGAGTATAGGTTGGGGGCGCCTGGCTGGCTCAGTGGGTTAAAGCCTCTGCTTTCGGCTCAGGTCATGATCTCAGCGTCCTGGGATCGAGGCCCGCATCGGGCTCTCTGTTCAGCGGGGAGCCTGCTTCCTCCTCTCCCTGTCTCTCTGCCTGCCTCTCTGCCTACTTGTAATCTCTCTCTGTGTCAAATAAATAATAAGTAAAATCTTAAAAAAAAAAAAAAGAGTACAGGTTGGGTCACGTGAAGTTTGAGATGTGAATTCACCTATGGAGACATGACTTCCTCAAATGTGATTATCACTCCTTTCTTCTCTCCCCTTCACCTCTTCCCAACTAACTCTGCCTCTGCTTCAGAGGCAACCATAAGGATGGCTTCCCCCAGGCTGAAGCCTGCCCACACCACCTCTTAGAGAGGGCTACCACAGCGCTGCTCAAGGGCCGCCGCCTCCCAGAGCCTAACCCAGAACTCAGGGCTCATCTTCGCTCTCTTCTTCCCAAACAGATCACCGAGTTGTGAAAGAGCTTTTTTGGAAGGTAACCTGGCATACTACTAACGTTTAAACCCTTCTTTCCCTTTGACTAGGTAATTCCATTCCTGGATACCAAGCATCCACATAAGTGTACAGCAGGAGAGGTACCACACTTACGACAATGCTGTTTCTAGCGGAGACAAACCAACCATCTTAAGGTCCATCAACACACAACTAGTTAATACTGGAACAGCTATAAAATTGGATACTTCACACTCTACAAATAGTAAGGTAGATTCATAAGGGAAAACTTTCAAGACCTGTAACAGGATAACAGAAAACAGCACAGGGCACCTGGGTGGCTCAGTGGGTTAAAGCCTCTGCCTTCAGCTGGGGTCATGATCTCAGGGTTCTGGGATCGAGGCCGTGTCGGACTCCCTCCTCTCTCTCTACCTGCCTCTCTGCCTATTTGTGATCTCTCTCTGTCAAATAAATAAATAAAATCTTTAAAAGAAGACAAAAAAAGAAAATAGCACAATAATGCACACAATAACTAAACTTCTGCTTATATCTGAAGAAATACAGTAAGATGTTAAGAATGGTCATTTGGGGGAATGGGATTTTTTGGGGGACAGGGAGATGCAAATTTTTTTTTTAAGATTTTATTTATTTGACAGAAAGGGACACAGCAAGAGAGGGAACATAAGCAGGGTGAGTGGGAGAGGGAGAAGCAGGCCTCCAGTGGAGCAGGAAGCCCGATGATGGGCTCAATCCCAGGACCCTGGGATCATGACTTGAGCCGAAGGCAGATGCTTAACAACTGAGACACCCAGGCGCCCAGAGATGCAATTCTAATAGACTTCCATTCCCCAAATTTTCTAGGTCTACAACATTTGCCATTTTTATAATACATGCACTCTTTTTAAACAAGAAACAAAAACTACAATGTTACTCGAATCAGCACAGATTCTATATATTTCCTAGAATGTGGGATGGGGTCATTAATGTTTCAAATGAATTTAGCCTACAGGTTTCTAAGTTTAGCAAACTGGTTAGTATCAACCCAGAATGGCCAATACACATGGCCCTTTACACTGTATTCTGTGTATATATTATTTGGTCTCTAACCAATAATTATTGCATACTTTCTATGTGTCAGATATTCTGTTCTTCCCCAGGGATACCACGGAAGACAGCTACCATTCAAGCCCACTATTCAAGCCCACTAGAATCAACACCCCAACGGGGTGGTGGAAGCAACCAACGGGTGATTTCAATCTCATGTGGTGAGTGCTGTTCTGGAGAAGCCAGACTGTACAAGAGCAGAACCTAGCAGCGTTAACTGAGTGTTGCCTGGGGTTAGCCAGTAGGGAAGAAGGTAGCTTTCTATGGAAGTTTAATGCTGAGATCTAAGACCTCAAGCATGATTGCTGCTTGCCAGGTAAAGAGGCAGAGAAAGGGGCGCCTGGGTGGCTCAGTGGGTTAAAGCCTCTGCTTTCGGCTCAGGTCATGATCTCAGTGTCCTGGGATCGAGGCCTGCATCGGGCTCTCTGCTCAGCAGGGAGCCTGCTTCCCCCTCTCTCTCTGGCTGCCTCTCTGCCTCCTTGTGATCTCTCTCCCTCTGTGAAATAAATAAAAAAAATCTTCAAAAAAAAAAAAAGAGGCAGAGAAAGTAGAGGAAAATTATGAACAGGAAACATAGCATATGCAAAGGCCAAAAGGCAAGAGAGAATATGGAGGACTCTGGAAAAACTTAAAAGGGTTAAAAGAAGCAAGAGAGAAAATTAGGGGCCACAGTGCAAAGGACCTTATAAAGGATCCTCCAAAAACTGGTGGGAAAATCACTAGAGGTTGTTAAATGGTAGGGGAGAAATCACAGTGCCTTTTAAACTATCACTCCAGGAGTGCCTGGCTGGCCCAGTCTGTATAGCATACAACGCTTGATCATGGGGTCATGAGTTCGAGTTCCACATTGGGCTTAGAGCTTATTTAAAGAAAAAAAAAAATCTCTCTAGTTGTGGTCTAGAAAATAGACCAGAGGGAGACAAGATTCACACTGGAAGACCAGCAGGCAAGACAAAGATGGTGACTTGCCCGAATTACAAAAATAGCAATAGAGATAAATGTAATTTAAAGTAGTCAAGACTTAGTAACTGACAGTTGGTAATTGACAGATTCTCAATCCTGGGTATACAGCAGAATCACCACCCATAAAACTTTTGGGCTAGATTCCATGCAAGACCATTCAAATGTGGCCTCTTCATTTTTGTTTCAGCCTTCCAAATGGCAGGATAGAGTAGCAAGAACTGAGAAAGCCAGGATTAGATCTGGGGACAGGGAAATGAGGGCAGAAGAGGCAACAAGACAGCCCCATCTCCCAGGTGAGCTCGACTGGTCCCAGCACAACAGGCCATTCATAACCTCATGCCCTCCTGAGATGGGCAACAGGACCCCTCATCCCTGCACACTGCACTAAGAGATTCCACATAAATAGTATTCCTTTATGCCGTTCCAGATAGTCCATTACCAGTTGCCTGTCCTCACTCTGGCTCCTCCTCACCAGAGATGGAGGAGAAAAGGACAGACGGGATGTAGAGGAGCCTAAGGGTGGCATTCTGGGCTGAAACTAGTTTGTGAGAGCGAGCAACAGAGCCAGTATTCCCAACCAGGTTCTCTGGGCTTAGGTGTAGTTCAGAGAAAGAAATCAGTGTATACAAACTATCCTCCTATATTTTTTACTTTCTCCTTGAAGAAAACCATTCCCATTGAAAAACTGCAGGCCTGGGGCGCCTGGGTGACTCCGTGAGTTAAAGCCTCTGCCTTCGGCTCAGGTCAAGATCTCAGGGTCCTGGGATCCAGCCCTGCATCAGGCTCCGAGCCCGCTTCCTCCTCTCTCTGCCTGCCTCTCTGCCTGCTTGTGATCTCTCTCTCTGTCAAATAAATAAAATCTAAAAAAAAACAAAAACAGGGCGCCTGGGTGGCTCAGTGGATTAAAGCCGCTGCCTTCAGCTCAGGTCATGATCCCAGGGTCCTGGGATCGAGGCCCACATCGGGCTCTCTGCTCACCAGGGAGCCTGCTTCCTCCTCTCTCCTCTCTCTCTGCCTGCCTCTCTGCCTACTTGTAATCTCTCTCTCTCTGTGTCAAAATGAATAAATAAAATCTTAAAAACAAACAAACAAAAAACCCAAACTGCAGGCCTAACACAAATGAACTCATTGAAACAATGGTTTGTCCTCACACAGGCAAGGCCAGCCAAAACCATTATTAGGGCGAAGCAGAAGCAGCCCCATGGCAAAAAGGAGCCCAGAGGGAAAGTACGAAGCCCAGAAGGGGATGAGATTTGCTCTGTTCTTGTCTGAGGAATCAGCAGCCTCTAAGTCACGGCCTCACTAGCAGGAGCCCCAGAGGCACAGTTAGCAAAGGCTCTGCCACTTACCTCAACTCTGAACTCAATTGTTCAACTCAAATTCTAACAAGTGGGATCCCCTACTGACTCCACCAACACCCTGGACAAGCCATTCCCATTCAGCAGCCTCACTCTACTGGGAGATCCGAACAGTCCCGGGAGGAGGAGAAAGCATAGTAGGTGCAGAGATGGGCACTATTCAGTGAGAGCAGACTGCCAGATCAGATGCAAGCCTCAAAGGGAAAATGGCAGTAACAAAGTACAGCACCCTACTAGGGAAAGGCATCACAGTGTCAGCTGCCAGCCCTAGGTCAGAGCCAAGACCGACTTAAAAGCTAGCTCAGGAAAGGCAAGATCATGAATCACACATGCCTGGGTAACTACACACACATGTAAGAGATGTTTCTGGTCACAGGTTTCCCTGGCATTTCAAACAATGTATGCAAACAGCGAATCCTAACGTAAATTATGGACTTCAGTTAATGATAATTGATCAGCATTGGCTCTCCCGTTGTAACAAATGCATGGCACTAATATAAGATGGTGGTAAGAGGGAAACATGCCAAGTACACTGAGGAGGTAGAGGGACCCCCCTCCCCATTTGCCGCTCATCACTCTGGTGACAGGGCTGAGCCAGAACGTGCCACTTTGGCTAGAGGATTATTTTGAGCTGGCAACCAAGGCACACCGGACCCAAGAGAAGGCTTTCTCCTCCCCTTTAAGGGCCTGGAAGAACTTACAAAGGGGATCTGTGCCAAGAAGCGAGTTATTACCAGAGATCACTTTGATAAGGAGAGACCTAGTTGCATGGCAGGGAAGACATTTATGTACCAAACATTTGCTCCTCTTACGGTCCTGTGAATCGCCTTCCTCCACCAAGGAGCTCAGAGCTCTGGACACACAGAAGCCTAGGTGTCTGGCTGCCCTTGGGTCTTGGATCTTTCCTCACTGCCACTCCTCCCCACCCCACACGGGAAATTAAAATGTTCTCCTGTGAATCTGTTTTATGCCAATTGGACCAAACACAGAACACAGAAGTGAAAAGCAAAAGATTCTTCCTCCCCTATACTATAAACCTAAAACTGCTCAAAAAAACCCTAACATTTTTTTGTACATAGTTTATATATAGGAAACCAATGATTTTCTAAATTACGCAGTAACCGGGCACCTGGGTGGCTCAGTGGGTTGAAGCCTCTGCCTTCAGCTCAGGTCATAATCTCAGGGTCCTGGGATCGAGGCCCACATTGGGCTCCCTGCTCGGCAGAGAGCCTGCTTCCTCCTCTCTGCCTGCCTCTCTGCCTACTTGTGATCTCTCTCTCTCTCTCTGTCAAATAAATAAAATCTTTAAAAAATAAAAAATAAAAAAATAATAATTAAAAAAATAAATTACGCAGTAACCTTAGGCTGGTACCATATGCCACTATAGGTCACAAAATTTTACACATGCCTCGTATAATAATTGCAACTATGAAACAAAAAGACTGGAAGGGAATGCACAAAATCTAACTCTAGTAACTATTCTGTATAGAAGAGGACAAGGTAAGGGGATTCAATGTGATTATTTTAGTGTCTCATACAATTTTTAGTAAAGATGTATTACTTTTTTTAAGATTGTATTTATTTGATAGAGTGCATGAGGGTGTGTGGGGGGGAACAGAAGGAGGAGGAGACTCCCCACAGAGCAGGGAGACACCCTCCCCCCACGCCTCAATTATGACGGAAGATAACAGACTGAGCCACCCAGGTACCTCAAATATGCATTACTTTTACGATCCAAAAGAAAAACAAACATTATTTTGCAAACAATAAATGACACTGCTATGGACACGTTTCTCTAGGTAGGGTGAATTTAGCACACCATTTACTTTTGGAAGTGGCCTTTTACTGCTCAAGGACATTTTTCACTGCGCATAATGGAACCCTACCAGATTTGGTTAAAGTACAGGAAAGATGTTCTTCCTGCTTTCACTGAGGCGATCTCCTGGCTGACAACTAAGGGGCATCCAACTCAGGGTTCTCTGGGAGAGCAATCTTGGATTCAGAGAAAACAGTGGCTCAGCAGTCCCACACCCTGGAGCACATAGTGGGTGTAGCTCAGGCAGAGGTTTGCGATGACCAGGTCCTCCAGCAAGCAATTCCAATGATTAACTCATTTAACCCTCACCATAGCCCCAGGAGGTGGGCAGGCCCAGTTTCCTCTATTTACAAGACAAAGCACACAGAAAGTCATTCCCCCAGAGGTAAAGGTGGGTTAAACCATCCAGGATGTTCCTTTAGCCTCAGGCCTGTGATCTTCGGTGGTAGGTCAAACAGGATATTCAGAGTGGGGGAGGGGAAGGAGGATTGGGAAATGCAGGCTACCCCAGTTGCTTCCCACTCTTCTCCAGAGCCCAGTCCTCACCTAGTGACAGCTCCCTGTGGCCCAGTCCTGCTCCAGTCACAACCCTACACTGGCTCATATTACCCCAGATGGAAATGATGTGGGAAACAAAGGCAGTAGAAAAATTATTGAATTTCCTTACTACCTATAGCCCACTGCCAAGACCTTGAAATAGGCAGTGTGACATTCCTCTAGGGACTCAACTGCCTCTGTTAATACTTAGCAAAGGGCAATCCTAGCCAGAACCCACCCCCTACCCCAGGATCCTGTTAAGTCTACCTTAACATATAATTTTCCTTTAGAAACTTCATCTCTAAACCCTCCAAAATACTCGTTGGCAGTCATCCCCCAAGCATATGGCCCACCGATACACATTTGAAGGGTCTCATGACTAAGATTTTATTAGATGGTAATAAATGACCTTGTCCCAACAATAGCTAGCCCCCTCAACGTCCTGGAAACCTTGGTTCAAAATTCGAGACTTACGCCATCCCAAACCCCCTCCCAACTTGAAAGTATATAATGGACTCCTCCTCATGACCCCAGTGCAGCTTTCTGCCCACAGGTCCCATCCCTGTGCTTTAATAAAACCACCTTTTTGCACCAAAGACGTCTCAAGAATTTTCTTGGCCATCGGCTTTGAACTCTATCATTCTTTCCTACATCAGAGACAGATGGAGAAAGAATTATCAGCTCCAATGCCTGACCAGCGTGCAGGAACTCAAGGCCCTACCCTTTGAACTGGGACCATCAACCAATGCAGAGATGCTCCCTCCCACACCTCCAGCCCCCACCCCTGCATAAAGCTGGCTGGAAGGAGTGGGGAGAAGCAGGGAAAGGGTGTTTGTAGTATAGACTGTCCTTTCTTTTTGTCCAATGAGAAACTTCAGTTGGAAAGTGTTCATAGCTGAAGTGTAGTCTACTTCAGTAGACTTTTAATCCACTTAAAATCACCATTTATTGAAGGCCAACTATGGAAAAGGCATTAACCTGGGACTAGAGCAGAGGGAGATATTCACAGCCCCAAGCTAACTACCACTGACCGCTCAGGAGCTTTTTCTCTTATCTCCCTGCAGTCACCATAGGTCATCGTGCGGTGACCTTCACGCTCACCTCTGCCCAGACTCTCCATGCTTCCCTTGCTTTCTTCACCGTTTCTTCATAGTCAGCCACACTAGCCTAAATTAGGGGGGAGACAAAGAGAAAAACAAAGGGAAGTGATGATCCCTTCTGAGACCACCCAAGATTTCTGGAGAAGAATTGGAGTTATCTCTAAGTGACCCTCAGATTTGTAGCTTAGAACGAACTTCACAGCCTATGCTTCCCAACACTTGTGAGAACCCAATAAGACAGCTTAGAATCCAGCTGTACTTTTTAAAGCACCTAGAAAAACCTAGAAGCAAGGTCCATTAGCCTCATCTAGGGACAATATCGGAGATGTCAGAAATTCAGAACCATGGGGTCCAACCCAGACTTCACAAGTTAGTATCTTTACTCAAAAGCAGGTGATTCAGAAACATGGCCTTAAATGGACACCCCCCCAACTTTTCTTTTTCACCTTTTCTAGGACACCCCAACCCAAAGAATGGGCAGTCTCTCCCAGACATTTTTAAATGTCCTATGAAAAAGAAACACTTTATTCTTGGACTGTGAGACTCCATACTGCTCTTCATCACTGGCACAAACTCCGTAGGTAGTCTGTATTAAAAAAAAAAGCAAAACCAAAAAACTTACCTGTTTGACTCTTGCTATCGGTTCATTGTTAGCAGGACAATAGGTCGTGATAACCTTAAAACAAA
>LNAC01000110.1:2147962-2159755 GCA_002007465.1 Ailurus styani | reverse complement strand
AAAAAAAAAATGAATGCTATCTACAGAAAATGTAATCCCTTCCAAAATGGGGGAACAGACCAAATGCGGGTAGGGAAGAAAGAAAAAAAAATTGAATTTATTTATTTATTTATTTATTTATTTTTAAAGATTTTATTTATTTATTTGATACACAGAGAGAGATNAAACCAAAAAACTTACCTGTTTGACTCTTGCTATCGGTTCATTGTTAGCAGGACAATAGGTCGTGATAACCTTAAAACAAAAAAAAATGAATGCTATCTACAGAAAATGTAATCCCTTCCAAAATGGGGGAACAGACCAAATGCGGGTAGGGAAGAAAGAAAAAGAAATTGAATTTAGATACCATATCCAAAGTTGGAATTTTTACATTAACTTCTATTACAAATAGGTCACTTACAGAGCTTTCANACCAAAAAACTTACCTGTTTGACTCTTGCTATGGGTTCATTGTTAGCAGGACAATAGGTCGTGATAACCTTAAAACAAATAAAAAAAAAATGAATGCTATCTACAGAAAATGTAATCCCTTCCAAAATGGGGGAACAGACCAAATGCGGGTAGGGAAGAAAGAAAAAAAAATTGAATTTATTTATTTATTTATTTATTTATTTTTAAAGATTTTATTTATTTATTTGATACACAGAGAGNTGACTCTTGCTATCGGTTCATTGTTAGCAGGACAATAGGTCGTGATAACCTTAAAACAAAAAAAAATGAATGCTATCTACAGAAAATGTAATCCCTTCCAAAATGGGGGAACAGACCAAATGCGGGTAGGGAAGAAAGAAAAAGAAATTGAATTTAGATACCATATCCAAAGTTGGAATTTTTACATTAACTTCTATTACAAATAGGTCACTTACAGAGCTTTCATTTTTTACCTAAACATGCAGAACCACTTTTTGCAAAACCCAGCCTTCCCATGTAAACATTAGGTGTAAAAGCCATAGTCTAATTTAACCCATGAATTCACCTCTTTTTCCACAAGTTAACAGACCAAACTGACGGGCTTCACTTACTCTGCCCTGGTCAGAAGGTGAAAGAACCAGCAGTGGACAACTATAGGGAAAGGCGTATCTCCACACAAACGGCAGAGATTAGAAAGAAAAAAAAAACAAGGCATATCGAGATTTTCAGGACAGTAATTTATCCAGGAATCAAGTAACATGCCACAGGAAAAAGAGGATCAAAGTGCCCACAGAAGGGATTTAGAGGATAATTAGAAACACCTGCATCTCCTACAGTCACAGATAACGGAAAGGACTGTTCCCTCTAACAAAGCAAGTTCATTCTATCACACCAGACAAACTCTGTGGCATGATATGTAACATTGTCTTCCTTTTTTTTCTGTAACACCTTCTTATGAAAGCTTTCTTTTGTATGCAGCTTTCAAAAAAATCTAAGCAGTAACAACCTTACCTTTCCATCGTATTCTGTAAAACACTTAAGTGTAAAACACTTTCACCGAGTGCCAGTCATGGTGTCTGGCTCTAGAAGTAAAGAAATGCTAAAAATCCTGTCCTCCAGGAAGCTCATCGCCCAAGAACTTTAACAGGATTTCACCAAGTCCGGGCTTGCAAACTCCAACAAAAGATTTCCGAAAAGGCAGTATAAAACTAAGGCAGAACATTACCTGTGGACACGTCACATCAGAAGTCAAAGTCAAACACAAAATTGGGGTAATTTCACAACACTAAGCGTGTGGCCTGTCTCACTACCCACCGGAAAACTGAGCCATAAGGTTGTAAGCGTGTGTGGGAAGTTCAAGCCCTACCAATTCCAAAATGACACTCCTTTCTCCAAACCACACGAAGACCTAATACTCTAAACGCATTTTTTAAAGCACCCTATACAACCACACGTTTACTCTGTGGCTTCCAAACTTGCCACCCAGTACAACCGTCCACAGCGGTAGTGGGGGAGGGCCGGGCTGGGCAGGGACCGCACTGAGGCCGCACAGATTTCCCCCACACCCGCATACCTCTCCCCGGCCTCCCCAGCTTCCATTGTACACGCCCTCGTTTTCCTCGCGGAGCCCGAGCTCCTTCAGCCAAGCGTACTGGGCCTGATTGATGAGCAAAGTGGACATGAAGGCGGCAGGCCTACTCCAAGGGCCCGGGAGCTTGCTTCCCCTCGCAACATGCACACACAGCTGGCGGGGAATGCGCCACATACTGAGCCCCGGACGCGCGGCGCGCCCGCGCCCCCGGGAGCGGCAGAAATAGCGCCCCGCCCCCCGCCCGGGAGAGCCCATTGGGCAGGCCGGGCCCCGCCCCCCGGAGCACGCTCCCGCCGCCGCCGCCTCGGCCGAGGGCCGCCTGGGTCTTCCGGAGACGCGCGGAGCTCGCCCCCGCCTGGAACAGTGGGGTGCCGCTGGGAGGAAGTGGGAGGGCTACTGCCACCTGGTGCAAGACGCTGCGAACCGCGGCTGCAGCTAGAAATGCTTTTCCGCAAAAATAATGGTTCTAAAGTACCCTAGCTTAGAGCAGGGCTTTTTGGGCTGTCCCGTGCATGGAATCACCTGGCCATCATGTTAAACGCACATTCTGATTCGGCGACTCTGGCCTGGGGTCTGAGAATCGCCCTCTTTAGCCAGCTCCCAGGTGATGGTGACGCGCCTGCCTACGTGGAGTAGCCAATGAAGGATGGTGGAGGGAGGGAGAGGGTTGTGCTCACTGCTTTGTTAAATTACAAATTTGAGTTTTCTAATTAATGAAAAATGTTAAATTATGATACTGCCTTCTCAGTATCCTGCTAGGGTGTATTCTTGCTTTTGAAGAATAAAGGCACTTTTGATCAATTCCCTTCATTCTCCATTACTTCAATTTTCCTGCAATAGCCTTTCCACTCACTCCCCACCCGCCCACCACACTTAGCCATGCCATCTCCCATCTCATTCCACAGTAACTAGGCCTACCCTATATAAGGGAAATACTAACATCTCTATCAGCATGATCTGAATGTGGGTTAAAAATATATACGCACTCTTGGGGCACCTGAGTGGCTCAGTCCGTTGAGTATCCGACTCTTGATTTCGCCTCATGTTCTGAGCCCTGAGATTGAGCCCCATGTGGAGTTCCCCGCTGGTGGTTGGGGTGGGGGAGTTGTCTACTTGGGATTCTCTTTCCCTCTGCCGCTCCCCCTTCACGAGTACACACTCTCTCTCAAATACATGTTGAAATATATATATACACTCTCTGTGGCTCCTGGGTGGCACAGTCGGTTAAACGTGGGACTCTTGGTTTTGGGAATGGTGTTGTTGGATGGAGCCCCATGTCTGGCTCTGCACTCAGCAATGGAGTTGGCTTGGGACTCTCTCTCCCTCTCCCTCTGCCCCTCTTCCCCCCTCAAATAAATACACACACACACACACACACATACACACACACACACCACTCTGGAATCAATTGAGTTAATAGGTCTCTCAGTGATTCCCAACATATCTTTTGAAAATACTCCTCCTGAGACTGCTGGTGGATTTCTACATTGCAGCCAGACACACTAAGTCACTTTGTTTTTACGCAAAGCCTGTTTTCTTCCCACTGTGCTTTTGTCCTTAACTATCCTCTCCACCTGTGAAACTTCCATCTCTGCATTCAAGCTTGAGCTTTATCTGTTCATCCTTATGGCTCAAATAATTTCAACAAATACTCTGGCATATCAAACACCTACCAGAAAGTATAGTAAGCCCTGGATATACAGGAATGATGCTTCTGTTTGTAAACATTAAATTTTCTGTTCATCCTTGCATGGCCTCACAATTCCCAGCATTCTACCAGGCTCACATGCACTTACATGAATGAATGAACAAATGAAACTATGAATACACCTGAGGAGCAGTAGGCATAGATA
This sequence comes from Ailurus styani, assembly GCA_002007465.1. NCBI lineage: Eukaryota > Metazoa > Chordata > Mammalia > Carnivora > Ailuridae > Ailurus > Ailurus styani. Next base: position 2,155,900 of record LNAC01000110.1, on the reverse strand, counting down.
CCTTGTCCAGCACCGGTAATCTACCAACAACCCAGCTACTATCTTCCATTAGAGTGAAGCCCTAATTTCCTTCATTCTAAATCTCAGACCTCCAACCCCCCTCATTTAACTGAGCATTTAATTCTCACTTTCTGGCTGCTAGGAAGATTCCTTGCTATACATGGAATATACATACATCCCAACACCACAGTCTTCCTTCTCTTCCCCATTTAATTCAGAAGACATTTACAGATGCACTAGATTTTAGGAGCGATACATAATGCCCTTGAGGAAGTTACATTCTTTCTCTTCACTATGTTAAGTAGAGAAGTTCATGGCTGTCTCCGTAAACCAGCTAGCAAAAATAGACACCAACAATTGCCTACGTTGAAAATGGAAATTACATCTCTCTCTTTTACCTCCGTTTTTCAAAACTACTTATCCCTGCCCAATAGGAGGTCAGGAAAAAATTATAAGCAATGAATTCTGATGGGGCAGAGCAGGAAGACATAGATTTAAATGATTCATGAGAGCACATTTCATATATGAAAGAGAATTAAGTGAATCATATATAAAAGCATATATAAAAACTGACAGAAATGTCAACGTACTGACTGAACTCAGGGCACCTTGAAAGTATTCTGTATTAGAAGTGGCAGAATCTGCAAATAGCCAATCCTGCTTTCCAAATGACTTATCAAAGGCATCACAGCATGGTGATTAAAGCAAGGACTCGGGAGTCACAGCATTGTAACAAACGAACAGTGCTTATGATGTGATGTCCTCCGTGAATGCTAGAAGTCTTCATTCTTCAAAGATAGCTACCAGGAGGCAGAGGGATGTGACCTGAACACACATGCTTGCCCCAAGGCAGCAATACATTAGAGAAATCACCACCACCTAGGATATAATTTCATTTTTGCAAATGCAAAACATGATTTGTCAGAGCATGGGTAAGTGACACTATTGCTCTGGGCAAACTCATTAATCAAGCTCACAAAGAAATGATGCTATAGCTACAATGCTGGCATATTATTTTATAGGGAAAATTATCTTCAGAAAGGACCAACAATTCACAACCTATAATCACAGTATTCTCTCCCAGGATACAAACTACCCATCTGGTTGTTTAATGAGCCCAGAATCAGAAGAGTTATTAATTAATAATATATGGTTCCAGCTTTTTTTTTTTTTTAAGGATTTTATTTATTTGATAGAGAAAAGGGGCAGAGGGGGAGTGAGAATCCCAAGCTGACTCCATGCCGAGCACGGGGCTCGATACCAGGACCGTGAGATTATGACATGAGCTAAAACTAAGAGTGGGTTCCTCAACCGACTGAGCCACCCAAGAGCCCCCGATTCCAGCTTTTAATAGCATCAGGCTAAGATAGTCTCCCCAGTGTCTGAATTAAGTGATAGATCCAGTGCAACCCCAATCAAATACCAGGATTGGCTAGCAGATCTCAAGTTTTTTTGTTGTTGTTTTTTTAAAGATTCCATCTATTTATTTGACAGAGAGAGATCACAAGTAGGGAGAGAGGCAGGCAGAGAGAGAGGAGGAAGCAGGCTCCCCACTGAGCAGGGAGCCCGATGCGGGCCTTGATCCCAGGACCCTGAGATCATGACCTGAGCAGAAGGCAGAGGCTTTAACCCACTGAGCCACCCAGGCGCCCTAGCAGATCTCAAGTTTAAATGAAAATGCAAAAGATCTAGAATAGCCAAAACAATTTTGGGAAAAATGAACAAATTTATCTTACCTAATTTTCACAATTATTATATAATTGTACAATTATTATAAACCTAAGTAATCAAGACAGCATCACATTTATGTAAAAACAGACATAAATACTAATGGAACAGAATAGAAAACCCAGAAATAGATTCTCACATACATAGTCAATTTTCAATAAAGGTGACAAGGAAATTCAATGGGGAAAGTATAGCCTTTTCAACAAAAGGTACTATATTAATTGGATATTCGCATACCAAAAAAAAAAAAAAAGAACCTTGACTTGAATTCACTTCACATTATGTACAATAATTTACTCGAAATGGACCATGGACCGAAAAGTAAGAACAAAAACTCTAAAACTTCTAGAGGAAAACAGTACGAAATTCTTCAGGATGGGGAGCTGTTCTCTGTATTTTATAACATTTAGCTGCATTCCATACCACATAGTAAAATGTTAATTATAGCATGAAATTTGACTCCTACCTCACACCATACAGGATCAAGTCCAAAGGGATTGCAATTCTATGTAGGAAAGATAAAACAATTAAGTTGTCTAAGAGTTAGGAGGCCTGGAGTCAAAACCCAGTTTAAATAGCTTAGCTGTGTAATCTCTTTTCACTGTCAGAAAGGGATTGGACTAGGTCTTAGATCTTAAACTGCCATTTCAAAAATCTATATTCATTCTTTTCCATGCAGTCTAGAAACTTATCCCAAGGAAATAATAAAACAAGTTCGTAAAAATGTGTTAATTGCAAAACTGGCTACAGCCTAAATGGACACTATCAGTGACTAAATAGGTGATGGTATTTCTATGAAATGGAATTCTAGGTAGTCATTAAAAAGGAGCTAGATCTTTCTATTTTGGTACAGAAAGGTGTCTAGGATAAACTGTTTCTTTTTAAGATTTTTTTTTAATAAGTACAATCTACAACACCCCCCCCCCCGCCAAAGTGGGGCCAGAACTCACAACCCAAGATCCAGTTGTATGCTCTATGGACTGAGCCAGCCAGGCACCCCTATTGTTTTGTTTTCAATTAGATTACAGGGGGACAGGGGCGTCTGGGTGGCTCAGTTGGTTAAGCGTCTGCCTTCAGCTCACGTCATGTAACAAAAATCCATAAATATTTTTTGGTCACCTACGATATACAATAAGTCATCGGGCTGAACACTGGGGAGAAACAACAGTCAATAAAACAGGCATTCCAGGGGAGAACAAAGACAAAAAATAAAATACACATAGGACTACTGATGTCGTGAAGAAAAGTAAGCGCTCAAGAGTGACAGTAGAGGATCTTGTTTTAGTTAGCGTGGTCAAAGAAGGACTCTTTGAGAAGGTGGCCTTTGATGGGAAAACCTAATCACGTAGGAGAACAACCTGCGCAAAGAACCAGGCGCCAAGCCTCCTCCAGACAGAAGCAACGGCAACTGCAAACACCTTGAACCCCCGAAGAGCAAAAGACGCCTGAGGGACTGTGTGAGCAGCACCAGGGCGGCTTTAGGGCGAGACAGAACTCGGAACTTACTGTGTAGAGCGAAGTCCCTGGAAGGTCTGAGGAGGGTAATGACCTCAGGTGCTGTCTGAAAGGCTCTGCAGGAAGCTACAAGAAGCTTCTAGCGGGAGCAAGAATGGGAGCAAGAAGGCCTGCGCAGAGCATCTTGGTGAGGAAGGTGAGGCCATGGGAGGAACCCCCGACGGCCTCTGTCCAGGCACAACTTTAGGTTTGCACGAAAACAGAGTTCGGGAGAAAACGTGCCAAAGTGCTGGGGAAACGGGAGCGTCATTTCCCCGGCGCGGTGCAAGCGGTGCACTTTGTCACGATTATGCATATTGGTCAGGGCTGACCCAGGCGTGAGGAGAAAGCCCCGCGCGGGCCGTCGCGGCGGGAGCGGCCCCCTCGCGGGGGCGCCCGAGCAGCCACCGCCCGCCAGACCTTCCCGCCGCCGCGCCGGAAGTGCTCTCCTGACCCGCCGCGCCACGCCGCGGGAAGATGGCGCAGGACGCCGGCGACATGGAAGATGGGCAGCTTTCCGACTCGGATTCCGACATGACGGTCGCACCCAGCGACAGGCCGCTGCAGGTGCCGGTGAGTGTAAAGGGCAGGCGGGTCGTTCGGAGCCGGGAGCGCGCAGGCCCGGCTGCGGAGAAGGACGGGTGGCGGGGCGGGTGAGGGGCGGGCGTGCGGAGCCGTGACTGTGGAAAGGGACGGGCGGCTGTGTGGCTGAGCCGCCGCCGGCGGGAGGGCGGGCGTCCCCGGCCGGGCCGAGGCACGCGAGCCCCGGCGGCGGGGGAAGGCGCTGGGCGGGGACGCGACGGCGGGCCGTCGGAAGCCTGACCCGGCATCTCGCTGCCGAACGGGGCGGCGAGGCTTGCGGCCTCCTGCTGGCAGGCGAGCGGACGGCTTTTCTCCGAGGCCTGCAGTGTGCCGCTCTGGGTTTTCTCCACTTGCGGAGTATTCCCCCGCCTTAGCGTGGGTAGGTTGCCCCAGCCCGGCTGAGGATGCGGAAAACGTAGAACCTGGGGACAGCGGGCAGAAACATCCTCCGGCGTTCCTTTCACCCTGATCAGGATAGGGAAACTGAAAACCCGGAACGAAGTCCATTTGTTAAAGGGCCTGTTTGTTTGGTTTTTTTAAAGATTTTATTTATTTATTTGACACAGAAAGAGAGATCACAAGTAGGCAGAGAAGCAGGCAGAGAGAGAGAGGAGGAAGCAGGCTCCCTGCTGAGCAGAGAGCCCGATGCGGGGCTTGATCCCAGGATCCTCGGATCATGACCTGAGCCGAAGGCAGAGGCTTTAACCCACTGAGCCACCCAGGCGCCCGGGCCTGGTTTTCCATATTCCCATCAGATGGAGTTTCGCCACGCAATAATGTGGCGCCGGGTTTTGCATTAATCTCCCCGTTTTCTAAATGGGAGTTTGTCTTAATTGCCTGCTAAGTAGCACACACTTGGAGCGGGCTTTGTGCCAGGCTGCCTGCATTCGAAAACTGGCGCCTCCACTGTGTGACCAGTGGCAGGGTGTTGAGCCTAGGGCCCCGATTTGTATAATGGGAATGAGAAAAGTATGCCACCGATAGGGTGTTTCTGAGGATTCAGTGACTCACTCAGTGAAGAGTATTGTCTGGTAAATCTTAAATGCTGTGGTTATTTGAAGATGGGAAGATTGCCTCTTTATTGACTTAAATCACCCCCTCCTGCCGCCATTTCTAGCACGTAATAGCTCAAATAATAAGATCCCCTTTATATAAAATAAATAAACATTTCTTGATCACCTATCATATATAATAAGGCATCGGGCTGAACACTGCGTAGCTCAGCAAATGCTTCGCTTAGTACAAAACATAAATGTTTTTGTTTTTGTTTTTTTAAGATTTTACTTATTTTAGGGAGAGATGGGGGAGGGGCAGAGAGAATCCCAAGCTGAGTGCTGAGATGCTGAGGTGGAACCCGAGGTGGGGCTTGATTTCACGACTCTGAAATCATAACCTGAGCCCAAATCAAGAGCCCCCTGCTTAACTGACTGAGTCACCCAGAAGCCCCAAGGTGTTCCCTTTTGCATATAGATGTCTTCAGAAATTGATACAAAGGTTTCAGTTTAGGTTTTCAATCTTTTCCAGGTGGTTTTTACATAGACTGACCCATGACCTGGTAAATTTAATGCCATGGACTGTGCAGTTTTAATAGCGTGTCAGGAATTCTTACCCATAGGAGTTTACTATCTAATCTCAGAGGAGTGTGGTCACTAAACTGTGCAAAGGAAGTTGGATGTGTCCAAATGCAAGAAAGACATGTTTGGAAAGAAAGAGAACATACTCTGTTATCACTGCGTTTACCTTTAAAATAAAACTTACCAGTTATCTTACCAACAAAACAGGGTTTATTCTGGAACGGCAGAGGATCACAACTCTGAACAAGCAAGCTAGGGCAAAAACCATAGGCAAGTGCGAAACAAAGAGGAATGCTCTTTCATAGAGGAAGGGGAGAAGTTGAGAGGGGCTGTAAAAAAGTCCACTGGAGTAAACCGAGAGTTAAGAGTAGTGGGTTTTTGGGCGCCATCGATTAAGCTTTTGCCCTCAGTTCTGGGATCAAGCCCTGCACTGGGCTCCCTGCTCTGCAGGGAGGCTGCTGCTCTCTCTGCCCTTACCCCTGCTTGTCTCTCTCTCTTTCTAATAAGTAAATGAATAAAATCTTTAAAAAGAAAAAAATATATAGTGGCTTTTCATTGGCTGAGCCGGGACAGTCTCATTGGCTGGACTGTTGCCAGGCAAGAAGAAAATCTCCCTCCCATATTAGTGAGGTATAGGCTTCTTCCTGTGGGAGGTGAAACCTCACCTCTTTTCCTTTGATAGCACATGAGAACTCCCCCTTCAAGCTTCCTGACTCCAATTCAGTGAGGTTTCCTTTTAATTTTCACAACTGTTAGGAAGAGTTATTATGCATGTCATTTTTTTTTAAATTTTATTTTTATTCTTTGCCCAAGGGGTACAGGTCTGTGAATCATCAGGCTTACATCTTTCACAGCACTCACCAAAGCACAAACCCTCCCCAATGTCCATAACCCATCCACCCTATCCCTACCCTCCCACCCCCCAGTAACCCTCAGTTTGTTTTGTGAGATCAGGAGTCTCTTATGGTTTGTGTCCTTCCCCATCCCATCTTGTTTCATTATTTTTCCCTCCCTACCCCCCACGACCCCCCACCCTGCCCCTCAAGTTCCTCATATCAGAGAGATCATATGATAATTGTCTTTCTCTGATTGACTTATTTCGCTCAGCATAATACCCTCCAGTTCCATCCATGTCGTTGCAAACGGCAAGATTTCGTTTCTTTTGATAGCTGCATAGTATTCCATTGTATATATATACCACATCTTCTTTATCCATTCATCTGTCATTTTCAAACATTCTGACTATAACTGAAAATACTGAAAATATTCGAATGTGGGAATTAAAGAGCTTTTTAGAAAGAGGCTTTAGAACTAAGTTCTGTATTAGCTTTAGAAGTATGAAATTGTGGTTTTAAAATTGGCAAATTCCATGTGGAACTTTAGCAAAGAAGGGACTAGATTGGTTTCACAGATTCATTGAGGATTGTTCTGCTTCAGTGGTCCAGCGGAATCCCTAAATAGTTGTTTTTTGTTGTTTTTTTTCTATAGCACATGGTGGGTGGATTTAATGTGTTAGGTGGAATTGATTGTATTTCCTTTCATTTGCAGAAAACACTAGGTGGGGACAGCGCATTGAGGCCCTTCCAGGGTACTGCAATACCATGTGCACCAGTATCACATTATCGGACTGTTAAAAGTGTGGATTCAAGTGAAGAGAGTTTTTCTGATTCAGACGATGATAGCTCCCTTTGGAAACGAAAGCGACAGAAATGTTTTAACCCTCCTCCGAAGCCAGAGCCTTTTCAGTTTGGCCAGAGCAGCCAGAAACCACCTGTTCCCGGAGGAAAGAAGGTTAACAACATATGGGGTGCTGTGCTACAAGAACAGAATCAAGATGCAGTGGCCACTGAACTTGGTATCTTGGGAATGGAGGGTACTATTGACAAAAGCAGACAATCTGAGACTTATAATTATTTACTTGCTAAGAAACTAAAGAGGGAATCTCAAGAACATACAAAAGAATTAGACAAAGAGTTAGATGAATATATGCACGGGGGTAAAAAAATGGGATCAAAGGAAGAGGAAAATGGGCAAGGTCATCTCAAACGGAAACGACCTGTCAAAGACAGACTGGGGGACAGACTAGAAATGAACTATAAAGGCCGATATGAGATCACAGAGGACGATTCGCAAGAGAAAGTGGCTGATGAAATTTCTTTCAGGTGAGCATTAAAATTTGGCCTGCAAGTGAGGACTTGACCAGTTTATCTTCCATTTATAGGAAATAATTCCAAGTGCATTAAGAATGATGTTTCTTTTGAGATTTTTTTTAATTTTAGGAATGGGCTTACTTATAGGAATATATCTGTTTCCTTAAATTTGGACAGACCCGATAAAATAATGAATTTTGTAGCTCTTTAGATCAAAGCATATGTTTTTGAATCATGGGTGTTTGGGGTTTTTTTTGTTTATTTTTAGTATTTTCAAATACCGTGACCTTTTATAACTTAATTGAAGCATACTATACACATGATAAAATTCACCCATCTTGGGTGTTGTTTAGTAAATTTATCAGTTTTACTACTATCACCAAAAATCACTTTTAAAAAACATCACCCTA
>LNAC01000110.1:2134964-2147748 GCA_002007465.1 Ailurus styani | reverse complement strand
AAAAAAAAAAAACAAAAAAAACAAAAAACAAAAAACATCACCCTAATAAGACCCATCTTGACCATATGCGCATTTAAAGTTTTTGGTTTTTTGGTGTTTTGTTTTGAGTTGTGTTGTTGTATTGCTGTTGTTTTAAGATATGTATGTATGTATGTATGTATGTATGTATTTGACAGAGCGCTTGTGTGCAGTGCACACTAACGGGCAGCAGGAAGGAGAAGCAGGCTTCCGGCTGAGCAAGGAGCCCATGTGGGGCTCCATACCGGAACCCTGGGATCATGATCGTAGCCAAAGGCAGACACTTAACCAACTGAGCCACCCGGGCTCCCCTAAAGTTATTCTTTGTTCTTTTTTCAGATAACTGCTAGTCTAACTTTCTGTTGGCATAAATTTGCATTTTCTGGACATTTCATAATGGAATCATACAGTGCGTGGTCTGTATGTGTAATGTTTTTGAGATATGTCCATTTTGTAGTAGGTATCAATACTTAATTTTTAAATTTCTATACATATACAAACATCAGTATTGCTATTCCACTTTTTGACTGTCATGTATAATGCCCAATGAGCTTTGACATGCAGATATTAGGACATGTATTTTAATTTTTCCTGGGTAAATACCTAGACGTAGCATTTCTTGATGTATGGTAAACTGCTATTTCATTTATTTTCAACAAGTTCAGATTTTGTTTAACTTTGTCTTAGCTCTAAGTGGTTAATGAACAGTGTCACAAATTTAAAAATAGGTATGGTTCAAGAGTAATAGTGCTAATACTGGACTTTTAACCTACAGAGTGTTTGGAATTTGGAAACTGTTGGAAAAGAATTTAGAGATTTTGTAAACCAAAGCGTTCGTTTTACAGATACGGAAACCGAGACCCAATAGTTAATATGGCTTGTCCAAAGTTGCAGTGTTAAGTGTCAGATTTGGAACTAAACCTTGGTTGCTTTGTCCTAGTCCAGTGCTCTTTCTGCAATGATGTGCTGTGTCTTGTTGAGAAGGAGTAAGAAAACCAGGTCTAGTTAGAGAACTGGTAGAACTTCCGTGTTAATCCTCATTCATCTCTAAGGAGGGTGGACTATGACGTGAGAAGCGTTAGTTAGGCTTCCTATGTTTTTACCTCTCATCGGTAAGATGAAAATAAGTACCTACTTCATAAGGTTGTTGAGGTAATTAACTGAGATAATGCATAGAGTTTTTAGGATTGTGCTCATCGTACAGTAGGTCATCAGTAAATACTAGCTTTGACCTTTGTTCTGAAGCAGAGAGACTGAGAGAAAGATCCTATCAACTTTAAAACTCCCACACATCTCTGGATTTAGGAGAACTAACTTGTAGGCATATTAATTGAATTGAAAGGATAGTGTATATTTGTTACTTGTTTTGACAAGAGTGGACTTACCTTCTTTTGCCTTTAGGCTTGCATTCCCTTTGCTAGATGTGTACATTTATTTTGAAATTCACTGTAATCCATTAAGGCAAAATGAAAAGGCCAATTCTGAGGCTTGAGATGGAACCTTGAGTTTACTGTCTCTTTGGGTGACCCAAGTTAGTAGTGTTGGCATGTCAGTGATTCTAAGGTTAAATATTAAAGATTGCAAAAAGCAGATGTTACCAGAATAGGATTTTGATTCTACTTGGGAATTAAACTGGAGCAAAGGTACATTTCTTCAACTTTATGCAGCAAATGAAGAGATTAATATTATTTTACTCTATTTGTTCCTTATCAGGTTGCAGGAACCAAAGAAAGATCTGATAGCACGAGTAGTGGGGATAATTGGGAACAAAAAGGCAATTGAACTTCTGATGGAAACTGCTGAAGTTGAACAAAATGGTGGCCTTTTTATAATGGTAAGACTTACTGCTCTGTTGTTTACATTTTATATTGTGTTTCATGTGATTATTATTTTTTTAATAAAATAAACTTGTCTCTGATTGTTGGATCTCTTAGTGTGGCTCAGATTTTAAAAAACTGAATTTAAAAATTATGTGTAGTTAGTTTTTGCAATTACTACTTTCCTTACAAAAACCATACATAAATTGTATCCCGTTAGTGTGCAGTAACAACACATCTCTTGTAGGATTCATTGAGAGTAGGGGCTGAAATTTTAAATCAGTCTGGAGGAAACTTGGAAACTCAAATTTTAAGAAAAGAGGTTTTAGAATTTGGGATACCTTCTTTTGAATTCTGGGTCTACAACTTACTAAGTGTGAGATGTGGCTAAATTATTTGACTTCTTAGAGCCTCTTTCTCCCAGGTGCAAACTGGGGACTAATCCTGTGTTTCAAGGATTGGACAAGATGATACACATAAAATACCACAGTGTGCCCAGCCCTTAGTTGGCAGTGATGAACAGACATGTTGTTTTGGGTTTATTTAATTCATGCATTCTTAAAAATTGGTTCTTGGAACCAAAAACAAAACAAAGAAACAAAAACCCCACATATATATCTACCTGTATAAAACACAGGTAGATATGCAGTCTTTCAGTGAGTATTAAAGCTCCGTGGGTGGTGGGGTAGGTAGGAAAAAGTCTGCGAGGCTCCTCAGATGGGGGAAGCAACAGTGAACAAAAACTTGAGAAACACTTTATTTTTATTTTATTTTATTTTTTTGAGAAACACGTTAGTATTTGTTTTTCTTTAAACTTTACTGTTGTGTTTTGTTTTTTTAACTGAAGTATAGTTGACAAAAATAATTTTAACTGTACAACAAACAGTGATTTGACAATTACAAACATTACAAAATGCTCACCACATGAGCATAGTTACTAGCTATTAGCTGTCTCCATACGAAGTTATTACAGTGTATTTTTTTTAAGATTTTATTTATGTATTTGAGAGAGTGAACTTGAGCGATGGGGTGGGGCAGAGGGAGAAAGCAGACTCCCTCGTGGGCAGGAAGCCCAACTGTGGGCTCAATCCCAGGACCCCAGGATCATGATATGAGCCAAGCAAAGGCAGATGTTTAACCAGGTGAGCCACCCAGGTGCCCCAAAGTTATTACAGTATTACTGATTATATTCTCCATGCTGTACTTTCCATCCCTGTGACTTTAATGTGTCACTGGAAGTTTGTACCTATTAAAGTACGCCTTCACCTTTTGCCCATTCCCGCACCTCCTACCCCTCTGGCCACCATCAGTTCTCTGTATTTTTGATTCTTTTTATGTTTTTTTGGTAAACAAGTTTGTTTTGGTTTTTAGATTCCACATATAAGTGAAGTCATCTGGCATCTGGCTTGTTCTTTCTGACTTACTTAGCATAATATCCTCTATGTCCATCCATGATGTATATGTGCTGCCGAAGCGAGCACGTGTCCATCCATGATGTGAATGGCAAGGCTTCATACTTTTTTTATAGCCAAATGACATTTCATCATATATATAAATATAGATGGAGATATATATCATCTTTACCCACCATTGGACATTGAGGTTGCTTTCATATTTTGGCTATTTTATTATTTTTTTAAGATTGTATTTATTTATTTGACAGAGACATAGCAAGAGAGGGAATACAAGCAGGGGGAGTGGCAGAGGGAGAAGCAGGTGGCTTCCTGCTGAGCAGGGAGCCCATTGTGGGGCTTGATCCCAGGACCCTGGGATTATGACCTGAGCCAAAGGCAGATGCTTGACAACTGAGGCACCCCATTTTGGCTATTTTAAATAATACTGTAGTAAACATCAGGATCCATATGTGTTTTCAAGTTAGTGTTTTTGTTTCTTTGGGTGAATACCCATCAGTGGAATTGCTGAATCATACGGTATTTCTATTTTGAATTTTTTGAGGAACCTCCATACCATTTTCCATGCTGGCTGTACCAGTTTACATTCCCACCGACAATGCACAAATATTCCCTTTTCTCCACATTCTCACCAACGTTTACTATTTCCTTTTGTCTTGATACTAGCCATTCTGACAAATGAGAAGTGAGGAACACTTTACTGCTCGGAATGGCAGAAAGAGCACAACTGTGGTTAGGGCCAGATCACGGGCAGTGGTACTTTTCCCCATATGGCTTTGGAGATCTCATTTAATTCAGCTTTCACCGCAGGGTGAGGATGAAGTTTGAAAGGCTCCTTCTTATTTGCTCCTCATGAATCTGAATGGTAATATCACATGAGAATGAATCAGAATTATGCTGGGGAAATGGAGAGGAAAGAAACCAGTTAGAATTGATAGCATTGGCTGAAGAAATAGCATGTGAACATAGATTACGGAAGTCAAAACAGAACTTGACAACAGAACAAATTACAGTAATGATGAATGTACTGGCGCCCTTGTTTGTCATTGCTGAAGTACTTGGATTTTTGTTTAGTTGAGCCCAAAGTTATAGATTCATTAATATCTAAGTACTGTAGTAATAAAAGTTTATATTGTAGTGAGCTAGTGAAAATCTGCTGGTTGTTCGAAAGATGCAAGTCCAAATTCACTTTGTTTTAATGGATGGTTTTCTTTTTTTATTCTTTTTAAAATGCTTTATTTGATTATTAGCATGAGTGAGGTGAGGGGCAGAGGGAGAAGGAGAAGGAGAGTCCCCGCTGAGCAGGGGGCCTGATGCAGGACTAAATCCAGGACCCTGAGATCATGACCTGAGCTGAAGGCAGACAGTTAAACAACTGAGCCACCCAGGCGCCCTAATGGACATTTTTCTTTTACGATTATTTATTGCTGTGTACTAGGCATTGTTGTAGACACAGCAAACTTACATTGTAGGTGAGGGTGGGAGGGAGACAATGTATAAAGAATGATAAATATATCTTAAGGTATGTTAGGAAGTGATAAATGCTGTGGTAGAAGAAATAGATCTCATGGAGGTATGGAGAAGAGAGGAGGACATTGCAGTTAAACTGTGGTAATCAGGGTAGACCTTTTTTTTTTTTTTTAAGATTTTATTTATTTATTTCACAGAGGGAGAGAGATCACAAGGAGGCAGAGAGGCAGGCAGACAGAGAGAGGGGGAAGCAGGCTCCCCGCTGAGCAGGGAGCCCGATGTGGGCCTCGATCCCAGAACCCTGAGATCATGACCTGAGCTGAAAGCAGAGGCTTTAACCCACTGAGCCACCCAGGCGCCCAGGGTAGACCTTTTTATTTCTTTAGGTATGTTGTTGTTTAAAAGATGCTTTAGGTGGGCGCCTGGGTGGCTCAGTGGGTTAAGCTTCTGTCTTTGGCTCAGGTCATGGTCTCAGGGTCCTGGGATCGAGGCCCGCATTGGGCTCCCTGCTCGGCAAGGAGCCTGCTTCCTTCTCTCTGCCTACTCGTGACCCACCCCCCCCTCTCTCTGTCAAATAAATAAAATAAAATCTTTAAAAAAAAAAGATGCTTTAGGCCATTTATAGGAACAATCTATACAGTATCATTTTCCTCTTTCTTTTTGTAGAATGGTAGTCGAAGAAGAACACCAGGTGGAGTTTTCCTGAATCTCCTGAAAAATACTCCTAGTATCAGCGAGGAACAAATTAAGGTAAAAATTATAGTGTCCTTGACTTTTAAGATCTATCATAATTTCACTTCTCTTTGGGTTCTAGCTGTGTGTTCTCCTAATCCCTATCACCTGTTCTGCCTTGAATTGACCAGTTCTGTCATTGACTCATTTCAAGTAAAACGTGCTTTCATAAACTCTGCCTCCTCTTGTTCTTCCCTTTCCAAGCCAAGGTCACAATTTCCTTTATGTCGTTCTCCTAGTCTTTTAGCACATAATTATTTTTACTACCCTCCTACAGCTTTTTATTAATGAAAAATTTCAAACATGCAGAATAGATGAAAGAATAATAGGGTGAGTTTTCTACACTAATTTTTAGGGGTTGTTAATCTCAAGAATTTGAGATTCTTACCTTACAGTTGTTTTTCTGTACTATTTGGTAATAAGTAGCGAACATTGTGACGCTCAGCCCTAATTATTTCAATAAGCATCTGTCAGTAAAAAGGACAGTTTCTTACATAGCTTCGCCTAAGAGAAAGAACAGTTTCACAGTATCATCTAACATCTTGATCATATTCCAATTTCCTGAATTGTCCCAAGAATGTATTGTCTACCTTTTTTCCTAGATTTCCACTGTATCTCTTTTGCTCATTTTAGCTCCACATTTTCTTTTGTGATTTAGACCTTTTGAAGAGTCTGAGATGGTTATCTACCATGTTCTGGTCATTGTCTCCTCGTAGATTTGTTTCATTCATTCCTCTGTCTCCAGTAGTTCCTATAACCTAGAATCTAGGCTCTTAAGTACTAATCATTTTTTTGCATTATCGAATGTCCTATATGGGAGTCCATTTACAATGTGAGATTTTCACAGCTCAGAATTTGTCTTTTATTTTACTTTTTAAAAGATTTTATTTATTTATTTGACAGCATGAGAGAGAGAGACAGATAGACAGCAAGAGCAGGAACACAAGCAGGGGGAGTGGGAGAGGAAAAGCCGGCTTCCTGCCGAGCAGGGCCCTGGACCCTGGGATCATGACCTGAGCTGAAGGCAGACAATTAAGGACTGAACCACCCAGGCTGAGCCACCCAGGTGCTGCTCAGAATTTATCTTTTAATTTGTTAATTAAGGGACTTGATTACAGTTAGCAGATAGGATCAAGATGGAACACTTGCTTCTTGCATTGGAAAGAGTTGGTATTCAGGCAACGCAGATGCTGTATTTGGGCAGCTTTGTAGTCTCTATCATAACAGTGGCTAATATAGGTCAGAGGAATGCCCTTGAGCTGTTTATAATGCTAATGAAGACAGATAAATGAAAGCCACTTCTCTTGAGCTGCTGCTCCTTGTGAATTTATGTCAGCTCAGTGTTAGATTTTTTTTTCCTCAAATTTTTGGCTGTCTACTTCCAGTTATTTTTTTTTTAAGCTATTGTTGAAATTCCTACAGGAAACGTTTCTATTATTGCACATTTGAAATCTCTTGTCCATAACTGCCTTTTTTCCTCATTGGAACAATGACTTTGATAAGTTTGTAACGATGTAATTTTCTCTAGGAGCACACCTATTGAGTAGTAGAGCAGAGCTTATCACTTACATTCTCCTTCCTTCCCCACTGTAATCCCTGACAGAAGGTGTACACTGAGAAGGAACATGCTTCTAAGTACCATTAAACATGGTTTGACAGGAAAATGTGAGAGAAATAGCACAATGTGATAAAAAAGAATTTTATAATATTGAAAATCTGGGTTTTAATCTTGATTTTGCCATTTAGTAATTTTATGACTATGAGCAGATCACTTACTCTTCCTCAGCCTCAATTTTCTCATTTATAAAGTGGGGATTTAAGTGTCCTGCCTATTGAATGGAGCTCCAAAAGGATTAAATAAAGTGCTATCTGGAAAAACTTCTTGTAGGTAACAAAACTTTGGGCAAACAATTTCCACAAGCAGAAGAGAAGAAAATAACATTTATTCACCATGTCCCCAGCACTGGGCCAAATATTTACAGGACTTAATCTGTACCGGGTTCTATCAAGGTGGATGTTACCATGGAATGCACATGAAAAGTAATAATAATTATCTCCCTGGGATCACGCAGAATACTGACTTGAAACTGGTTGTTTTCACTGAATCACTTCTTTGAAATGGAGAAGGAGATTTTAATGTTAGTAGTTTATGTTAAGCTACCAGAAGCATTGCATTATAACAACAAATAGAAACATTTGAAATATCTAATACTAGAGGAGTGTTGACCAAGAGGGACATATTTATTTATTTATGTATTTATTTATTAAAAGATTTTATTTATTTATTTATTTGACACAGAGAGTGAGATCACATCACAAGTAGGCAGAGAAGCAGACAGAGAGAGAGGAGGAAGCAAGCTCCCCGCTGAGCAGGGAGCCCGATATGGGCCCTGATCCCAGGACCCTGGGACCATGACCCGAGCAGAAGGCAGAGGCTTTAACCCACTGAGCCACCCAGGCGCCCAAGAGGGACATTTTTAAAGTGACTATGCTGTAGCCTCTATTTTTGTGAAGCGTTTTTAAGGAGAAAAATGAAGCAATACCGAATTTTTTAAAAAGGCAGAGTACAAATTTAGAACAAAAATGAGGCATGGGACAATTAATTGATAGGTGAAACACCAAAAGTTACCAATGATTTGGTCTGCTCCATGGGATTATAAATGTTTTGGCTTTAAGATATTTCTGTGTTTTTCCAAATTTTCTGCATGTGCATGGATTAAATCCTTTTGTTATTAGAGGAAAAAATCTAAAGCATATAGAATTTCATCATAGGTAATTTCAGATCATCTGAGTGATAATTTACAATTACTGTTTTGATCACTATAATGCTAATAATCATTCTGTAGAACTTGGAAGCCAGAACTGAACTGAGTGAGTGGACTTTTATTTGACTTCATTTTGGTATGTGACACACCATTTTGTTTCGGTTTGTAGTTGTTTGAGTTTTGTTTTGGAAAGTACAAAGTTTGTGAGTGAAAAAAAGATTAAGAGTAGTTAAAACTTGATTTGCTATACTTTTAAAAAGCTCAGCTGTACTGGTCTCCCTCTGCATATAGTATACCATTTAGGGTCGTAACTTGTAAAATTTTTTTTTTTTTTTTAACTTGTAAAATTAATTCTGTGCTGGTAGATAGGGAAGGGAGGACAAAAAAAACTCCCCTCAGGTTTTCTGTTGTCTGCATTTGTTGTAACAACATTAACAACAGGTTCCAACAGCATTTCTGTGGGCCATTGCCCTGTTTGTTCTGTCACATTCATAACCTATGGAATGTTGTTCCTTTTTAATGTAGTTGGGGGCAAAAAGAAACTTTATAATTTTACTTAGTGTTCCCAAGCATTGTACTACTTAGAATTGTTTTTTTTTCCGAGATGCTTGGATATGCTTTCCCATGAAATGGAAATACTTCCCCTCATAGCTTCTTTTTCTCTCTCCCCTTGGCAGGTAAGTAGAGTCTTGAAAAAATTGTGAATTATCACACTTCCGTGTAGGCACAGTGGGTTTTAAGAATGTGCATTTGGAGAACTAGTATATGAACCTACACTTCATACCTTCACATGTTGGCGGTGTAATCTTGTGCCTTCCTTTCCTCATCTGATTTTACTGTGTGTGCTGCTGAAGCGGGCACTCTCCCTTTCCTCATCTGAAAAGAAGGATAATACCCACTTCATAAAGTTCTTTTGAGAATTAAAAAATCCTTAGCACAGTATCTGGCATATAAATGTGCTCATTCAATAAATGGTACCTATCTGAAGTCACTTTTTTTTTGTCCTTCATCTACTTCTTACACCTGTACCCTCCTTCTCCACCCCCAATCTTGTCATTTCTTTGGCAGATGCTTTTATTCCTCCTTTTTTTTTAAAAAAGATTTTATTTATTTATTTGACAGATAGAGATCACAAGTAGGCAGAGAGGCAGGCAGAGAGAGTAGGAAGCAGGCTCCCTGCTGAGCAGAGAGCCCGACGTGGGCCTCGATCCCAGGACCCTGAGATCATGACCTGAGCCGAAGGCAGAGGCTTTAACCCACTGAGCCACCCAGGCACCCTTATTCCTCCTTTCCATCAAAGCATTCATCTTCTGAAGCTTTCCCTTGTTCCCTTAATTTCAGGGCTCCTTCCTCCTTCCTCTGCTAGTTCTCTGTGCTGCTTCTAGCGGTCATAAATATTAGGAGAGGGCCTCCTTTATTTCACCGTCCTCCATAGTACTTTTTATAAACAAGAAGGGATTTGTGATTTATGCACTTGAAGAATATAATAGGGAGTGACTTGGTTACAGCTTTTAATAGTCCCTTCCCAGAAGATCATAGGGTGTCAAAAGTGTGTCCTGCCTATCCTAACTTCTCTTTTAAATCTTTGAACCTTCCTGTTTCAGCATAGTCATTTTTGGCCTTCTCTTTAGATCCCTGGCCTACTTTTCTTTTCATAGCCTTGAAACTACACTTCTCTATCTGTGTCAAGGTTCCCAGATGTCCTTTTATGTTTTCCCATGTAGTAGTTGAATGAAACGTATTTTCTACTTCTCACCTGCTGGCGATTTTGTCTCTTGGAGGACGTTGGGCAATGCCTGGAGATGGGTTTGATTGTCTTAGTTGGGGGATGGTGGGGGTCTGTGCTGATGGGGAGAGGCCTCTTGCCATGCACAGAGCAGAGCATCCCAGCAGGGATCGAGCTGAGGTTTCAGATTGCCTGGGTGAAGAAGCCGTGTACTCTCCGTCTTCTATTTTTCTGTTACGAAATTCCTTTTCTAACATCCCGGAATACATCCCAATGCTGATTATATTTATGCCTCATGGTATTAAGTTTTTGACAGATTTACATTCTCCACGCCTTTTGGAGTAACATTTTTTTTAAGGGATGGATTTTTTTCCATTGTGTGGGTTATGTGGGGTTACGTGATCATACTTAGTCACACCCGTCAGGCCTGGCTTTGTTTCTTTTTTTTTTTTTTTAAAGATTTTATTTATTCATTTGACACAGAGAGAGAGAGATTACAAGTAGGCAGAGGCAGGCAGAGAGAGAGGAGAAAGCAGGCTCCCTGCTGAGCAGAGAGCCTGATGTGGGCCTCCATCCCAGGACCCTGAGATCATGACCTGAGCCGAAAGCAGAGGCTTTAACCTACTGAGCCACCCAGGCGCCCCCTGGCTTGGTTTCTCAGCGTGTGCAGTCACGTGTGGTTATGATGCCATTTCAAAGTTCATAAACCCTTATTCCAAAGACTTCTGTTTGGTTGGGACAGATCATATTTTATTTAAATCCTGAACGACGTGATTTTTCTACCATATTTTCCCATTTAGGAAACCTGTCGCTATAGAAATGGTATGTGATGGTTGACTAAGCATGCGCCCCAGAGCTGATGGGAGGTTGAGTGTGAATTACAGCTTTATCCTCTGGTTGCAGTGGGGGCTTCCCTGCTCTCTTGGACTCTGTATCCTATCAGAGTCTAATAATATTTGCTTGTTTTCGGTGAGAAATGAAGATAATGAACATAAAGGAAGGGACTGCCTTCTAATAAACATTCAGTACATAGTAGTTTTTACTTCGAGGCGTTCCTCTGTTGTAGGACATTTTCTACATTGAAAATCAAAAGGAGTATGAAAATAAAAAGGCTGCCAGAAAGAGGAGAACACAAGTGTTGGGAAAAAAGATGAAACAAGCTATTAAAAATCTAAATTTTCAAGAAGATGACGATACATCACGAGAAACTTTCGCAAGCGACACGAACGAGGCTCTGGCCTCTCTTGACGAGCCGCAGGAAGGCCACGGAGAGGTGAAGCTGGACGCAGAGGAAGCCATCGAGGTTGATCATTCACACGATTTGGACATCTTTTAATACATTTGGAGGAATAAGCCTTTTTAGAATAATCTTGTAATAAGCCATTTCTACTGAAGTTGCTTTGTTTTACTTTGCACTGATACATTAAAAATCCAGAGAGAAAGAACTGTTTTCTTGTTTAAAATAAAGTTAAATCTGTGGGGAGATGTTATTGATAGAAACATTTCTCATGTCTGACAAAATACTTATAGGTATATATAGCAGAGGATTTAATTTCTCAATCTGTTGCATGCGTTAGTTATTACTAGTGATAATTTTGTCCAAGTCATTGTAACATGCCATTCAGAAATTTTTCTTTTTCTCATTTAGGCAGTGAATTATGATTGGTTTCAAAACATTCCATTAAAAGATCCTAATAAGGCACATAAATTGTTAAGCTGTTACAAATGCATTCAAATTTAGTTTTTCTGTGTTCTAAGAACTTATAGGCAGTTTTAAGGACAGAGACTAAAAATAGGTTTATACTGATGACTCTTAACCACTTATTTGTTCAGAAGTAAATTAACATCAGAAGCTTTTCAAAAGAAGTATTGGTTCTTAACTTTAACCTTGTTTTTTACTTCTTTCTAGTTATGCGATCATACACTAAATACTGAATGTGATCCATACTTGTGTAATTACTATGGGCACTTAAAAAATTCACAGTGATTGCCTGCCTAGGACTGTTTTACCTTATGTTAAGGAAGTTGGGTATTAAAAATGTTAACATCTGCCTGAAGTGTCAAATTATTCATTTTTACTGAAGGAAATAAAAGTAGTTAAGGTATTCTTAGGGTTGACTATGGTTTATAAAATAAATTAAGCAAAAATCTGTAGGAAGCAATTACAAACTCTTCTTTACAGACAGTACTTAAAGTCTTTCTGTAGTTCGTGGAATACATAGTCATTGAAGTTGGATATAAGTGGGAAAAGTAGAGGAAAATGGTTATTGGTTGCTTTTTATTCGAAAAGAATGCAAAAATAAAATTAGATTTAGGGCAGTCCTTAATGCGCTTCAGATGATTTTTTTTAAAGATTCATTTATTTGAGTAATCTTTACACCCATCCTGGGGCTCAGACGCAAGACCCCAAGATCACAAGTCTCATGCTTCTCTGACTGAGCCAGCCAGGTGCCCCTCAAGTAACTATTTTTTAAATCTCAGGCATTCTTTTTTTTTTTTTTTAAGATTTTATTTATTTATTTGACAGAGAGAGAGATCACAAGTACGCAGAGAGCCGGGGGGGCGGGGGGAAGCAGGCTCTCCGCTGAGCAGAGAGAGAGCCTGATGTGGGGCTCGATCCCAGGACCCTGAGGTCATGACCTGAGCCGAAGGCAGAGGTTTAACCCACTGAGCCACCCAGGCGCCCCTATCTCAGGTATTCTTGCATGCAGTTGCTATAACCGAGGGAAGATAGTATTTTATTTTATTTTATTTTATTTTATTTTAAAGATTTTATTTATTTATTTGACACAGAGAGAGAGATTACAAGTAGGCAGAGAGGCAGGCAGAGAGACAGGGAGAGGA
>LNAC01000110.1:2052096-2132355 GCA_002007465.1 Ailurus styani | reverse complement strand
TAAAGATTTTATTTATTTATATGACAGAGAGAGAGATTACAAGTAGGCAGAGAGGCAGGCAGAGAGAGAGGAGGAAGCAGGCTCCCTGCTGAGCAGGGAGCCCTATGTGGGCCTCGATCCCAGGATCCTGGGATCATGACCTGAGCTGAAGTCAGAAGCTTTAACCCACTGAGCCACCCAGGCGCCCTGTTCTACGTTCTTAATCACCTGCTAATGTAACTGCTCTGGGTTGCTATGAAGTTAGCAAGACAGTGTTCTGTCTGAGGCAACAATGTCATCATAATGAGAGGAGTGAGTCAGTAAAGTTCTAGAAGAGAAGTCTGTCCCTACTAGCAGCGATGGCTTCAGGGAAAGACATTTGTCCTATCTTACCGAAGCTTGCCAACAGCTGCTGTGATGAGAGTTCATATAAGCCTTCTAATAAGTGAGGACTTGAGGGTTCTGGGTTTGGGGGTTTTGTGTCCTGTTTAGTTTTGTTTGGCCTCTGGGAGTGACACAGATGAGGACAAATATTTTGTGCTTCCCTTGGCATCTGTCTAGAAACCTTGATGTTCCAGAGGGAAATAATGGGTAGGCAGGGAAACCAAGTCTGCCCTGAGTACAAAGCAGGTACTAAACTGAGAAGCTGTTGTTTGTGGCTGGTCAGAGACTTCTTTAGCCCATGGGTGGGCCTGGGGCAAATCAGGGTGTGCTGCCTTCTCCCTTAGTATCAGCTTAAATGAACACTGCAACCAAGTCGTGAAGGTCAACATGAAGTTGGAGGTGCAGATATCCAGGCCAGACTCTTGATCGTGGCGATACTTGGAGTTTTAATGGGCTCATTATTAGATGAGCCTCAGACAATGCCATAGCTCTGTGTCCTGCAGCTGGGGGTGGGAGAGATCCCAAAGTCATGGACACAACACAGGAATAACGCTAAAATGATTATATTCAACTCACCAGATATCCTTTCTTCCTGCCTTCCTAATACTTCAGGTGTAATGAGGTTCATTTGCCTCGGTTTTCATTAAAGCAGGGGATGATCCCAAGACGTTACATTATGCCTTGGAAAGAAAACATGAAATTCAGGAATGTGAATCTGAAGGTATTTTCCTATAAATGTTCACAATGAAAAATTCATAATTAAATAGTATAGTTTAATATATCTCTGAATAAATGTAACAATACAAAAGCTGTTTAAATTTATATTTATTTTTTCCAGCTTTATTGGGAATAATAAATATATGTATTTAAAGTGGACAGTGTGAAGACTTAATAAACATGCACACTGTAGAATAATTACCAGGATCAAGGTAATTAATACATTCATCACCTCACTGTGTTAACTCATTTTTTCTTCTGGTGAACTTAGGATCTACTCTCTGTAACTTTTGAGTACACAATACTGTATTATTAACTATAGTTCCTAGCCTGAACATTAGAGCTTCAGAACTTGGTCTTAAAACTGAAAGTGTGTGCCCTTTGACCTGTGTTTCCCCATTTCTCCCTTTCTCTAGGCCCTGGTAACCACCATTCAATTGTCTGACAAAAACTATAAACTATTTGATGCACTTTCACATAAACTTGTCCTCCATGTGCACGTAAGCACACACTCTCTCTAATAAATAAATACAAACTCTTTTTTAGAAGATTTTATTTATTTGAGAGAGAGAGAGAGTTGGGGAGGGGCAGAGCAAGAGGGAGAAGCAGACTCCCCACTGAGCAGAAACCCTGATGCAGGGCTCAATCCCAGGACCCTGGGATCATGACCTGAGCTGAAAGCAGATGCTTTTTTTTTTTTAAGATTTTATTTATTTATTTGTCAGAGAGAGCACAAGCAGGCAGAGTGGCAGGCAGAGAGAGAGGGGGAAACAGGCTCCCCACTAAGCAAGGAGCCTGATGCGGGACTCGATCCCAAGACGCTGGGATCATGACCTGAGCTGAAAGCAGATGCTTAACTGACTGAGCCACCCAGGTGCCCCTAAATACAAACTCTTAAAAAAAAAAAAAAAGAAAAGTGAGAACTGAATGAAATGAATATACCTTAGGTAATGCTGGCTGTTTTCCTTCCTTCTACTTATGTTCACCATTTTTCCTGCTGGAGAGGATGTAACTGCAACATCACAGTGAAAACACAGCATAGCTGAGTTGGGGCTGCTCCCCAAGACCCCCCCTCCCCCAGAGTGCAATTCAGCAGAACCCAAGAACCAGAAATAGATGCATATGTAAGACAGTGGCTCCAGGGGCTCCTTCTCCAGGCCCATTTGCCATGGCGGCAGCAGAGTGGATATTGATCTAACACTTTATAGTTGGCAAAAGTCTTTTAAGCACATAGAATGTTTTATTCCACACACAAAGAATCCTTGACCAATACCCATTTTGTATTTGAGAAAACCAAGTCTCACAGTGGGCTAAGTGACTTGTACAAGGTCCCATAAGCAGTGAAGGGCTACATGATCAGCCAGCAGTCCACACCGCTCTTCCTGGTGGTCTAGACACTAGCTAGAGATCATCACCTTTAAAAAAGGGATGTTAGGATGCTTGGGTGGCTCAGTTAGTTAAGTGTCTGTCTTCCGCTCAGGTCATGATCTCAGGGTCCTAGGATTGAGCCCTGCATCAGGCTTTCTGCTCAGAGGGGAGTCTGTTTCTCCCTCTCCTTCTGCCCCTTCGCTCCCCTTGCTTGTGCTCTCCCTCTCTCTCAAATAAACAATAATCTAAAAAAGAATAAAATAAAAATAAAAAAGGAATGTTGTAGTGCTCTGTTCACTAGACTTTCCTTTTTTAAAAAGATTTTATTTATTTGTTTTGTTTATTTATTTATTTATTTATTTGAGAGAGAGAGAGAGAAATAGCACCTGCCCTCAGGGGATGGGGTGGAGGGAGAGGGACAAGCAGACTCCACAGTGCGTGCTACATGCAGAGCTCATCTCAGGGCTGAACCCATGACCCTGTGTCCATGACCTGAGCTGAAAACCAGGAGTCAGGTGTTTAACTGACTGAGCCACCTGGGCACCCCTAGACCTTCCTTTTCAACAGGGGTAGTTAGGAAAAACTACTGGGGAATCTCCATCCTCCCCTAATCCAGTGCTGTTTCATGTAATTTACAGTGGGATTCTTTTTCCCCCCTTAGCACGCTGAAGTGTGTGGGATCCACACTGGTCCTCTAGAAGACTCTCTGTTTTTGAATCACAGTGAAAGGCTTTGCCACAGGGAAGATCGGGCAGTTGTCTTGAAGAAAGGCCCACCAGAAATAAAAATTGCAGATATGCCTCTGCATTCCCCGCTGTCCAGATACCAAAGCACTGTGATCTCCCATGGCTTCAGAAGGCGACTGGTCTGAGGAAGGAAAAATAAAGTGCCAGAATATTTCAACCCCAATCTCTTTCTCTCCCCACAAATTTAAGCCCGTTGCACAATTGTGTTTCACCTACAGATTCAACTTTTTTAAAGGCTAAAAGTCAATTGTACTCTTCATCCATTATAAAAGTTTTTGAAAGCAAACGGGCTCTGAGAACATCGGAGATGAAGGAGGGGAGCAAGGCAAACTCTCACTGAAATTAATTTCACACCATTTAACTAATGGATCCA
Source organism: Ailurus styani (assembly GCA_002007465.1). Lineage (NCBI taxonomy): Eukaryota > Metazoa > Chordata > Mammalia > Carnivora > Ailuridae > Ailurus > Ailurus styani. The sequence continues at coordinate 2,128,788 of LNAC01000110.1, read as the reverse complement.
GTCCAGTCCAGCCATCTATCCTCACTGTGCTCCTCTTTCTCTTCCTCACTCCTCTGTTGTTCATCACCACTCCAAAACTCAGGGTCAGAGGAGCCACACTAAGAAAGAGGGGCAGGATATGGAATTATTTCTGCTGCTTTTCTGCCTTCCCCAACACCATCTTTCCACCCTGCCCCACCAACTCGCCTCCCCCCACCAAAGCTGTGGGTCCTGGCAACTGTTCCACATGGTAACTTGAAGTTTTTGGCAGACACCTCCATGATCCACTGCACCATTTCAGCTGAAGTGTATTTTTTGTATTGGTTCAGTGTAACCAAGGATCAATTTCCTGTAGCAAAGAATGCATAAGCATAATTTAATCTAAAAATGGCTGTATGCAAAATGGTGCACCACTGTGGAAGAGGATGTAGTGGTTTCTCAAGCAATTTAACATAGAATTACCTTATGATCCAGCAATAATTCTTCTAGGTATATGCCCCAAAGAATTGAAGGCGGGAGGGGTCAGGGAGGGTGCACCTTGCTGGCTCAGTCGGTAGAATGTTCAGCTTTTGATCTTGGGGTTGTGTGTTCGAGCCCCACTCTGGGTGTAGCGATTACTTTAAAAAAATCTTAAAAAAAAAAAAAGATTTGAAAGCAGGGCCTCAAGCAGATATTTGTGTGTCAATGTTCCTAAAAACATTATTCTCAATAGCCAAAATGTGGGGACAACTCACATGTCCCCTGAGAGATGAATACATAAAATGTGGTATATGCATGCAATGGAATACTATTCAGCCATAAAATGTCACAAAATTCTGATACATGCTGCAACATGGAGAAATCTTCAAAATGTTATGCTAAATGAATAGGTCACACACAAAAGTACAAAAATTGTATAGTTCTTATGTGAGATGCCTAGAATAATCAAATTCCTAGGGAAAGAAGAGAAGTAGTTACCAAAGGCTGGAGAGGAGGGGGGAATAGGGTTGCTGTTTAATGGGTACAGAGTTTCAGTTTGAAATAATGAAGTTCTGGAGACAGTTGCTGGACAAGGTAAATGTCCTTATTGCCACTGAACTATACATTCAAAAAGAGTTAAAGTGAATTTTGTGTCCTGTATATTTTACCACATTTTTCTTAAAGATTCTTTTTATTTTTAAGTAATTTCTACACCCAACGTGGGGCTCAAACTCACAACCCCAAGATCAAGAGTCTCCCGTCTCCCACTCTACTGACTGAGCCAGCCAGGTGCCCCTTACCACAGTTTTTTAAAAAAAGATCATGGTAGGTCTGAACCACACTTCCCCCAGCCAAGTGTTCATATGTAATTACCACATGAAGGAAACTGTTATAAAAAAGGACAAAGAGGTCCATCTGATATCAACTTAAAGATCACTAAAGTATAAATAAAGTAAAAATATGTATACGTATGTATATAGTGTTAAAAATTATTAAGACAATTTAGGTGATACAAACTTAATTTATTTAACACTTTAAGTGGATTGTCTCCACTAGGAGAACTGCAGAAGGCAAGAAGCTTTTACAGGATTAAGAATAAGAAACAGGGACGCCTGGATGGCTTAGTCGGTTAAGTGTCTACCTTCAGCTCATGTCATAATCTCAGGGTCCTGGGATGGAGTCCCACATCAGGCTCCCTGCTCCATGGGGAGCCTGCGTCTCTCTCTCCCTCTGCCCCTCCCCTTGCTTGTGCATGTTCTTTGTCTGTCTCTCTGACAAATAAAATCTTAAAAAAAAAAAAGAATAAGAAAAAAGGAAGGAAGTATATAATCCATAATTGGCTTGGCCTTGGGGATTGGCTGGCTGGATATACTGCATTTCTGATCAGGCAGAGCACTTTCAGGGACATGACAGTTATCTAAGCTTTGCTTTGCTGACATGATATCATGGACTGGGGCAGTTCCATCTTGGGCCTAGCAGTCTCTGGGATTTCCAAGGTCAGAAAATCGAATTGATGTGTTTTTCACATACCGAGAACATTGGTGATCGTATTTGACCTTTACTAGTCAGCTTCCTGCGGGGCCACCAAGAGCAGGTGTGGCAGAGAAGGGGAATGTAGTGGAGAAGATAAGCAGCAGCTGGAATGTAGCCAGCAATCCACACCATGCTGTGTGCCTCTCAGTGCATCAGCCGGGGGCACTGGCAATACGGAGACCATATAAAAGTATTCATTGAAACTCCTCTGGCTTTTACATGATTTACCAAGGGAAGCCTGACTATCAGAGTACATCTTTTTTCTTCTTTTAAGAAAATGGAGGGGTGCCTGGATGGCTCAGTGAGTTAAAGCCTCTGCCTTCAGCTCAGGTCATGATCTCAGGGTCCTGGGATGGAGCCCCGCATCAGGCGCTCTGCTCTGCAGGGAGCCTGCTTTCCCCCTCCCTCTGCCTGCTTCTCTGCCTACTTGTGATCTCTCTCTCTCTGTCAAATAAATAAATAAAATCTTTAGAAAAAAAAAAAGAAAATGGAAAGGGGCACCTGGGTGGCTCAGTTGATTAAGCATCCGACTTTGGGTCAGCTCAGGTCTTGATATCTTTGGGTCAGCTCAGGTCTTGATATCAAGGTCATGAATTCAAGCCCCATGTTGGGATCCAACATGTTGGGAGCCTACTTTAAAAAAAAAAAGAAAAAAGTAAAGAATATGGAAAAAGAGGTGTGATAAAACACTGAATGGAAAATCAGGATTTATGCAGGTTTGTGGACAAAAAAAAATGTGTGTCACCAGAAAACAATGCAGAAACCCAGGGCATCAGAATATGTATATAGTATAATTTCTGGACAGTAGAGTTATGAATGATTCTTACATCCTGTACCTTTATAAACTATCTACAGTATGCTTATATTTTATCATCAGAAAAAAAGGAACCCTTCCACTCCTGTACACACTGCTCCCTATGTGTGGGATCGTTCCTCTTGTTCTGCTTGTTAGAGTTTAAGCTCCAAAGTCAATGTCAACTCTTAGGGGAAACCTATTTCATGTTTCCTCTTCTTTCCACCCTGACTTTTTCCAGGTTGGTTCTCCACCTAAGACTTCTGCTTCTTGACCAGAAGAGGTCTCTGTTGCATTGCTCAAGAAAAACAAATTTTTGAAAAACACGTTAGTTTATTTAATGAAAACTGTCTTCACCTGTTGGAGATATGATGGTATTAGGGAAGTTTGAGAGAAAAATTCTTCAGTGCTTCCGTAACTAACAAATTTCCAAACTGTTTTCTCAACAAAGGGGGGCTTGAACCCTGAGGACTAACCTCATTAGTACCTAGTATTTTGCAGAATCACAGAAGAATTTTATCTGATATGTAAAAAATTGAAAGTAGAAAAAGAGGGAACAAGGGAGTTTGCATTTAAACAGGAAAACGTATGTTTTCTAGGGACAAATTAAAAACCATCAGCTTCATTGGGTATGGGCTTTATAGTTAGGCTGACCTGGGTCACATTCTGAGTCTGCTACTTACTGTGTGGCTACTTACTGTGTGGCAAAGCAATCCCACATCTCGATCACCTCTCGTTCACTTTCCCATCTGGAAAATGGGGCTATCGATAGCTAGTTCAGAGAGTTGTTGTAAATGGTCTATTAGACTACCTGTAAAGTCCTTAACATGACACTAAATACCACGTACGTACTTTTCTTAGGCCTGTGGATGAGCATATGGGTTACGTTGCCAGTTAAATTTTAGCAACTATGGCTGATTTAGTTGCCAAGTGGCTTTTTCTGGGAGGAAGAATATAGTGAATTCAGGAAATAGAAATTCCCTGAAAATGAGAATAGGAACATTTTTCTTCCCCCTCCCTGTCCCCCAAGAAGGGGAACATATTTCATGTGCCATTTTGCCTTCAGATATTCTCGCCTCAGAGAAAACCAAAAAATTCACACTTCTAATCTCTTTTACAGGCTAAGCTGGAATTCCTATTCCAAACTGCATGTTTCAAATAATTATCTCACCAAGAGTCTCAAATTTATCAGAGGAGCTTCTCATCTTCCCTGCTCTTTTCTTTTTGGACCTACTTTTTTCTCCCAACCTTGCCTATTCCTGAAATTATCTAATACTGATAAATACCATCAGTGAATAATACGCCAATATTCTCAGTTTTCTGAGTCTCAGAAATCACTTTTTGGCTTCTGCTCCCGTGCCCGACCAAACCGTTCAGTCACATCTGTCCTTGCAGGTGGATAGTCTGTACCCTCTTTCTTTTCCCGGAAGGAGCTACTCTCCTCCTCGCGCCAAGTGACTTATAATAACCTTCTCATGTGTTCCCTGTCCCCTCTCTCACCTTCCCCATAAACATGTGAGGACAGCTCAGGTGTTCCTGCGAGCCGCTACTAGAGTACTTTTGCTAGTGACCTCTGTGATTCCTTCACTCTCCTGCTCAAAAATCATTCATGGAAATGTCTGGAGCTGAATGGTGGTGATGGCTGCACAGCTTTTGGATATACTCAACATCACTGGACCTATACATTTTAAAAGGGTTGAAATGGTAAGCTTTCTGATATGTCTACTTGACCACACACACACACACACACATACACTCAAAGCCATTAATGATCCGAAGACAAGAGCATGATGTTACATAAGGACCAGCACCGTCCAAGCCCAGTCATCTTCATTTGTAAAACATCTGGCATCCAGGACAGTGAAAGGAGCAGTGGTGGTTATCTTATTGCCCATGACACACGCACAACCACCCCACACGCTTGCACTCACTGTCCTTTCTCTGAGGTCGCTTCCCTCCACCGTTGCTGGGAATGGCCTGTGCTTTGTCCTGGATATAGCCTCTCCCCGCCCCCATCCTGTCTAATGTAGCCATGTGATGATCTCTCCATTCAAAGTCCAGCTCAACTGTTTTGTCCATGAAGCCTTCACTCTTATATTTCTCCCTTGCTCGGGGCTTCCATGGCACTTTTTATTACTATTCTGCTTTTATAAATCTCCTGAACGATGGAGACCATTCCTTAATCCTTCTGGTATTTCCCCTTGCTTTTACTTCCATGCTTTGCACAGAGCAGACTTTCAGTGAATGTTTATTGAATGGCTGAAGTGAGAGACCAAAGGAGGCACTGGGAAGGGTATCCTGGATCTTGGGAGAGCCTTGCGTCACACCTGACTGTAAGACCCCAACCCCCACCCCCATCCCCACCAGTATTCAAAGGGCTTTATGTGCTTTCATGAAATATATTTTATTTTGCCTTTTATTTGGAATATTAGTTCTCCTGCTTCATTTCATTAAGTCATTAAATTCCAAATTATTAAATTTCATGTTAATTGTGGGGCCAAAATGTAATGGATCCTCAGTCCATCTTCCTTAGATTCCTATAACAATCTGTAGCAAAGGAATATTCTGTATCTCTAACTCTACGTATATATTGGACACCCTGGCAGCTTTTTGCTATTGGGTGGTCTAAGGACATAATTTTTGATGATCAAATTAATCTTGATAAAACTGTATGGTGTATGTAATGGTGTATGCGCCATTATCTTTTGGAAAAGCTGTTGCTAGGCAATATTTTACCTTCCAGGAAAGTAACCTTGGAAGAATGTGTGGTTGTCCTTGATATAACTTCGCTTCCAGCATTGCCAGAAGTTAATATTAAGTCAACATTTCCATTATAAAGATATAACTTCATTGTAAATTATTTTTCTGGGTTAACAGTGGACTCTGGACTTCTTAACCATAGTGGAAAAGAAAGCCCCCCCCCCTTTTTTTAAGAGCAGGAGTTGGGGGAGGGGCAGAGGGAGAGGAAGAGAGAGAATGCTAAGCAGGCTCCACATCCAGCTCGGAGCCTGAAGTTGGGTGGGGGGAGGGAGGGCTCAACGTGGGGCTCAATCTCGCCACCCTAAGAATCCTGACCTGAGCTGAAATCGAGAGTTGAGTTAATTGACTCAGTCGTCCAGGCGCCCCTAAAAGAAGGCCATTTTTCCATAGGGGAAAAATTTAACCTTGAAATAGCAAGAAAGCAAAACCACAAGACAAAGAGCCCCCCCTTTTTTTTAAACAAGCTTTAGTTCACTTTATTTTTCTCGTATAAAACTATGTGGTGGCCATAGGTGGAGCCTGGGTCTTTGGCACAGAGACTCCGGTGTGGGTCTTTACAAGAAGGTCCGCGAATCCCTGATAGGGAGACTTGGTGAACACCATCTCTTTCCAGAGGCCAGGGGTGAGATAGCTGTAGGTCTTGGAGATGGCATCCACAGTAGCCTTGGCAAAGCTGCCCAGGGTGACAGTGTCCCTGGCCCGAGGTGCAGCAGTTGTGAATACCAGCCATCATTAGTAGCTTCTTGGGCACAGTGGCTGACACAGTGTCAGTGCCTCTGGGGCAGGGATGGGATGCACCAGCACAGAGCCACAGTGACCCATCACCTTGCATGGGACAGCATGGGGCTTGCCGATCTTGTATGCCCCCTCCCCCACCCCCACCGTAGCCTTCCTGCACAGGGTGATGGAAAGCTTGGCCAGGATGATGGCCCCATGGATGGCAGTGGCTGCCTCCCTGGAGCACTTGACATCCAGACTGCTCTGTCCATTGTAATGTCTGATGGCAACAAATGCCTTGAACCTAGTCCACTGGCCAGCACAGGTCTGCTTTTGCACAGGCATGACCTTCAAAACCTCATCCATGAAGGATACTCCCAGGAAGAAGTCAATGATGTCAAATGCCTGGACAGGCAGGGAGAAGAGATGGAGCTGCTCCAAGGGCTTGATCATCATGTCCTTGACCAGGAGGCCCAGCTTATTCCTCCTTTCCATCAAAGCATTCATCTTCTGAAGCTTTCCCTTGTTCCCTTAATTTCAGGGCTCCTTCCTCCTTCCTCTGCTAGTTCTCTGTGCTGCTTGTAGCGGTCATAAATATTAGGAGAGGGCCTCCTTTATTTCACCGTCCTCCATAGTACTTTTTATAAACAAGAAGGGATTTGTGATTTATGCACTTGAAGAATATAATAGGGAGTGACTTGGCTTTAACCCACTGAGCCACCCAGGGGCCCAGGGAAGGAAATTTTTAACTTTTTTCACATACCTTCCTAGGATCTTCTTCTGGGCCCATGTAAATTAGACTGACAAAGGATTGATTAATAAAAGAAAAACAAACAGAAGTTTATTAACATATGCTTCATGCTTTCAAATAGGAGTACCCAGTGATGAGTAACCCTAAACAGTGGTTAGAACTTGGGTCTTACAGCATCTTAACAGAAGAGCAATAATAATAATTTTGTACAGAATTGACAAAACAAATAAAAAGAGCTTATGGAAGTTGCAGATTGGGGAAGGGAATATATGGAGAAATCAGTGGTAGCTAAAGGTTAATTTAAGCAAGGTTTGTTACGGAGAGTCCTCTGGGCTGATACAGGTTTAGAGTCATCTCTGATGATTAGCTTCTGTCCCCTGGTAGATAGGAGAGATGGGGACACCTCTCCGAATGGACTTCCTGCTTTAGGCAAGTGGTAGGAAGGCAGAGAACTTTCCCTGTATCCACATCTTCTCAGTTGCTTTTAGCTCAAAATAACCCTTATGCCAAAGTGACGTATTTGGGAATGGCATATTCTGCTACCCTTAATTAGCAATTGAATTTTAAAAATGGACAAAAGACAAACAGGTGTTAAAGAAACAGGCTGCTCTCTGGCAGCCTGAGGAGAATGTATGCTGTTTATTCTCTACAGACTTCTTGTCTCCTCTGGCAAGTTTGAGCAAATACACACACACACACACACACACACACACACACACACACACACACACTCTCCCCTTCTGTTAATGCGTTTATATTTTGACATTATCTCAGACTCACAAGAATTTGTAAAAACAGTACAGGGAGTTCCCATGCTCTCTTCACCCAGCATTCACAATGATAATATCTTACATAACCATAATAATTGGTCAAAACCAGGAAAACCAGGTTGGGCAGCCCAACATGGGGCTCGATCCCAGGACCCCAGGATCATGACCTGAGCCGAAGGCAGACGCTTTATGAATGAGTCACTCAGATGCCCCCTAAAATGATTTAGGTGCCCCCTAAAATGTGTCAGGAATGCTACTTTTTCTGGGGACCCCTAACTCTTTCTGCTTACAGAGTTGCAAGATTTAAATAACGGGTGAGATATGAGTAGAGAAGAATTGGAGAGAACTTTCTGTGTGCGGGGAAAGTATGAACAGAGGGAATGAGGCAAGAAAAGCTATTGTGTTTATGGGATGGTGAGAATATTCTGGGCAGATCAGGAGTTTTCTATTGAGGAACAAATAAAGGGAGTCTTGGGAAAAGGGATTCAGCTTCGTGAATCCTAAAACGGATGATTGAAATAGATTACTATGGAGAGTTATGTTAATGATCAGAATAGGGTTTCAGAAAAATGTATCTGTCAATAATTCAAAGGATGGATTGAAGAACAAGAGATGGGGACACTTGTTTGGAAATACTCCAGGTGAGAAGATCTGGATTAGGATCAAAGCCAGGTGAATGGAGAATAGGGAGCTGCCCCTCCACGGTTTATATTGGTGTAGATGAGGTCCGCAAGGAGGCCTGTGCTCACGCGGACAGGATCTACCTGCTCTGGAAAAGAGCTTCACTACACTTGGTAGTTAGTTACCTTTATAAATGAGGTCAGTAAGGCACTGTTAGAGAGAGCCATTTTAACCTCCAAGAAAAGCTATAAAGCTAAAAAACATGACAATACAGAGGGGAAAAAAGTGTGCAGTATAGGAAGTAGCAAGAGAGGTACAGGGCTTTTTTTATGGTGAAGTATTTTAAGAAAGCCATTTAGTGTGACTAATCTCTTTTCCCTTTCAGAGATGGTTCATTTAAGTACAGCCTAATTAGGAAGGAATAGATAAGGCACCCAAGGTCAAGATCTGACCTGCTTGGTTACCTTATGAAAATTCATGAACGCAGCGATAGTTCAGATCTGATGCATTCTCAACCAGCTACGAGCTAATGTGAGGCTGTGAGCTTTTCATGAAAGCATGAATAACGTTTCTAACCATGCCACTAATTCACATTTTCTCACGGCGAATCACTCCCGCTCTTGTTTCTCCAATGATTAAAACAAAAGTAATTCCTGGAGTGCACTATTTATTTATTTAGAAAACAAATAACGTTATCACCAAGCTTTATTTTTTTTTAAGATATTTTATTTATTCATTTGACACAGAGAGAGAGATTACAAGTAGGCAGAGAGGCAGGCAGAGAGAGAGGAGAGAGGAGGAAGCAGGCTCCCCACTGAGCAGAAAGCCCGATGTGGGCCTCGATCCCAGAACCCTGAGATCATGACCTGAGCCGAAGGCAGCGGCTTTAACCCACTGAGCCACCCAGGCGCCCTATCACCAAGCTTTAAAGATAGGGTGTCTTAAGGAAGCGGTAATCAGAGTAAAAACCTTTTGTCCCGCTGCTCTGGCTGATTCCCTGAACACCGCCTCTCGCTTCCCCTGCCCTGTCCTCACATTCCACTCACATGGGGCTTCTTTCTGTACTTCAGTCTGCGAAGGTGTGTCCCATCTCAGGACTACCGGGGATGCTCTTCCCAAGTGCTGCCCACGGCTCGCTCCTTCTCATTGTTCAGTTTTTAAAGTGACTGTCATCTTCTCAGGGAGGTAGGCTGGATGCTCTTGGGTGCCCACATCCCCCTTAACCAGCTGTGTGTTCAGCCCCCCCACCCCCACCGGTGCTGTGGGTATTTGGCTTCTCAAGGCTCAGGGCTTCGTCCTTTTATGGAGGATTGCCCTTGGCTGACCGGAGCTTCCTCGCCTAGCGGTGGTCCTGGAGGCAATGACTGAAGGTCATGTCCTCCACCCAGGGGAGGGCCATGGCCAAAGACTAAGTGATGAAGGGACATAGCAGAGTCCTCTCCTCTGGATGGGAAAACTTCTTGGTGCCATTTATTTATTTGAGGTGGGGAGGGGCAGAGGGAGAGGGAGAATTCTAAAGCAGACTCCCTGTTCAATGTGAAGCCTGATGCAGGGCTTGATCCCAGGACCTTGAGATCATGACCCAAGGTGAAACCAAGAGTCAGCTGCTCAACTGACTGAGCCATCCAGGTGCCCCCTTGGTGCAATTTATGATTCAGGGCTTCCCATGGGATCAGTCTGAGACTAGACTTTTAAGGAGTAGATTTGCCAGACTTCAACTTATTTTTCCCCAAAGATTTATTTGAGTCTGCTCTACATTTTTTTAGAGCTGTCTGCTACATTTTTAAAAAATATTTTATTTAGAGAGCACATGCGCGAGTGGGGGAGGGGTAGAGGTGGAGGGAAGGAGAGAGAGAATCTCAAGCAGACGCTGCTGACTGGGGAGACTGATGGTGGGGCTCAATCTTCCGACCCTAAAACCATGACCTGAGACAAAACCAAGAGTCTGTCGCTCAACTGACTGAGCCACCCAGACATCCCTGTCTGCTACTTTTTTCACTCTCCTTAAGATCACCGAAGTAGGAATTCCCACGTGAGGCCCGCTCACAGGGAGCGTAATTTAAGAGCAGGTGAAACAGCGTGGTCCTGGGAAGCAGAGTAGGTCTAGATTTCGGGATTAGATAAATCAACCACTAGATGGCAGTGTGAACCCCGTCTTTGTCAGATAGTAAAATGTTAGTCTGACTTGCTGACTCAGTGCGCTTGCTAAGATTGTCACCTTGCGGGGACTGGGACAAAACACAGGTAGGAGAGACTGCATTAAATCGTGCAAGGAGGGCGCCTGGGTGGCTCAGTGTGTTAAAGCCTCTGCCTTCAGCTCAGGTCATGATCTCAGGGTCCTGGGATCGAGGCCCGGATCCCTGCTCGGCGGGGAGCCTGCTTCCTCCTCTCTCTCTCTGCCTGCCTCTATGCCTACTTGTGATCTGATCTCTCTCTGTGTCAAATAAATAAATAAAATCTTTAAAAAAATTAAAATAAAAATAAATCGTGCAAGGACTCTGGCATTTCACATGTTTCTGACAAACAGGGGAAGCTTGGTACCCAGGACTGCTTGTACTATTTTTGCAATTTCTTTTGTCTGTAGTTACTTCAAAATAAAAAGTTAAAAAGAGAAACCAATAAACTGCCATAGTGTGAAGACAGTATTATATTCCAGGGGAAATGATAGACATTAGTAGCGTCCTCCAGGACTTAGGGGATGCAGAGACAATAGTTCCCACATAATTGCCATTTGATTCAATAGCTTGTCCTTTGCAAAACTAGATGAATTGTGGCAGATGACATGGACTCCCAGAAACTCAAGCAATTAAGAGCACCAACCAAAGTTGCTTGACTGAGTGTGCTATCATCACTAAAACGGATTAATATAACTTTGGAATGTGGCACACAGCTGTAACTGGCAACCACTTCTTTTCTAGACCCATCAGGAAGGTGAATCAGAAACAGGTGGCTTTCACAAGGAAGGGAACATAGTATGTATTCACGACTTTGCCCCAGGGCTACTTTACTTGTCCTCGGCTCTACCATAATGTAGTCCAAAGGGACCTGGATTGTGTGGACATTCAACAGAACTTCACACTGGTCAACCATATCGATGTCACACTAAGTGAACCTGGGAAGAAGGAATTGGCAAGCGCTCTGGGTTGCTGACAAGACACATGCACTTCAGAAGGCAGAAGATGATACTGAAAAGTTGAAGGAGACTGCCACCAGGTAAACATTTTAGGGACACAATGTTCTGGGACGTGCCAGGACATCTCTTCTCTGCTAGAGGACAAGTAATTGTGCCTTGTGTTTCCTGCCATTAAAAGCAGCACAGAGCACACAAGCATTTTGGAGGTAGTATTTATCACATCTGAGAAACACCTCTCTGACCTGTTTATGGGGGATGAGGAAGATCACCACGTTAAGTGAGACTCAGAGAGGAAGAGGGCTCTGTCATGGATCCAGGTGACAGTATAAGAAGCATTGCTGCTTGGGTCATATGACTCAAAGGTTTCTAGGGTACCACAGTGATCTGTAGTCGATAAAAATGCTGTGTGAAATATTCAGGATGCCCCAATGGGACAGTCGCCGCGTAATCTTGTAGGGTACTCGGGCGAGGCCATGCCATCTGCAGCCAAGCACTATACACCATTCACATAAGAGCTTCTGACACACTCTTGGGACCTGGAAGGGACTTTCTGAGTATGAAACAGCAAGCAGTTATGCAACTAGAATTGCCCACCAGGAGCCGGGCTTGTTCTGACACACCTTGTCATGAGACCGGGAACATCAGTGGCATTCTGTCATCCAACAGAAACAGTATGTCTGAAACTAGGCTCACGCCAGTACCCCAGTCGTGAGTAAGCTGTACAAACCAGTACTTCCGGTGATATGTCTCTCACGTCTCTTTCATGAAATTTTCCTTGAGCTCATAGCTTCCTGAGCTGTTCACTAAGACCAGCCGATGAAGGAGGACAAATCCTCAGGTTAATAGGCTGCTACCACACTACAGCTCACTTGGGCTTAAAGATGGTGGTGGAAACAAATTCTGCAGTGGGTATCTACTTTGGTGCTCCTGGGTATCTACTTTGTGTGGAGAGAAAATGGTCCCCCAAAAGGTTGTGTGGAGAGAAAATGGTCCCCCAAAAGGTTGTGTAGAGAGAAAATGGCCTCCCAAAAAGATTGATGGGCAGTGGCAAACGGCCTGACTGGTCAGGTAGTGGGTTCGCAAAGAGCAAGGTTAGAAAGTCATGAAGAAGTAGGTCTGGAGAAGCATGTGAGTGGATTAGTGGATGTGGACAAGAGCATTGGTTAATGTCCACCAGATCATACCTATTATAGACAAGGCACTGACCGACCAGGGAACAAGAAGTGTCACTCAGTGGATCCCAGCTAGCTTCCATTCTCAGCCACACCAGTCCTTGCACAACTGGCTTCTGAAGAGAGAAGCCGTGGAGGCTGCGTTGGGGGTTATGGTTGAGTTCAACAGTATGCCCTACCTCTCCTCAAAGCTGAGCTAGCTACTGTTGCTGCCACACATCTAACCACCAGGAATGAAGAGCAATGGGGTTCTCCAGACAGTACAACCCCTTGAGAAAACCAACCAGCTACTTGGTGGCTAAGTGATTCTATCAGACCCCCTTCACGCTGGAAAGAGCAACAATTCATCCTGGGCATAATTGCATTTATCAGAACCTGAGGACCCCCCTGTTAGAGTCAGGATTGTAGTTTGTTCTAGAAACCCTCCTCTTAGAAGAACCCAGAAATTGCACCACCCTGAATCCTGGAGGACCTGCAACCAGATGGAGTGTCGGGAACATGAGGAATCCTCGGCTCTGCGTGGTACAGAGGGTACGGACAGGAGCAGATGCTTTGATGTCTTGCTAAATCCCTTTTATAGGCTGGAGTGCCGGGTTGGCTGCCAATGGCTTGCACCTATGCTATTCCCCAGAGATTCGCATTTGGCTGAAGGAGACTGCTTAAGTCACAGATGGCTGGGAGGTTAAGCCTCTTCCCACCCGAGGTATTGCCTGGGATCAGCAACCGACTGACTGGTGCAGGAATATAGACCCAGCCCTTAAGCTTCAAGGAGGATTCACTAAACATTTGGGCTCCTTTTTCTATGGTGTCCAGGCACCAACTACATTTCTTAGCCTGTCTTGCAACTAGAGGGGTCCGTGGGAACAGTTCTCACCAATGGAATGTGAGAGGAGGTAAGGTATAGTCTCTCAAGGGCAAGATTAAGAAGACTTTTCTACCTCATTTCTTTCCCCTATTCTCCTTCTGCACATAGATGACCCTACAGTAGGGTGGGCCATCAAAAGAAAGGAGCCCGGGTCTCTGAGTTGCCTTGTGAAAGGCTGTCACCAATCAGTAATACTTATATTGGAAATGAGTGAGAAGTAAACTTGAATTGTGTTTAGACATTAAAGTTTGGGGTTTGTTTTATTATAGCAGTTGGCGTTACTCTAATATACTCTCTACCTGTGAACTCTAAGGGATTTCTGAAATACTAGGAAGTTGAATAGGATGTTTCCAAAGATCCCTTCTGATACAGATTCCCTGGTACATTTCCTCTGAAAATGCCTGAATTCTGAATTATTGTACTTGAATTTTATTTTATTTTATTAAAGAGTGTCAATTATTCTATCATTAACATGGGAAAGTTCAAAACCACTGGATCATATGAACTAGATTCCAGTTCTAGGCTCCTCTCTAGGCCTTTTATAGAGTCCTGTAAAATATGACCTTCTCTCTCTGTGTCTCAGTCTCACCATCTGAAAAATGCAAATAAAATGGACAAGATGACCTCTTAGGTCCTTTCTAGCTTTTGTATCTACTGATTCTCTGTATTGTATTAAAATCAAATGTCTTCAAGGGAATATACAGCATCAGCTCTTTATAAGCTGGGAGGAGTGGGAGCACAGGACTCTAGTGCTTTAAAGAGTACACGAAACTTAACCTATAATAAACCCTTTAATCACAGAGTGTCTTTTATTATTGGACTTCAAAATTAGAAGATGAGTCAAAGATGCCAGGTTCTTTGCTTTTGGCCCTAGATACAGTCAAGTTGTCTCAAACAGCTCAAGCCCTCCATTCAATTAAGGCATAATTGGGGATGATTTGTTTCAGAGGAGTGGGAAAAGGGGCCAAGTGCTGGACAAGATGTTTAAATTTTTTTTTTAAGATTTTATTTATTTATTTGACAGAGAGAGAGGTCAGATCACAAGTAGGCAGAGAGACAGGCAGAGAGAAGAGGAAGCAGGCTCCCCGCTGAGCAGGGAGCCTGATGCGGGCCTCGATCCCAGGACCCTAAGATCATGACCTGAGCCGAAGGCAGAGCCATTTTTTTTTTAAAGATTTATTTATTTATTTGACACAGAGAGAGAGATTACAAGTAGGCAGAGAGGCAGGCAGAGAGACAGAGAGAGGAGGAAGAAGGCTCCCTGCTGAGCAGAGAGCCCAATGCAGGCCTCGATCCCAGGATGCAGAGATCATGACCTGAGCCGAAAGCAGAGGCTTTAACCCACTGAGCCACCCAGGCACCCAAGGACAAGATGTTTAATTAATCTTTTGATGTTTGTGTAAGAAACCTAGGTGAAGCATAGATAAAGAAGGTGTCAGAAAGTATCTGGGACCTCGCCATTTTACTGGGCTACCTTTGTCTGACCTACTGTACAATATGCAAATTCTATTTGGGCTGATTTTCCCACAGGTGAGGATGATGACCAATCCTTGAAGGTTGGAGAACGGTTGGATCCAATTTAGGCAGGGTGGAGTTCGTTTTCCTGAAGAGCCATGCAAATTTTTTAAATCTTTTTTTAATATAATTTTATTTTTTCAGTGGTCCAAGATTCATTGTTATGCACCACACCCAGTGCTCCATGAAATACGTGCCCTCCTTAATACCCACCACCAGGCTCACCCATCCCGCCCCCCTCCATAACCCTCAGCTGGTTTCTCAGAGTCCACAGTCTCTCATGGTTCGCCTCCCCCTCCAATTTATCCCAATTCACTTTTCCTTCCCTTCCCCTAGAGTCCTCCATTTTATTCCTTATATTCCACAAGTAACTGAAACCATATGATAATTGACTTTCTCTGCTTTACTTATTTCATTCAGCATAATTTCCTCCAGAACCGTCCATGTTGATACAAAAGTTGGGTATTCATTCTTTCTGATGGCTGCATAACATTCCATTGTGCATATGGACCACATCTTTATCCATTCGTCTGTTGAAGGGCATCTCGGCTCTTTCCACAGTTTTGGCGATTGTGGACATTGCTGAGCCATGCAAATTTTTGTTAAATCTGGGGGTTTAGCTGCAGCTTGAGCAAAAATTCCATTGAACACTTTAAGGGAGAGCAAAGGCAGGTGATTTGTTTAGCTTCTTTCCTCGCCTTTTGACTCCATTCAGCTCCCTGCAAATCTGTCTCCCTGGGGTGGGACTGTTTATTCCTTGTACTCCTGTTACTAGTGTAAAGGGCACAAGTATTTTTTTAAGCAGCTAGAACTAAGACATTGCTGGCTTTCTCCGCTAAGGGTCTATGGAGTAATCACAAGTCTCCTTACACACAAATACATCAAAGCACTAGAGGATGTACGTGTTGAAGGATCCAAGGCCTGGTTACATATGGTATCTAGAACATGCTTTAAGGGTCACCTAATACATTTAAAATTTTAGCACCATCTGCCCCCTGCCCCCTTTTACCTTCTATAGGCAATCATGTGCCAGCTTATATTTATGCAACACACACAGACTTTTTTGTGTCACTCCTTTCTAAGCCCACCATCGCTGATGGCAGGCCTCTCACTGACACAGTCAGCAATAGGCTCTAAGCTGCCTTTCCAGCCCCACTGCATCCTGGACATACTAGGAGATGAAGCATTTAAAACTCATTTCCCACCGTATCAAGTTCTGCTCAAGTCTTGTCTTGGTTTTCTATTGCACACATAATTTGGTGTAACTAACCACAGAATCTCCTAAAACTAAGAAAATTTGCATTTTCCAGGTTTAACTTCCTAATACCTATTTCACACATCCACTTCTAATCTAACTACCGAAAAGTTTGAGCTTTCCTACCTATGTGCCTTTAAACCAAACCAAACCAAACAAAAAACCAAGCTCCATATTGCTGGAGAAGGAGAAAAGTGCCCTGGATCCTTTCAGGACTCTTTGGTCTTGGGCGTGACACAAATCGAGTGAGGGAAGGAGGCAGGAAAATCCCCTGGATCCCTGCAGGATTAATTTATTCAAAATAAATAACAGAAAAATACTCAACATACAAAAGTCTTTTGAAGAAAATGAAGGAAAACCGCAGAACATGCCAAAGACCGAGGCAGACTGCCCTTCGGAAGATACACCACAGGAGGCAGACGGAAGTCCTCAACCTTCCGAAGTTGTAAGCCAGGAAGCAGAAGAAAATCTTAGAGGAGGGCTGACCCAGCCTGGCCAAGGGTTTAAAGAGGACACTCCTGTGAGGCATTTGGACCCTGAAGAAATGATAAGAGGAGTAGATGAGTTGGAAAGGCTTAGGGAAGAGATAAGAAGAGTAAGAAACAAGTTTGTGATGATGCATTGGAAGCAAAGACACTCACACAGACGTCCTTATCCTGTGTGCTTTAGGCCTTGAATTCTTTTTTTGTCTGATACTAAAATCGGGCCCCTGCTTTCTTTCCATTAGCATTTTCGGGTGTATCTTTCACCTTCGTTTTACTTTAATCATCTGGTGGAATTTTGTTTTAGGTAGTTCCTTGTTACCAGCATCTCACTGGATTTTGTATTTTGACCCATTCTCCAGGTCTGTTTTTCAATTGGAAAGTTTCACACATTTGCATGAAAATATATTCATTCTATATTGTAAAGTAAAACATAACAGGTTACAAAGCGGTATATTTAGTATCAGCTCACATATGTAGGATTAAATCCCAAATTTGTATGTGTGTGTGTGTTATACATACAGACATATATCAAAAACGTAACTGCTTATTTCTGTGTGGCATGAGCTTTTTTCTTTTTGCTTATATGTATTTTTTTTCATGAACACATGTCACAATCAAAAAGAATTAAAGTTATAAATAAGAGTTAAATAATTTGCAACCAGCTTATAAGGACAATGGGGTTACCTAAACTCTTGATGAAAGAACTATTAAAAAAATGTAAACCTCAAGTTACCTCTGGATCTCTTAGCCAAAGGAATAAAACTGGCAATTATTACAGATAAACAAACAAACAAACAAACAAACAAACAAACACAAGGGCCCCTGGGTGCCTCAGTAGTTAAGCATCTACCTTCAGCTCAGGTGATGATCCCAGGGTCCTGCTCAGTGGGGAGCCTGCTTCTCCCTCTCCCTCTGCCTGCTGCTTCCCCTGCTTGTGCTTTCTCTCTCTCTGTCAAATAAATAAATACAAATCTTTAAAAAAAAAAAAAGTTTATTTATTTATTTATTTATTTGAGAGAGAGAGTGTGCGCCAGCAGGGGAAGGAACAGGGAGAGGGACAAGCAGACTCCATGCTGACCCTGAGATCATGACCTGAGCTGAAATCGAGAGTCAGGGCCTTAACCGACTGAGCCAGCCAGGCATCCCATGTGTGTCTTTTTTAATACTCCACCTCAATTCTTCTTTGAAACTTTTTCCATATGAGTAGAGTCTGGTGGGGTTTTTTTCCCCCCTTAATGCTCCAAGTGCAGAACCATCCACTTAGCTACTTTTCAGTACACTGTTATGGAATCAAATTAGGAAATGAAGTCCCTCAGGAACAATTCAAGACCCATTCCATTCTAGTTATCTGACAGGTACTGTTCTAGCACTAAAGATATAAAAGTGATCGCAACAGGAATAGATTCCTGCCCTCATGGGGCTTAAATGGGTGGTGGCAGGGCTAGAGTATGAAGATATTAAATAAATAAATAAGCAACATATTCAGAATATCATATGAGATGTGAGGTATGAAGTAGGAAAGAAGATAAGGAGTAGGAAAGAAGAGAAGGAGTACAAGAAAAGTTTGGAATGGGGGGTGGAGTTTTAAATATGGTGACCACAGAGGGTCTCTCTGACAAAGTGACATTTGAGCAAAATATTGAAAGGGGTGAGAAAATGATCTGTGGCTGCTGAGCATTCTAAAGATAGGCTGAAGACATGCAAAGGCCCTGAGGCAGTGTGTGGTAGGAGATGAGATTGGAGGATCTCAGTGGACCATAAGCCATTGGGAAGACTTTGGCTTTTACCCCAAACCAAATAGCTGGAGACTTTGCACAGTGCTGAGTAGAGGAGTTTAGTGATCTGTATTATATTTTTAAAGGATCTCTTTAACTGCTTGAAAGTAATCTGTATAGACCAGAGTAGAAGCAGGGAAACCATTTAGGTGCCTCTGTGATAATCTATGATGGTGACTTGGACTAGGGTAATAGTGAAGGTTTTGAAAAGAGGTCAGATTCTACAGAGGTTTTAATAATAGGGCTGATAAGAAATGCTGATGGGTTGAATGTGAGATTTAAGAGAAGGAGAGAGCCAAGGATAATTCCAAGGCCATCCTTGAGCAAAGAGAAGGATAAAGTTGGCACTTACTGATGGGCAGACTACGAGAGGAACGAGTTTTAGAGGGCGAGGTGCAGAGGGAAGATCAAGATTTTATTAGGTTATTGGTGATAATTTGTTTCGTTTTGTTTTACATTTTTATTTTAATTCCAGTTGGTAGACATACAGTGTAATATTAGTTTCAGGTGTACAACATAGTGATTCAACAACTTCATACATCACCCAGGGGCTCACCGCAAAAAATGCCCTTCTTAATCCCCATCACCTACTTCACCCATTTCCTCTGTAGCCATCAGTGTGTTCTCTATAGTTTAGAGTCTGTTTCTTGGTTTGTCTCTCTCTCTTTTTCCCTTCGCTCATTTGTTTTGTTTCTTAAATTCCACGAGTGAAATCATATCATATTTGTCTTTCTCTAATTTATTTCTTTTAGAATTATACTCTCTAGCTCCATCCGTGTCATTGCAAATGGCAAGATTTCATTATTTTTTATGGCTGAGTAATATTCTATTATATACATGGCACATCTTCTTTATCTGTTCATCTTTTAATGGCCATTTGGGCTGCTTCCATAGTTTGGCTATTGTAAATAGCACTGCCATAGACATTGGGGTGCATGTATCTTTTTGAATTCATATTTTGTATTCTTTGGGGTAAATACCTGGTAGTGTAATTGCAGGATTATCAGGTAGCTCTATTTGTAACTTTTTGAGGAAACCCCATACCGTCCACAGTGGTTGCCCCAGTTTGCATTCCCACCAACAGTGCACAAGTGTTACTTTTTCTCTGCATCCTCGCCAACACCTGTTGTTCCTTGTGTCGTTGATTTTAGCCATTCTGACAGGTTTGGGGTGACACCTCACTGTAGGTTTGATTTGCATTTCCCTGGTGGTGATGATGAGCATCTTTTCGTGTGTCTGTTGGCCATCTGTAGGTCTTCTTTGGAGAAATATCAGTGATAATTCCAAATAGTTTTGGTCTTATCCACAGTTTTAATTAGGATATTCTGGGTTTTATCTCAAAGTCTTTTTCTCCCAGTACTCTTTAACACAAATCTCAGGAACCGAAGACAAGTGATAAATTAAACTACATTTTAGAAATTAGCATGACAGAAACTACCAAGAGCAAAGTCGAAATACAAAAGACAAACCATGAGACAGTATTTGGAGCTCCTACTGTATCATTGCATTTCCTAATATATAAAGAGCTCCTACAAAAAGATAAGAAACAACACTAAAAACCCAGTAGAAAAATTAACAATGGATATGAACTGACAGTTCATGGAAAAAAAGCTCATTATAAATGTTTTTAATTTTTTAAATTTTTATTATTTATTTATTTGACAGAGAGAGACAAAGCACGAGAGGGAATACAAGCAGGGGGAGTGGGAGAGAGATAAGCAGGCTTCCTGCCCAGCAGGGAGCCCTATGCGGGGCTTGATCCCACCACCCTGGGATCATGGCCTGAGCCCATAGCAGACACTCAACGACTGAGCCACCCAGGCGCTCCTATAAAATTTTTAAAATTTATTTTTTATTATTATTATTTGCCCCAGGGGTACAGGTCTATGAATCATCAGGCTTATGCCTTTCACAGCACTCACCATGGCATAAACCCTCCCCAATGTCCATAACCCATCCACTCTATCCCTACCCTCCCACCCCCCAGTAACCCTCAGTTTGTTTCATGAGATTAAGAGTCTCTTATCGTTTGTCTCCTTCCCGATCCCATCTTGTTTCATTTTTTTTTCCCTGCCGGCCCCCCACCTATAAATATTTTTTAAACCAAGACACTTGCTATGACTCAATAGTAAGTTAAAGCTATCATTAGATGATTTCCTCCTTATCAGATTGATAAAGATCAAATTCTCATCAACTTCCATTAAGGGCCAATCTAGCAACATCAAGCGATATTTATTTATTTATTTATTTATTTATTTATTTATTTATTTAGGAGAGAGAGATGTGGATCGGGGAGGAGGGGCAGAGGGAGAGAGAGAATCTCAAGTAGGCCCCACACCCAGGGCAGAGTTCAACATGGGGCTGGATCTCACGACTCTGAGATCACGACCTTGAAATTGTGACCTGACCTGAAATCAAGAGTCAGATGCTTAATCGGCCGAGCCATGCAGGCGCCCCAACATCAATCAGCATTTTAAATGCATACTCTCTGACCCAGCAATTTGAGTTCTAGCTCTGTGTGTTAGAGATGTAATCACATATTTACGAAGAGATACATGCCCCGAGTGATATCTCACAGCAGGGTATGTAATATGAAAAAATCGGACACAGTCTATATATGCAATAATAATAGAGTAATGGTTAAATAAATTGTGGTAACTTCATAGTAAACATCCAACAAAAATAATAAGGTGGTCTTGCAAAGCATACTATTAAGGGATAATGATATTATGAAAAGAAAAAAGCAAAGTGAAGAATGGTTGAAAGCTGGCATGTTTCTTTATTTTTTTGAGATTTTATTTATTTATTTGACAGAGAGAGAAAAATCACAAGTAGGCAGAGAGAGAGGAAGAAGCAGGCTCCCTGCTAAGCAGAGGGCCCGATGTGGGGCTCGATCCCAGGACCCTGAGATCACGACCTGAGCCGAAGGCAGAGGCTTTAACCCACTGAGCCAACCAGGCGCCCTGTGGCTGGTATGTTTCAAAAACATTCAAGGCACAGAATATATGCGTGTGTGTTTAGAATTACACGGAAGGTCTCTGCAAGTATGTATGTCGAACGGTTGCATGTGATTGCCTCTGGAAAGCAATCAAGGGGCTGAAGTGTAACTGTGGGAAGAAGCTTCTTTAACCAACAATATTAGACAGAGTTGGCTGGAAACAGACACCAAGACAAAAATGAGTGCAGAAGCTGTATTAGGGAGTGCTGTCAGGTGATTCACCTGCCAGGGGTGAAGAAGGCAGTGCTGGGCAGAGGGAGAGGCTGACCCACAATGTAAGCTGCAGCTGAGGCTTCGGCCTGTCCTCAGGTGGTAAACTCCAGAGCTGGTTTGGTCCTTCAGCATTGGCCCCCGCTGACACAAGGAAAGCAGGATTTTCCATCCCGGCCTTAGCCAGTGGTTGGCCTTGGACTGCCCTCTGGGGGGTATGAAATCTTGGGAGCCGCAGCTCCCAGCTGCTGACGCCAATTGCCACCACTGTTCCCAACAGCAGGGCTGTAGGGTCCTCAGCCCTTAAGGGGGAATTGGGGCAGGAAACCTTTGAATCTGTTCCAAAATAACTAAATAGAATAGCTTGGGTGGGGTGAGCAAGCAGCCAGTACTCTATTCTGACCGTTTGGGTGGCTGGAACCCAAAGCAGCCTCTTTTGGAGCTATCTTTGGAGGCCAGGAGCACTCAAAGTAGGTGACTCTGACATTGGTTTGACCTCCTGGGGCTCCTGTCTTATACCAGAGGGTCCTTACATTCCCTCAGAACCCCCACTCTCCTTCAGGCAACAGAGGAAGAAAAAGAACCAAATAATTCGCCTGGGTGGCTCAGCTGGTTCAGCGTCTGCCTGGAGCTCAGGTCATTGATCCCAGGATCCTAGGATCCAGTCCGGCACTGGGCTCCCTGCTCAGTGGGGTGTGTGCTCAGAGTGAAGCCACATGATAGACTTTTTATTTGGTGGCAGAGTCCCGTGTGTTGGCATATAAACTTGTCCTACTAAATTATTTTAGTAATTAATTTGGGCAAGTTGAGGTGGCAGGAATGTGTGTCCCTGTTACGCTGGTCTGCTTCTTCCAAAACAAAATGCTTCCCAAAGCCCATTTCTAACAATAATTATGTTCACCTGTTAAGCCCTCTGTGCTTTCTGAGTTCAGATCAACTGTATGAAATGGTGCTTCTCAAGCTTTTTGGTCTTCAGAACCCTTTACATTCCTTTTTTTGGGGGGGTTCAAGTTTTTATTTAAATTTAGTTAACATACAATGTAATATTAGTTTCAGGTGTAGAATTTAGTGATTCAACGTTTACATACAACACTGGTGCTCATCACAGCAAGTGCCCTCCGTAATCCCCAACACCCATTTAACCCCATCACCCACCCGCCTCCCCTAGGGTAACCGTCAGTTTGTTCTCTAGAGGTAAGACTCCTTTTCTTGGTTTTTCTCTTCCCGGCCCCCCCCCATATTTGTTTTGTTTCTTAAATTTCCCATATGGGTGAAATCATGTGGTATTTGTCTTTCTCTGACAAACTTCTTTCTCTTAGCATAATACTCTCTAGTTCCGGCTACATTGTTTGAATGGCAACATTTCATTTCATTTTTTGGGGTGCTAAGTGACATTCCATTGCATATACATACCACATCTACTTTATCTGTTTATCAGTTGGTGGACATCTGGGCTCTTTCCATAATTTAGCTATTGTGGACATTGCTGCTATAAATATAAGGGTGCGTGTGTCCCTTGGAATTAATATTTTTTTATCCTTTGGGTAAATACCTAGTAGCGCAATTGCTGGGTGGTAGATTAGTTCTATTTTTAACTTTCTGAGGAAACCATACTGTTTTCCACAGTAGCAGCACTACTCCGCCTTCCCACCAACAGTGTAAGAGGTAGAACCTTTTACGTTCTTAAAAATTATTGAAGACTGGGGGCACCTGGGTAGCTCGGTAGGTTAAAGCCTCTTCCTTCGGCTCAGGTCATGATCTCAGGGTCCTGGGATCAAGCCCCGCATCGGGCTCTCTGCTCAGCAGGGAGCTTGCTCCCCCACCTCTCTGCCTGCCTCTTTGCCTACTTGTGATCTTTCTCTGTCAACTAAATAAGTAAAATCTTAAAGAAAAATTATTGAAGACCTTTTGTTTATGTGGGTTCTACTGATACTATATTAGACACTAAAACCAAAATGAAAAATTAATTTTATTTATTTGAGAGAGAAAGTGTGCATGAGTAGGGAGAGAGGGAGAGAGAGAACCCCAAGCAGACTCCCCACTCAGCTGGGAGCCTCACACAGAGCTCAACCAACTGAGCCACCCAAGTAACCCTGAAAATGAAAGATTAATTAATAATAAACTCGCATGCTAACATAATGTTTAAAAACATTATAGTTGGGTGCCTGGGTGGCTCAGTGGGTTAAAGCCTCTGCTTTCAGCTCGGGTCATGATCTCAGCATCCTGGGATCGAGGCCCGCATCGGGCTCTCTGCTCAGCAGGGAGCCTGCTTCCTCCTCTCCCCGTCTGCCAGCCTCTCTGCCTACTTGTAATCTCTCTCTGTGTTAAATAAATACAATCTTTTAAAAAAAAAAATTATAGTTAAGAAAAATACCTGTATTTTCCAAAACAACAAGCAATTTCATGAGTAACAGAATGCATAAATCTCTCTCTTTTTTTTTTAAGATTTTATTTGTCAGGGAGAGAGCAAAAGCAGGGGGAGTGGCAGACAGAGGGAGAAGTAGGCTCTCTGCCCTGGGGTTCGATCCTAGGACCCTGGGATCTTGACTTGCCTTGTTTAATTGAAGGCAGATGGAGTCTCCTAGCTGCTTCTGATTTCCCTCTGCTGTGATACTACCTATTAGAGTTTTCAGTAAATGCTGTTGTGTACTAGTGCAAGAACAGGAACGAAAAGACCAGATGATTGTTATATTGCAAATAGTTTTGACCATACAGACCCTCCCCAAAAGGTCTAGGAACCTCAGGCATCCCCGGACCACACTTGGGAGAACTGCTGCTAGGCAACATGTGTGTATTTAGAAGACTTTGCCCACATTAGAAGACTTTGCCCAACACTGTGAGTGTTGTAAAGGGAACAGACCTCCAAGGCCACTGAGACCCCACAATCTTGGGCTATTGGCCACCACCACCCATAACTTTCACTACTGCAAAAAGAATTCTTTAAGAAAGGAGCTAAAGAGAAAAACTTTACCCTTGCTGTGCTAGTCTGTTTCGGCCACCATGACAGGATAACATAGACCAGGTGGGTGGCTGATAAGCGTGAGAAATGTCTTTCTCACAGTATGGAGGCAGGGAAGTCCAAGATGGAGGTGCCAGCAGATGGGGTCTCTGGGGAGGGCCCCCTTCCTGATTCACATCCACTGTGTCCTTACACCAAGGAAGGGGCAGGGAGCTTGGTGGGTTCCCTTTCATTAAGGCACTAATATCGGTCATGAGGGCTCCACCTTCAGAACCTAATCACTTCCCAAAGTCCCTCCCACCAATATCCACCACATTGGGTAATTCACATTTAATACACGAATTTGGGGGGAGGAGGGAGAACGACAGAATACAAACAGTCAATAGAACTTACTTGAAAAATACTGTAACTGAAAAAATTTTAAACTTTTAAAAGTTTATTTATCTAAAGCTTTTATTTGTAAACAATCTCTACACCCAAGATGGGGCTCGAACCCACAATCCTGAGATCAAGGGTTGCTTGCACTTTGGACTAAGAGAGCCAGACACCCCTTAAAAGGTTTTTAAACAGAGATTTAAAGTGGTCTCACAACACAGTGTTTTGAAAGAAAAGGAAGTTAGCTTTAAATTTAATTCTTCATAGTAAAGTTTTTGTTTATAGACTGTATTATGACTTATTGCCAGATATTTTATATGCCTGATGTCTCAAACCTTCATTTTCCCAAGTAATGCGTGGTCCCATTGGTGCTTTTAATCTTTCTAATGCATTACCTTCTCCACACTTTATATAGGGTGGTGTTTATTTCCATTCAGGAAGACCTGTTTAAACAACAACTTTGGGTCAACATTCTGCTAGTAATGGATTATATTTTTAAAAATAACGTATTCATTTATTTCTGATTATAAAAGTGAAAACATACTTAGTGAAAAAATTTTAGAAAAAAAAAACAGAAAGGGACACTTGTGTGGTTCTAGTCAGTTAAGTGTCAGACTCTTGGTTTCAGCTCAGGTCATGATCTCAGAGTCATGAGATGGAGCTCTGTTTCTGGCTCCTTGCTGGGTGTGGAGCCCACCAAAGATTTTCTCTCTGCCTCGCCCTCTGCCCCCCCCCACCCCACCCACAACTTGCATGCACATGCGCACTCTCTAAAAAAAAAAAAAAAAGAAAAAGAAAACCCCAGCAAAATATAAAGAAGAAAATAAAGATTACATATAATCTCAGCTTCCAGAGACAAACACTGTCCATGTATTGTGGCTTAGTCCTCCAGTTTTTATTCTACATACACAGTGGACAAGTAGATATCTTCCAGTCAGATGTATCAAACCATTACAATGTGGCATGTTGGTTTCAATGTCTGAAGTAAACTGAGGCCTGTGGGTGACCGACATTGCAAAAACACATGGCTTTGACTTTTATTAAAAGAGCTTTTTGTGAATCTAGGAAGTTAGTATATATTTTTTCATAATTTTACTAGCTGTGAAGAGTTGATTTATTGATGCTACTAACCCATTGAGATTTGGAGCTCAGGGGCAAATAAACCAGAGTTTACCGATTTGTTGGCAAGACTATAGCTTTGCAGGTGATGGGGCCTGATAGACACATCACATAATTTTATACAAGATGCGGGCGCCTGGGTGTCTCAGTGGGTTAAAGCCTCTGCCTTCAGCTCAGGTCATGATCTCAGGGTCCTGGAATCGAGGTCCGCATCGGGCTCCCTGCTCGTCGGGGAGCCTGCTTCCTCCTCTCTCTCTGCCTGCCTCTCTGCCTACTTGTGATCTCTCCCTATCTGTCAAATAAAAAATAAATAAATAAGTAAAATTCAAATAAAATCTTAAAAAAATTGTATACAAGATGCTACGGTAAGAGAAGTGTCTGATGAAATCTTGCAAATGAACTAAATACAGTTTTGTAGGTCTTACCGCTGTTTAGCTTACCACATTAATTACACTTTCACAAATTATCTCTCAAGTGTTCATCCAGTTATTTTCTGAACAGATGGTGTGCTGAAGTCACTTCACTCAGGGTAGGGTAATTAAGCATGAAAATGATGATATGAAATAGGGTCCTGTCTTCCATGGGGGACGCTACAAAGTCTTGCAGGTGGGGTGAATTTAAACAGTGCCTTCAGGTATGTTGTGTTTGAACAGAGAGTGAAGGAGGTGCATACTTGGGTAAAACAGGTTATAAAAACAATAGAAGCTGTTGTTCCTGTATTTCCGGTTGGTAAGGGAAGAACTTTTGGGGCTCACTGACTATCCAAAGACCTGTGGTTTTCAGCGACAAATCCTGAGTGAGTATGTCAGATTTTTCTAGGGCTTGACCTTTCTGCATGAAACTTTTAGATTATAAAACACTTGGGAAGCATTTACCGTTTTGGTGTACTTTCTATCTTTGTTTTTAAGTCAGTCATTTGCAAGTTGCACTAACTCTTCAAGAGGTAAAATTTAATCTAGTCTAGTTGACCATCTGTGCAGTGATGGTCAACATTCTAAAGTGTGTTTTGGTATTTGTAGGGAACTTTTTATGCCTCATAAAGATGGGAAGCTGCAGCACTATTATTTAACGACTGAGAACCAGGAATGCTAAACTACCTGCAGAGTGTGGAAATGTCTCACACAAGGAAGAATGACTCTCATTTTGACCAATTTCCCACGTTCCACCAGAGTTAACCCACTACAGATATAAATTAATGGTCATTTGGTAGATTTTAGAGTAGGATTTATTGTTTTATAGGAAGTTACCAAAAATCCTGTAATTTAGGGGAAGGTGGTATGGACAAGGAAACCCAGATGAATTAAAAACAAAGTCTTTGGAGTGTCCTGATGGCTCAGTCAGTTAAGCTTCTGCCTTCTGCCCAGGTGGTGATCTGAGAGTCCTAGGATCAAGCTCCTCCTAGGGCTCCTTGCTCAGCGGGGGAGTCTGCTCCTCCCTCTACCCTTCCTCTCTGCTCCTGTGTGTGTGCTCTCTCTCTCTCTCTCTCTCAAATAAATAAGATCTTTGAAAAAAAGACATAGTCTTTGAATAAATTACTAAATCTGAGCCTCTTCCTTATGTGATGTATGATTATAACTCTAAAAAAATTGGCAGTAAATAAACCAGAAAGGGGGCTATTAGTGTTGACTGAAAAATTTCCCCTTTTGGAAACATTATATTTGCTCTCTCTGATGACACATGGTGGGCATCCCATCATGTCTCCTGTAGTAGCGTTGAAATTATGCAGTGACTTTTTTTTTTAAAGATTTAATTTATTTATTTGACAGAGAGAGAGATCACGAGTAGGCAGAGAGGCAGGCACAAGGAGAGGGGGAAGCAGGCACCCTGCTGAGCAGAGAGCCCAATGCGGGTCTCCATTCCAGGATCCTGAGATCATGACCTGAGTCGAAGTCAGAGGCTTAACCCACTGAGCCACCCAGGCGCCCCATGCAGTGACTTTTGAAAAAGTATTTTGCAAATTTGCGGTTAGGGAAATCTGATAGCATTTGTGGGGTATATTAACGCTATTCATTTATTCCCTTGGGGGGGATATGATATCTCCTCTTTTTCTCCACTAAGACAGTATGTTGTTGTCTTGGCATAGTATCCTTACTTCATCTAAATTTCTTTCTCTTATCATTTACCAATATGAATCACATTTGTTCCCCTGCCATTTCATTTTTCTGTTTTTCTTGTGTGGACTATCTTCTGATGCGTTTCTCAAATCCAAACCTTTTGATGACAAGGAGGTGCAAGGTTGTGCCCACTTCATATCTTGTCGTGCTTCCCTGTTCCCCAGGGTGTGGTCCCCAGGGCAGAGCCAGAGCCTTGCTTGGAGCTGGATAGTCTTACAGAATCCATAGCCCTCCCAGAACTACTGAATCACCATCTGCATTTTTGACAAGATCCATAGGGCATTCATAAGTACATCCAAAGTTAGAGAAGCACTGTGATAATGTAGCCATGCCCTATGGTTCATATAGGGAAATACTGGAAAATTATGTAATGTTTTTGAATTTTATTTAAATTCAATTAATTAACATACACTGTATCATTAGTTTCGGAAGTAGAGTTTGGTAATTGATCAGTTGCGTAGAACACCCAGTGCTGATCATATCTCATGCCCTCCATAATGCCCACCACCCAGTGACCCCATCCCCCCCACCCCACCCCCTCCAGCAACCTCAGTCCCTTACGGTTTGTCTCCCACATAATATTTTAGTATAAATTTTGTTACAGTCTGTATTATGTCCCCTCAATTCATATATTGAATCTCTGACACCCTGACCCCAGAATGTGACTGTATTTGGAGACAGAGCCTTCACAGAGGTGATTAAGTTACAATGAGGCCCTTTCCCTTGTAGTGTTTTAGAAAGTAGAACTGCCATTTATTTTTTCTCGATGGTAATCCCTAAAATTTAAATATTTATTTATTATTTGGCAAAGTCAGAAATTGATGATTTTGACTGATGTGGAATTCAAGAACACACGTGGTTGCCTAGTATTTTGATGTATCTCTCTTGATCCAAGATACAAGAGAATTTGTTTTCTTTACACAGTTGGGTAGAATATTTTGTGTGTGTGATATTTTATTTTGTGATACTTTATTTTTTGATATAAGTAAGTCTAGCTTTATTGTATTGTGATTAAAGAATGTGACCTGCATTACGTCTACTGTTGGAAACATGTTCAAGTTTTTCCACAGACTCATATATGATCAAGTTTAAATGGGCACTTGCAATGCAGATGTATTACCAACTCTGAGTGAACAAAATATACCATGTTTTATTGGATCTAACTCACAGTGTCTTACTTTTACATTTAAAAAACCCTGATTGAGATTCATCTTTCCATTTTGGCATCTTCTAATTACTTTTGGCCAGATGGCACTTGAGTGTGGTTGTTATTGCTGGCGCACGAACAAACTTGGTCCCAGCTGTGTATGTCATTGACTCTTCAACTGAGTTATGTTTGCCTTGCTGGCTCTGTACATGTTGGGTTTAATTACCATTTTGAATGTGGGTGAAAAGATTATAGTATGTTTTGGCACTGAAACGAAAAGTTACTGGGCACAGAGAAAAGCTTGGAAATAAAGAAGAAAAGAATAAATTTGATGTTGGTAAGGCAAATATTGTTGGTGGAAGAGTTGCTGTAATTCCACATTTTCTTGCAAAAACAACCGAAGATTTTATAGATGCTTCAGACAATAAAGGACAGTAATTATCAGTAGATGGACCTGTGTGGTGTTTTGTTCCTGAGATACGTACAGGAGTATACTTACTGTACACCAAACAAAGAAACCGAATCTAGGAGAAATTGCCAAATCCCTCAGAAGAGGTGAAATACCTGTCACAATGAGCAGAGGATAGTGAGACTTGATCATGTATTTTGCAGGGCTACAATTAAGGCATTGTGTCCTACCTTGATAGCATTTATTCTTTCTGTGCTACAAGAAAAAAAGTGTTGTTTTACAACTGATGGCATCTTACATTTAAAGAAATGTAATGTATTGACCAGGTCTACCTTATCATGTTATTTATATCCTCACATCCTTTTTAAAAAACCTATTTGATCTGCTTTGGACTCAGAGGTGCAATTAAAGTCTCCTCAAGTAGGTGTGTCTAATTCTGTATGTCCTGTAGTATCTGCTCTTTGACTATCGCCAGCATGCTTTTGGTGCACATCTATCCATGACTGTTACATTGTCGTTGTAAATTCCATCAATTAGTATTGCAAGTAGCTCACCTGGTCTCGTTTCACGTGTTTTTGGCATAAATTCTTACTCCCTGATACTAAGATTGTAATTCCTGCTTTCTTTTACTTTGCATTTGCCTAGTTTACTTTTGTCCATCCTTCTATTTTCAACCTTTGTGAATCACTTTCTTTCAGGTATGTTTCTCACACATACTAGAGTTTGGTTTTTGCTTTGTGATCTAATCTGAAAATCTGTTGATTTATAAAAGGTGCATGAGCACATTTTCTTTTTTTTTTTTGATGTGACAAGCATATTTTATTTTTTCTATGTTTTTATATTTTCTGTTTTGGGGATTTTAAAATTCTTTTGTGATGTAATTGTTTTCTTCACTGTTTTGATAACCCTGATATTTGGTGAAGTTTGCATTTTTGGTGACTTTTTTTTAAGATTTTATTTTTAGGTAATCTCAACACCCAAATTGGGGCTCAGACTTACATCTATGAGATCAAGAGTCATGTGCTCTACTGATGGGGCTAGCAGGTGCCCCCATTTTTCTTGAATTTTATAATTTAAAATGTTTAGTTTAGAAAATATATGCTTTACCAAATCATATATCTGATAAAGGAATTATATCCAGAATACAGAAAAAAAACTCTCACAATTCTATTATAAATAGACAAAACCCAATTTACAAATGGATAAAGGATTTGAATAAACATTTCCCTAAAAAAAAAGACGTGAATGAATAATAAAACACATGAAAAGATGCTCAGGTAATTACTATCAGGCAAATGCAAACAAACCCACAATGAGATACTACTTTATATTTTTTATGTTATGGACTAAATGTTTGCATTCTTCCAAAATTCATATGTTGTAAGACCTAACCTCCTATGAGACTGTATTTGGAGACAGAGGCTTTATGGAAATAATTAAGATAAATGAAGTAGTAAGGGCAGGCCCCTAATCCAATAGAATTAGTGTCCTTATAAGAAGAGGATTGATCATAGTGCTTTCTCTCTTTACACACATAAAGAAGTCATGTGAGCACACATAAGATGGCACCCACCACTTACATGCCAGAAATAGTCTCACCAGGAACCAAATTGGCCACCACCTTGATCTTGGACCTCTCACCCTCTAGTACTATGAGAAATCTTTCTAGTATTTAAGCCATTCGGTCTGTGGTATTGCATATGGCAGCCCAACCTCATATACCCTTGAATAGCTATAGTCACAAAGCTGACTCATTACATGTATTGTTGAAGATGTAGAGAAATTAAAATTCTCTTATATTGCTGGTGGGATTGCGAAATGATGTAAGGTGCTTACAGAACAGTTTGTTCCTCAAAATGTTAAACCTATACTTCCTTTAAGATTCAACAGTTCTTGGGCGCCTGGGTGGCTCAGTGGGTTAAAGCCTCTGCTTTTGGCTCAGGTCGTGATCTCAGGGTCCTGGGATCGAGGCCCGCATTGGGCTCTCTGCTCAGCAGGGAGCCTGCTTCCTCCTCTCCCTGTTTCTCTGCCTGCCTCTCTGCCTACTTGTAATCTCTCTCTGTGTGTCAAATAAATAAATAAAATCTTAAAAAAAAAAAAAGATTCAATGGTTCTCTTCCTAGGCATCTACCTGAAAGAAATGTACATGTGGAAAGCACATGTCCATATGAAACTTGCTCAAGAATGTTCATAATGGCATTATTCACAATAGCTAAAAAATGGAAGTCACTCCAGTGTCCACCACCTGATGAATGTGTAAAGAAATGGGATATGTGCAGACAATAAAATATTCATCAGTGGAAAGGAATGAAGGATGTAGTGTGATGGACGAATTTTGAAAACATTAGGCTAAGCGCAATGAGCCCAACCCCAAAGGACAAATACCATATGATTCCATTTATGTGAGATATCTGGGAAAGTCAAATTCATAGAAAAGGAAAGTAGATCAGTGGTTACCAGGGGCTATGGGAGGGAGGGGGGGCAGACAGAAAATGTGGAGTGACTGCTGATGTGCATGGTCTCCTTGGAGTAACAAAAGTGTTCCAATATTGTGGTGAGGGTGGCACAACTCTGTGAAAACCACCGAATTGTATACTTGGAATGGGTGGCCTTTATGGTATATAAATTATATTTCAATAACACCGTTAAAAACCAGGGGCGCCTGGGTGGCTCAGTCAGTTAAGTGTCTGACTCTTAATTTCAGCTCAGGTCATGATCTCAGGGTTGTAAGTTCAAACCCTGAGTCGGGCTCCATGCTGGGTGTGGAGCCTGCTTGGGATTCTCACTCCACAACTCCCCCTCCCCCATTGCTTGTGTGAGTGTCCACCCATGTGCACGTGCATTCTCTCTCTCTCTCTCAAAAACATAACAAACCAAAACTGCTAAAAACCAAAAAGAAAAGTTTTTTCTTTATATATATGTATGTATGTTTAGTGTTAGGGTTAGGGTTAACGTATACATTTTATACACACATGTAGATGTACATATATATGTTAGTATACATAGTATTGTATATGTATATACCTATATGTACATATACTATATATGTATATATACACACATAGTATTGTACACATACACATATACATCACATATACACCATGCATGTACAAACATGTATGTATACATATACATGTATATGTACATATGTATGGGGGTTTTTTTAAAGAAAACTTGAGCCCCAAAGTGGGGCTCGAACTCACAACCCTGATATCAAGAGTGACATGTTCTAGTGACTGAACCAGCCAGCCACCCCAAAAGTTTTTTTCCAATAAAAGACATGATTTAAAGTTCCATGCAGGGGTGCCTGGGTGGCTCAGTGGGTTAAAGCCTCTGCCTTCGGCTCAGATCATGATCTCAGGGTCCTGGGATCGAGCCCCGCATCAGGCTCCCTGCTCGGCAGGGAGACTGCTTCCTTCTCTCTCTGCCTGCCTCTCTGCCTACTTGTAATCTCTCTCTGTGTCAAATAAATAAATAAAATCTTAAAAAAAAGTTCCATGCATTTCAAACATGGAACAATATATACGAATAATATGTAAGAGAGAGAAAGGTATAATAATAAGCTATGTGGGAAAAAAGCATTACTAGAGTCACAAAGGATCACTACATGTTAATATAAGGCTCAATTCAGATAAAAGATAGACAAATTCTAAACTCTTATCCATTTACTAAAATGGTAACAAATATAAAAAGTAAAATTTGTTAGCATTTTGAGAGGAAATGGGATAATTCCCTAAGCAAGAAGGAGATTTTAATCTCTCTCTCACTAGATGATCCTTAAAGCAGAAAAAAATCAACAAGGTATTAAAGATTTACACAACATGATTAACAAGTGAGATCTAATGGACATATAATCCGATACATTCTTATCAAGCACATATAGAACATTTTTAAGATCTGTTTACCTGGTAGTCACAAAATTAAACACAAAACTATCCAAAAAAAGAAAATCACAATCTCTGTAACACATATACATTTTATTGCAATATTTTAAAAACTAAAAAATTTCTAAAAAGGTAAATCTCAAAGACGATTCTTTGGACAAAACAAAAATTTGACTACCATCTACAAGATAGATTAAGGAAAAAAGGAAGAGACAATATTATGAATGAAAAGGGAGAAATCAGTGTAGATGCAGGACAGATTAAGAAGAAAGAACAAATTAGGGACAATATTATCTTAATATATTTGAAAGCTTTCATGAAATAGATAAATTTATGTAAACTATGACTTAATAAAATACTTCAAGGTGAAAGAGAGAATCCATATAGGCTTCTAATGATTAAATAAACTGAATTGGTGGGTTTAAAAGTTTTCCCTACAGGGGTACCTGGGTGGCTCAGTTAAGTGTCTGCCTTCAGCTCAAGTCATGATCCCAGAGTCCTGGGACCCAGCCCCACATCGGGCTCCCTGCTCAGCGGGGAGCCTGCTTCTCCCTCTCCTCCCGCCTTGTGCTCTTTTTGGCGATCTCTGCCTCTCTCTCAAATAAATAAATAACATCTTTAAAAAAAAGAAAAGGTTGGTGAGTGCTGTAAAAGGTGTAAGGCTGATGATTCATAGACCTGTACTCCTGGGGGAAAATAATAAAAAAATTTAAAAAAGAAAAAAAGAAAAGGCTTTCCCTAAAAAATAAACCTAACAACTTGGTCCACATAATTTGACAAACAGGTTTTACCAAAAATTCAGGGACCAGATAATTTCTCTCATTACCTCTGTCTCTCTCTCTCTCAAATAAAAAAGTACCATCTTTAAAAAATAAAAAGCTTTCCCTACCAAGTAAATCTAACAATTTTGTCTACATAATTTGATAAGCAAGTTTTACCATAAATTCAAGTGCCAGATAATTGTAATTTTACTATTGAGCACAGAAAGAGAATAAAATTTTCCAAAATCATTTTCATAAGCTGGTATAACCTTGATACCAAAAAGAAGTCTAAGAGAAAAATAGAATTTACCTACACTCAATAACATAAAGATAATAAAAATTCCAGGCAAAATATTTGCAAATTGAATTCAGTGGTATATAACAGATACCTCAGAGTGGATTTGGTTTAACTCCAGATATGCAAGGCTGAGCCAACAGGAGACAATGTTAGAATACTTCACCATGCTGAAACATTTCCACATGTGCAGAAAATTTTTTCCAGATGCAATTCCAGATGAAAGGTAAAACAATAAAGCTTTTAGAGGAAAACATATGAGAGTATCTTCCTGGTCTTGGAAGAGGGCAAGATTTCATAAACAGGACATAAGATACACTAACCATAAAAGAAAAAATTAGAAAATGGACTATATTAGTATCTGAAATTTCAGTTCATCAAAAGATACTGTTAAGAGATGATGAAAGCAATTGTGAGAGAAGATACCCGGTAAACAAGTATCTGATAAAAGCCTTAAATCTAGAATATCTAATAACTCCTACAAATCAATAGGAAAAGGACAGACAATCCTAACAGAAAAAATAGGGACACTATGTAAACAGTGAAACCACATAGGAGGATGTCTGAGTACACAACAAGCATGTGAAGAGGCATTCAACTTTATTAGTTGTCAGGAAAATGCAAATTCAAACTGTAGTAAGATACCATTACAAACCCACAAAAAAGGCTAATATGAACGAGGCAGAAAACACCAAGTGCCGGCAAGGCTGTAGAGGGTCTGGGATTTTCAGACATTCCTGGCAAGACTATGCAAGTCAGTCCAACAATACAGAGGTAAACGTTTTGGCAATACCTCTTCTCTCTGAACACATTGCATCTCCTATATCAGAAATTTCACCCTGAAGTTGCACGCATACATCACCATATATCACCAAAAACATGCACTACAATTTTCATGGCAGCGCTATTTGTAATAGCCCCCCGTTGGAAATAACCCAAAAGCCTATCAACAGTAAAAAGAAAAAACAAGCTGTGATATGTTTACACAGCAATGACCAGTAAAGAGGATGAATCACTCACATACCTTTTCTCAGGAGGCTATGAGATAATGTGGCTTTAATTAAGGGAGTAAACCAAGACAAAGATAGGGTTCTGAGAAAACAAGGATCCAATGCAATGGACAGACAAAAGGATGCTCCAGGAAAATGTTGATGAGAGATCCCAGAGCAAAAGCTGTTCAACTGGTCTGGAGAGCCCCCTACCCTGACTGGAGCCCACTGGGAAGCTCTAGGAGGGACTGCCCCGCAGAGAATGGACTGAGTATCTTCTGTATCTGATCTTATGGAGAAAAGAATTTCAAAACTGAGTGAAAGTGCAGGGTTTGCTGTGGTCTCAATGTTTGTGTGTCCCCTCTTCCCCTGAGTTTGAAATTTCGTTGTTGCAATCCTAACTCTCGAAGGGGATGGGATCAGGAGGTGGGGCTTTGGAAGTGATTAGGTTATGGAGGTGGAGTCCTTATGGATGGGATTTGTGCCTTTATGAGGAGAGACCCCACAGAGCTTCCCAGCTTCTTCACCACATGAGGATCCAATGAGAAGTCTACAGTCCCCAGTGAGAAGTCTACAGTCCAGAAGGGGGCTCTGCCTGAACCAGGCTGGCGCTCTGTTCTTGGACTTCCATTTTCCAGAACTATGAGAAATAACTATCTGTGGTTTATAAGCTGCCCAGTCTGTGTTATTTTGTTATAGCAGTCCAAATGCACTGAGAGAGAGTGCAGCCGAGAAAGCAAAGGCAGGGGGAGGGGCAGAAGGAGAAGCAGAAGCAGGCTCCCCGCTGAGCTGGGAGCCCAACGTGGGGCTCAATTCCAGGACCTGGGATCATTACCTAAGCTGAACTCAGCTTAACCGACTGAGCCACCCAGGTGCCTTCTAAGTACTTTTATAATCTCACTCTATTTGGAGTCAAGGGATGAGAAGTATGCTTATTGCCAAGTGCAATGTGTATGGGGTATGTGCGTTTGTGTGTGTAAGTAAGAGGACAGAAACTGACAGACTGATCAAGCCCATATTATTATTTTTATTTATTTATTTTAAAAAAGTATGTATTTATTTTTTTTTTTGACACAGAGAAATCACAAGTAGGCAGAGAGGTAGGCAGGCAGAGAGAGAGGAGGAAGCAGGCTCCCCTCTGAGCGGAGAGCCCGATGCGGGCCTCGATCCCAGGACCCTGAGATCATGACCTGAGCTGAAGGCAGAGGCTTAACCCACTGAGCCACCCAGATCAAGCCCATATTAATTCCTCATCACCTATAGCGTAAAATCAGTAGATAAAGGCTAAAATGGGAAATTCAAGAAGTGGTGGTATATGCACATTAAAGACTTGGAGCTCAGTATCAAAAGAATGGGCAAAAATAGTTCAAAGCTCTGGGAAATGGGAAATGGCAGTGGGATGTGAGTGGGGTGACAGGTTGGGGGGTGAGGAACAGCCGGGATTGAAAACAAATTTTTTTAACTTAAATTCAATTAGCCAACATATAGTACATCATTAGTTTTAGATGTAGAGTTCAATAATTCATCAGTTGTGTGTAACACCCAGTGCTCATCACATCACGTGCCCTCCTTAATGCCCATCACCCAATTACCCCATCCCTCCCATCTACCTCCCCCGAAAAAAAACTTTAATTTTTAAAATAAACCTTTTGGAATCATTTGACTCTTTATACCACGTGTATATAATTTTCGGTAAAAAAAAATAGGAAGGAAAAGAATATATGGTCAACTGTGTTGAATGGCCCCCCCCACGCACACAGAAAACAGAAAAGAAGTGGGGTTTTTTTTTTGGCAACATGGGCTCATTGGTGACCCCTGAAAACAGCAATTTCATTCTACTACAGAAATTAAGGATGGATCTGGGCACCTGGCAGGCTTAGTCGGTGAGCAGGTAGCCCTTTGTCTCGGGATTGTGAGTTTGAGCCCCACACTGGTAGAGGTTACTTAAAGATAAAATCTTAAAAAAAAAAAAAAGATAATGATAAACACTGAAAACACTTAGTCGACATTACTTTTCCGAAGAATGGCACATATTTTCATTAAGGATGTTATTTTTGTTTTTATGGGTTTTCTCTCATCTCACTTATGGGCAGAACCTAAAGGAATTACCCACATACTTTTAGTTTGTTATTAATTACAGGTTATGCATTGCCCTTCTCTCTAAAGTCATTTGGTTGTAGAAACTTCAAAGGATAAATAATGTGTAACCTTCACACCTTCCCACCCAGCCTGTGCTCATGGTAATTCTTTCCTTGCACCTGAGAGCTTCTCCCAGGTGAACCAGTGATGAGTCATTCTTTGCTTTCTGGGCTGGGTTCCACCATTGGCATGTGGAAGTTATAAAGCCACCGGTCTAGGTGAAGGGTGAAAAATTAAGATACACAGTTACACTTCCCCGCCCTCTTCTCTGCACCAACCCCTTCTCACCTTCCAACCAAGTTAGGATGCCACCGGAGAAAGGGAGAGAAGGAGGGGATAGACCACACAGGAAGAAGTGGGTGGAGAAAGGCCTCAGTGTTCAGCCTGAGCAGAGAGCCAAAGTCATGGTAGTCGGCTCCTAAAAGCCCTCCAATCTCCAGCCAAGTGAAGCTGTTTCACGGCTCTGCTGCGTGGTTCAGAGTCCCGTCTAAATGCAATCTCCGCCTCTAGAAATTCCATCCAGAGCCCTGGACTCTGGGGGTGGTGGAGAGAGAGGACCCGTCCCATATGTAACTTTGTCCATTTGCATACCAGGGAGTGAAACACCTTCTTGTAGGGTGACTACAGTAATATTACAATAGTTTTATTCTTTTATTCAGCATTTTCTTCAATGAGTTTACAAATGAAACCCGTTACTCTTCTTTAAGAAAAATTAAATATTTCCAGAATATCAACACCAAAGTTTGCCAAAAAAATCTCGTCCTCTTCTCTTCACGGCATTACACATTGGATAAGGCCGTGAACGGCTGCAGGCCAAGTGTGATTTAAAATACATACGATTCCAAGGAATGATGAAGTATGAAGTAATTTGTTTTGAACTAATAAACTAGTTTCAGCTGAAGCATTTGTAAGATTTTTTTTAAATGACCCAAATATTGTTTTTTTTTAAAGATTTTATTTATTTATTTGATACACAGAGAGAGAGATCACAAGTAGGCAGAGAGGCAGGCAGAGAGAGGAGGAAGCAGGCTCCCTGCAGAGCAGAGAGCCCGATGCGGGCCTCGATCCCAGGACCCTGAGATCATGACCTGAGCCGAAAGCAGAGGCTTTAACCCACTGAGCCACCCAGGCGCCCCGAAATATTGTTTTTGAAAAACCTAGAAACCCTCATACTTGTAAAGAACTGGGCCACTTTACGTGCTCGGCTAGACAGATATGAAGGCCTGGCGATTCCAAGCACCGTGATTTGGCACTGACATTCTGCTGTGTGACAACGATTTCTGAGGTTTTAAGTACTTATCTGAGCTAATCATAGGTAAAAGGGCAACAATCTTGCGCTTGAAAAATCCTGTGAGGTTTCTAAACGTTGCCAATCCTGACTTTCATTTGAATCTTTTTTTCAAACCCTCGGAGACTAAAAAGTGAATTCTCATTTTACATTTTAAGAGCTGGGCTTTATGATGATACAAGTTGCCATTTCCCCAACAGTCTGAAAGATGAGTCTCTGAGCTTCATCCAAACGCTAGCGCTTTTTCCTAAGAATCCATTGTTTTAGAACTGAAATAGTAAAGATATTTCTAAGTTAAACCTACATTTTATCTGAAAAGCAGAAACTGCCCATCATCCTTAGGCTGTTTCCACATTTGCATAGCGAAGCATCAATGGCTGAAACATTAGGGAATCAGGCACCCTCCCTGGCATTTGAAGAAATACTAAATCATTCTTTTAGAAGCAGATACGACGTGTGACCGAAAGCATGAGATTGTCTTGCATCTGGAAACACAGATTTAATCTTACTGGATGGACTCTTCCTTCTGTTGCTGGAACATAGCCCTGAGGGCATTTCAGTGTCACAAGAGTACAGCAGCTGCTTTGAGCGAAGCAAAAAGCAGGGTTTAGAAACAACTCATGTGAAAATGATTTAGGGAATGTCGCCAGAAGTTAGGGAATGTCGCCAGAAGTTATATCAATTTCCACCCATTCTGAGGTTTCCACCAAAAAAAAAAAAAAAAAAAAAAGGAAAAAGAAGAAGAAGCCAGTATACTCTTGGTTTGGTCTGCATTAATTGATGAGCACAGTTGACAGTTGCTCCCTACTTCAGAAATATGACATTTAATTCCGGATGTTACATTTTGGAAGGAACAGAGAGACAACTGCCAAGTCCTCATGGAGAGAGATCAGGAGCATGAATGAAGGGCCTGGACACGTGTCGCACCAGGAAGAGTGAAACAAACTAACCTGAGCGTGGTTAGCTTTGCGGAAAGTGTTGTCTTCCTTTGTGCCCGCTGCCTTTACATTTTTGAAAGGTGTTTTGCGGAAGATGGATTAGACCTAGCTCATATTGCCTCAGGGTGTAGAACCCAGCCCAAAGGATGACCGTTACAGGGAGACGGATTTTGGCAACATTTTCCAAAGACCATTTTTATTAATGTTTTCCAAACACGGGCGGAGGTGCTTCAAAAAATATTGAATCGCGGGCTCGAGATCTGTCGAAATAGGCCGGACAACTCTTGGCACGGAGATTCAAATATCGGGTGGGTTGTTAATGGGTTGTTAATGAGGCCATCTTTAAAGTCAACCCCAGTGTCTGATAGGAGATTTCAGAACTTCAGAGCAACTGAGTAAATGTTCTGTTCACTTAAGAATGTGACTGCGGTATCCTGTAGGATAATTTGCAGCGCAGAGCTTCCCCTGGGCACAGCCTCCGGTGATCCCCCATCCCTACACCCAATGTGATTGGGACTCTCTTGAGGTGCTTCTTGGTTCCAAAGGGCGGTCCTTGTTCCTGTCTCCTGGCCAGAGCTAAAACTCGGAGGCCCAAGCTCCACCCTTCTCCCTCCTGGCTTAGGGACATCCATGCCTAAAGAAGTTGCTCTAGAAGAGATGCAATCTCCGTACTGTTATTGATGCAGGCAGGAGGAGGGAGTCTGGTATCCAGCTGAAACCCGGAAAAATCAAAGCAATCCTCGACTCACGTCTGTTGCTGTCATGTGGCCTTGCTCGTCCTGTCCAAGTCTCCAAGGCTGAAACCGTGTCCCTAACACAGGTCCAGGTAAATTCTGGCTATAGGCCAGGTGCCTCTCACGAAGGTCCAGGGTACTAAAAATCCTGAGATTCCCAGGTGCAACGGGGAACACCTG
This sequence comes from Ailurus styani, assembly GCA_002007465.1. Taxonomy (NCBI): domain Eukaryota; kingdom Metazoa; phylum Chordata; class Mammalia; order Carnivora; family Ailuridae; genus Ailurus; species Ailurus styani. Next base: position 2,087,666 of record LNAC01000110.1, on the reverse strand, counting down.
CACAGAGAGGGCTTTATGCTAAAATCACATAATAAGTTAGTATAAGTTAGTATAAATCCAGTGATTTAGGGGCTAGTTTTCCATAGCATCTAGTTATCTCTGTTAGTTTCCTTCCTTCCTTCCTTCCTTCCTTTTTTTAAGATTTTACTTATTTGAGAGAGAGAGAAATCACAAGCAGGGGGAAGGAGCAGAGGAAGAGGAAGAAGCAGACTCCCCACTGAGCAGGGAGCCCCACACGGGGTTTGATCCCAGGATCCTGAGATCATGACCTGAGCTGAAGGCAGACGCTTAACCAACTGAGACACCCAGGCACCCCTCCTTTTTCTTTATAAATATCTTTAGGATTCTATTTTCTCCTCATACTTCAATGTATCTGCCCTCAGAAGCACTAAGCCTACTTTTTTTCCCCCAACCTACTCCTTTCGACTGGCCCTGTGACTGGCCCAGTGCCTTCTCTTACAACCTACTGGCCAGGAGGCGTATGAAGGTATGAGGAAGTTAAGGAGAGACAGAAAGGAGGAAGAGGAGGGGGAAGAGAGGGAGGAAGATGAGGAGAAAGGGGAGGAGGAAGAGGAAAAAGAACTGGAAGGGTCAGGGGGTGAAGGTGGAGGAGATAAAAGTAGAAAGGAGGGGACGGGGAGTGAGGAGGGGAAGGAGAAGAAAAAGAAAGCAGTTTCCTACTTAGACTGTGTGTCATGTTTGCAGCCAGGTGCAAATTTTCTGCCCTTCACACACAAGTCTTTGTTCCCATCCCTGATTATTTTCTTAGGCTGAATCCCCAGAAGTAAACTGCTGAGAGAGGGAATGAACATGTTAAGTTTTTTTCAAACATATTATCAATTTCCCCTGCTGTTACTCCTTTGAACTGGTTTCTGGAAATCTCTTCTTGACTGGATTTAGGCATTCTACTGGTCACTTAGCTTGCCTTGCCTGCACTTGTGTTTGCAAGGTTTGGATGGTATAAAAGTTGTTCCCTGCCACCCTCTACTTAAAAGTTAAAAGATCTAGGGACTTCTATGGAGGATAGTCTTAGAGATCACATTTGCTTGTTGTTGGCATGCAAGGGTTTCTGGTGTTTCACTATTAAATATAATGTTGGCTTTTGGCTTAAGATAGACATTCTTAAAATCAGGTCAAGAAAATATTCGTCTTACTCGAGTCAAAATTCTTGGTTTCAAGTTTCTTTCCCATCAGAAACAGAATCCAGGTGACTTACTGGAAGAAAATTTCGCAAGGCTATTTGATCACTCATGGAATCTCTGGGAAGACTAAAGACCCCAACTCAAACTGTAAAAACAAGAAAGCCTGGGAATCATGAAATTGGGGATTCCCTTGAAGTGTGGGAGTTTTGCTTATTCCTTGAATAGCCTATGGGAAGCGTCCATTAATAAATATCAGGCTTGCAAATCACCTGAAATCATCTAGTTCAAGGATCCACCTGATATTTAAATCTTTGATGCAATGTTCCTACCAAGTGGTGACCCATCCATCTCTGTGCAAATGCCAGTCATGGTCTTGCCAATTTTCTTTGACTTCCTGTAGTCTTTATTGTTTCTCTTTTTATCCCTTAGGTCATCAGAAAAAACCTAATGCATTCTGTTTCCTCTGCCGACATTGCTTTTGTACCATTTTTATAAGATACAATTATACTGATCTTTTTTTTTTTTAAAGATTTTTTTTTTTTTTTATTCATTTGACACAGAGAGAGAGATTACAAGCAGGCAGAGAGGCAGGCAGAGAGAGAGGAGAGAGGAGGAAGCAGGCTCCCTGCTGAGCAGAGAGCCCGATGTGGGCCTCGATCCCAGGACTCTGGGATCATGACCTGAGCCGAAGGCAGCGGCTTTAACCCACTGAGCCACCCAGGCGCCCAATTATACTGATCTTTTAAAAGTAAATTCGAATTTTCTGTCTTATAAAAGATAAAAGCTGGGAAGTTTGATTGCAGCCAAAATTTTTCCCCAAAACTAGTTAGGTTGAGATGCTTCTGCCCCCCTCTGTAGTCTGCAGATTCTACCATCTCTGCTTTCAGCAAAGTTCTAACTGCCCCTGCTTCTTTGCATTACCCACTCCTGACTCAGAATCCTAGGTGAGGGTCTCTGGTTAATCAGGTTTGGTTGGTGTTCGCTCTGTGGTTCTCAGGGAGAGGGAATCAAGTGACTGGCTTTTTAAGTGGTTCCCCTTATCCCACCAAGATTCACAAAACTCCACACCTCAGAATAGGATCCGACCCTGGATAGCCAAAAGCAGAAATGTCAGTCTGCTGCCCATCTATTCTGAGTTTACTAAAATATTACACCGGGAGTCAAAAATGATCACCCTTGCAGCATTTGAAATGACCACACGACTTTTTGCTTTATACCTATTGCTGTAGTAACTGTATTTATAGATTTAGTTGAATCATCTTTCCATTCTTGGAATAAAAGCCACTTGGTTTTGACATTGTGTCTTTGAACGTACAGCTGGATTCTATTTGCTACTACTTTATTTAGTTAGGGTTTTCATGGTTGGTTAATTCGTTGACGAATGACATAGGTATGCATAATCCATTTTAGGATTTGATATTGGTGTTTTGACTGCACTATAAAATACTCTGGAGGATTTCCCTCTCTATTTCTTGGAGCAGTTTAAATACTTGCAAACACTTCTATATTGCATATTATGTACTTCTAAGTGTAATGTAGTATAGGTGTGCAGTGTAGTGTATTATGTATATTAACTCATTTAATCTCTGCAACAACCATATGAAGTTAGTACCATTATTTCCATTTTACACAAGGAAAAACTGGCAAGGGGTTAAGTAACCTGCCCAAGGCCACAGTGTAAATCAGCATCAGAGTGATATGTTCCTGAACATTAGAAAACTTTTACCTGTGAAATATATCCAGGAATGGTATTTATTTGGTTAAGATGCTCTTTGACAATTTAAAAAATAAAATCCTAGAACAGTGGTTCTCAAAGTACGGTCCTCTGACCAGCAGCATCAGCATCACTTGGAAAAAGACCTCATGAGTCAGAAACTCTGGGGTAGGTCCCAATGCTCTGTGTTTTAAGAAGCCTTCCAGATGTTTCTGATGCTAGCTGAATGAAGAACCACGAAGCCAGAAATATAACCATATTAGTCAGACATTCAGCAGAACACTGCTGAACCAAGAGGTAAGGGCAGATTCCAAGTTTAGGATTGGAATCTTCAAGAATGTCTTTTGACGTTGTTTGCATAGCTCTTCTTCCTTTGGGGAATTGGTTCTCTCCTACAGCAATGCAATCGTGTGATATTGGGTGGGGTTTCTCAACCAGGACCCTGCTCCGTGGGCACAGAACATTCCAAACATTCCTAATACCCTATTTATCTGGTTTTAGTAGGCAAAGGCACGCAACCCAAGTCAGGCCAGTGAAAATCCCTTCTGGGCTTTACATTTAGAGCTGTTTTGCTTTTTGCATTATGGAGGTGAGAGCAGGTGATAACTGGGGGATATTGTCTGATAATTTCCCTGTCATGTGGAGAAAGTCCACCTGCCTAGAAAGGAATAGGTCCATAACAGTGCAAAAAGAAAAAAAAATTGAGATTGAACCCTGACAAGCTCATCTGAGACCCTGAATGTGTCATCCTGAAACCAGCCCTACCCTGAATTTACCAGTTACACAAGCCAATGAATTCTCGTACATTCAGGCTACTTTGAGTTGGGTTTCTGTCACTTGCAACGGAGAGCTCGCTGGCTTCTGTACTAGAGGTAGAGAGAGTTAACCTATTTCATTCATAGCAATATTTTAATTTTCAAATCTGCCAGTATTTTGACAACACCAAAGGGCTTATCTAAATTATACTTCTGTACTCCTTTGTACCTTAAACATTGTATAGCCAGTTAAAGTAATTTGGCCTTTGTATGCTGTTGGTCTATAAACCTGCATTTTTGTTTGAACCCGAGCCATTAGTTCCATCTGTCACCAGTCATCTATGACACTTTTGTTTCCCCCACAGCTGGTAGCCGCCACAGAAAATATCAATTCTCAACTGCTGACTCCTTTGGGAGGTTTGCTCACTTGGAAAGAGACTCAAAAGGGCAAACTTTGGCAGCTCTCTTTCCTCTCTTTGGCTTAACCATAAGGGAAACCCTAACATGTAGGCAGCACTCAGTAAATATTTATTGAATAAGTGAAATGAAACCCAGGAGAAAATTTTATTAAAATAATAATTAAAAAAAAACCACGAGGATTTTATTTCAGCAGCTCAATTCAGCACCCATGCGTGAACCTAGGGAATGTATTCACTTTGGCAAATCTGAAGTAGGGGGGCCGAGTGGAAATACGGTCACAGAGGCTGTATGACTGAGCCTGTAAGCCTTAGGCCAGCACAACCAGGACACCTGCGCCACGCGGCCCTAGGCCTGGGCTATGTCAGGTGGCGGGTGAGCCGTGAGCCTTCAGCCAGGGCTGCTTATCTCTGACCCAGCTTTACCTCCTCAGCTGTCCAAGTGGATTACTATATTGTCTTGGCTCCCAGCCGAAGCTGGCTTAGATGTGTATTTCTGAAATGTTTACGGCCAGTGAGATTCCTGCCTGGCTTGTGCTCAGCACGTTACTCTGGTGAGACAGCCCTAATGGGATATAAATTCCATTGAAAAATAACCTCAGGGAGACCTGTTCCTTCCAGTTGGAGTACTGGAAGAATCCCTGCAAACATTGTTGTGGTTTTCTTTGTGATTCTGGCTCTTTTTTTTTTTTTTTTAAATTGGCCCCCGAGAAGAAGAAAACAATTAGGTCTCCCGGTAGATCATCTTTCTTTCTTTTCTTTCTTTCTTTTTTTTTTTTACAAAAGCAAATTTGTTTAACCTCCAAGTATAAGTATCCTTTGGCTAGCTGAAGTCTAAAGAGTATATATTTAAAGAACGAACTCTGTTTTTTTTTTTTATCATTTTTTAAAAGATTTTATTTATTTATTTATTTGAGAGAGAGAGAGAGAGAGAGCACAAGCAAGGGGAGCAGCAAAGGGAGAGGGAAAAACAGACTCACCACTGAGCAGGGATCCCAAAGTGGGGCTTGATCCCAGGGCCCCGGGATCATGACCTGGGTGGAAGGTGTGTACCCAACTGACTGAGCCACCCAGGTGCCCCCAAAATGAACTTTTTGAAAAAAATACATAGAATTGCAAATTTCATATATTCCAGATATAGTTCACTAATCCTTTCTGGGTATTCTCAACATTCATAGAACAGAAAAATATGTCTCATGTTTAAAATCAATGGTCTATTTTTTAAAAAGATTTATGTATTTCTTTGAGAGAGAGAGAGCATGTGAGCAGGGGGGAAGGAGAGAGGGAGAGAGAGAGAGAGGAGTAGACTCCCCACTAAGTGTGGAACCTGATGAGGGGCTGGGTCTCAAGACCCTGAGATCTTGACTTGAGCTGAAATCGAGTCTAATGCTTAACTGACTGAGCCACCCAGGCGCCCCTTTGTTTGAGTTTTGAAAGGGCACAATTTCACCTCCCTTGAGTGGTTGAGAAATAAACAGCATCACATTGTTTATTATGGAAATATACAAGTTCCAATTTGCCAAAATAAAGTGTCTGACACATACCTGGGAGGTTTTGGCATGCCCAAAGATGCTGTTTGTCTTTTGTCATTATACATTTACCAAAGGATTTGGGGTTTTGAATAATGCAGCAGGCACTCCCATTTGGGCATGGAAAGCTTTGAGAATGTAAACTAAAAAAATACAAACAGCACCTTTTCTTAGAGAGAATTTTATATGGATATGGACTTTTACAAAATAGAAGTCGGTTCCTTTTAAAAACCCAAAGTCACATAATACCAAGGAAGATGATGAAAAGAAGTTCAAAGATTTTTTTTTTTAAAGATTTTATTTATTCATTTGACACAGAGAGAGAGATTACAAGTAGGCAGAGAGGCAGGCAGAGAGAGAGGAGAGAGGAGGAAGCAGGCTCCCTGCTGAGCAGAGAGCCCGATGTGGGCCTCGATCCCAGGACCCTGGGATCATGACCTGAGCCGAAGGCAGCGGCTTTAACCCACTGAGCCACCCAGGTGCCCTCAAAGATGTTTAAGAGCAAAAAAATAGGTACTTTAAATACAAACATCCCAATATTCTTACTTCTTTGATCCTATAAACCAGCTGTCAAGGTCAAGAGTTTGAGAACCACACAAACAATATTTTCCAAAACTTATTGGGAGTTGCTTACTCAATTAGCTCTTTCAAATAACTGAATCAAATTTGGGAGGTGGGGGATTGTCAGAGCCACCTGGCTCCCTCTGTTCAATCATATCCTATGCTTTGTGACATTGACCTAAACCCTCTTTTAAAGTTTCTTCTTCCTTCCATGTGCTCCATTCTGAAAGATTCCAAAGCATTCAGCCTGATCCAGCAATATTCTATTAGTAATATATAAAGCTCAACTTTAGGCAATAACTGAAGCCTCTGAAATTGCTGTTCCTCTGTCCTCTTGGATGTTCTTTATTCTTATCTTCTCTGGCTCCGCACCTTCTCCTATTAACTGCCTTGGGACATTCGCTCACTCTGATTAATTTTAGACACACCTTTCTGGCTGATGCTCTCAAGGAGAAATCGGCTCTGAGCATTGTCTCTGAGGGGAAAGATGCTCCAATCCCCAGCCTGACCCTGAAGACCAGCAGAACCAGAAAGTCAACCACACATAGTCCGGAGGCCAGCCCTGCCCGCTCTTTAGGGTGCTTCACCTCTGCTCTTAGTCATGTCTAATTAACCCTTTCAGGCTTTCCAGAGTGATAGACTCAGATCCTCCCTTTTAAAAAAGTAAGGCAGAGGCGCCTGGGTGATGCAGTCAATTAAGAGTCTGACTCTTGGTTTTGGCTCAGGGGTGATCTTGGGGTTGTGATCTCAGGGTCGTGGGATTGAGCCCCATGTGGGGCTCCATGCTCACAGTGGAGTCGTCTTGGGTTTCTCTCTTTCCCTCTCCCTCTGCCCCGGCCCCTACCATGTGTGCGCACGAGCCCGCCCTCTCTCTTTTTTTTTCTCTGTCTCTCAAATAAATAAACCTTAAAAACAAAAGCAAGGCCAAAGAAATCACTGTATTTAACACAAAAATATCAAATTAAATAGAGATTTCCTTAAGATACTTTTTACTATGTTAAAAAGAGCTAAACACTATTCCAAAAAGCATTTAGTGTATGTATAGAACTGACTTAAAAATTTTTTAATCTCTGAATTTCTTTAAATTTTTTTATTCATCAGGCTCTTAGAAAGCACCAAATGGTAAAAGGGACTCTGTCTTGTGTACATACACCTCCATTATGCCTCTCCCCTAATTTTTTAACATGATATGGCCCTAGAAGTTATGTCATCAAAAGCAAACCATTTTTGGGGTGCCTGGGTGGCTCAGTGGGTTAAAGCCTCTGCCTTCTGCTCAGGTCATGGAATCAAGCCCCACATCAGGCTCTCTGCTCAGCAGGGAGCCTACTTCCTCCTCTCTCTCCCTGACTCTGCCTGCTTGTGATCTCTCTCTCTGTGTCAAATAAATAAATAAAATCTTAAAAAAAAAAAAAAAGCAAACCATTTTTGCATGAGAAAACATAGTTTTCTGCTTGAGGGATGCATCTGTAAGCCAAGGAGAGAGGCCTCAGAAGAAACCAAACTTGCCAAAACCTTGATTTCAACCTCCTAGTCTCCAACACTAGGAGAAAATAAATTTCTGTTGGTTAAGCCATTTGTTCTATGGTATTTTGGTATTTTGTTATGGTAGCTGTTGCAAGTTAATACAGTATGTGTATCAGCAATTTCACTCCTAGTCGTGTCCCTAAGAGAATTGAAAGCCTATGGACACACAAAAAATTTGTACATAAATGTTCACGACAGCATTATTCATAATAACCCAAACCCCAAGTATCCAGCAAATGATGAATAGATAAAACATGGCATATCCATACAATGAACATGATTCAGTAATTAAAAAGAATGAGGTACTGATAAATGTTACAACGCAGGTGAATCTTAAAGACATTAGGCTAAATGAAAGAAGCCAGACACAAAGCTATCTATTATATGACTCTACTTATTTTTTATTTTCTTAATTAAAGAAATGTTTTTTATTAGAGAGAGAGAGGCAGAGAGAGAGAGAGAGAAGGGCAGAGGGAGAGGGAAAGAGAGAATCTCAGGCAGGTTCCACACCCAGCCCAGAGCCACACCCAGCCCAGAGCCACGACCCTGAGGTCCTGACCTGAGCCAAAATCAGGAGTGGGATGCTCAAGCAACCGAGTCACTCAGGTGTCCCTATATGATTCCATTTAAATGTCCAATGTCCAGAATAGCCACATCTATAGTGACAGAAAGTCATTGCCGAGGGGCACCTGGATGGCTCTGTTGGTTAAGCATCTGACTCTTGCTATTTTTTTTTTTAAAGATTTTATTTATCTATTTGACACAGAGAGAGAGATTACAAGTAGGCAGAGAGGCAGGCAGAGAGACAGGGAGAGGAGGAAGCAGGCTCCCTGCTGAGCAGAGAGCCCGATGCGGGCCTCCATCCCAGGACGCTGAGATCATGACCCGAGCTGAAAGCAGAGGCTTTAACCCACTGAGCCACCCAGGCGCCCTTGACTCTTGCTTTTGACTCAGGTCACGATCCCAGGGTTTTGGGATCAAGCCTTGTGTTGGTCTCTGCACTGGCTGTGGAGCCTGCTTACGATAGTCTCTCTTCCTTTGCTTCTGCCTCTCCCCTGACACATATGCACACTCTCTCTTTCTCTCTTTAAAAAAAACAACAAAAAGCCCCTTGCCAAAGATTGGGGATAGGAGGGAATGGGGAATGGCAGTTGATGAACAGGTTTCTTTTAGGGGGGATGAGAATGTTTTGGAATTAGTGGTGATGGTTGCATAACTAAAAACCACTGAGCTGTACATTGAAAAAGACAATTTTATAGTATGTAAGTCATACTGCAGTAAGAAATCCAATCTGGGGGCGCCTGGGTGGCTCAGTGGGTTAAAGCCTCTGCTTTCGGCTCAGGTCATGATCTCAGGGTCCTGGGATCGAGGCCCACATCGGGCTCCCTGCTCAGCGGGGAGCCTGCATCCCCCTCTCTCTCTCTCTGCCTGCCTCTCTGCCTCCTTGTGATCTCTCTCCCTCTGCGAAATAAATAAATAAAATCTTTAAAAAAAAAAAAAAGAAATCCAATCTGCCGTATCTTATTATAAATATTATTTATTATTCATCCAATATGCCACCTGGAGAGGAGGTAAATAGCCAGTGGTCAAAAACATGGTCAGACAAATTTGGGTTTGTGTTTTAGCATCAGGACACTCAACTTCCTTTTTTTTCCCCCCACTTTTTATTTTGGTATAAAATCAGAATTACAAATAAGTTTTAGCAACAGCACACAGAATCCCCAAATACCTTTCACCCAGATTTCACAAATGTTAACACTTTATCACATTTGTTTTATCCCTTTTTGTTTGCATTTGTATATGTACTAGTAAAACATAACACATAATATAGATTAAAATGTAACATAATATACCGTATTATAATAGATATACACATACTTTTTCTAAGTTGTTTGAGAACAAGTTGCAGATATGATGATCCTTTATTCCTAAGTACTCCAGTGTGTACTTCCTAAAAATAAGAGCATTCCTTTACATAACCACAAAATCAGGAAATTGTCATTGATACAATATTCCTGACTAACCTGCAGATCTTATTCAGATCTTTCCAATTTTCTGCATCATGTCCTTTACAGCAAGAGAAGATCCTAGAACAAATGCTGTATTCAGTTTTCTGTCTCTTTAGTCGCAATCGGTGGGGAACAGTTCTTCTGTCTTTTTCGTGTTTCCTTATGGTTCAATTGAGATTAGACATTTGTGGCAGAAATTCTCAGTGTTTTATATGAAGAAGCACTTTATATCATCAATTTGTTTTTTTATCTGGTGATTTTAACTTTGGTCCTTGGATGAAGAGTTCTGCCCGTTTCCTCCCTGGTAGGGTAAGCACTTTTCTCTTGGTAGTTAAGAAGATTGTGGGCGCTGCATGTCACAAGCTGCCTCATCTGCCTAGTTATGCTAAGGTGCCAAGGGGCTTGTTCCTGCCAGTGCCAGCTCACCTTCTCATCTGCCCTGCCCCAGCCTTTGCCTGTGCTCTCTGCCCTGCTGGTGGGTCTGCCCCACATGCCCCATCCTCCAGATCCACTTCCTCCCCAGCCCTGATCACTAAGGACACTTTCTGGGCTGTGTTGAGATTTGCCCTTTAGTAAATGCTTACCTAATGGTTGGTAGACTGCATACTTCTTGAGGGGCGGGATTGGGTTTCATTCATAGCTGTGTTTTGAAATGTGTTAAATTGTGGGTTTTTTTTCAATGAATGAGTTCCTGGGTGAGGAGAGACCCAGTGAAAAAGATTTGCTTGGGTTTTAATGGTTTTATCCCTTCCCTGGACCTTTAGACTTAACTCACAAGGAAAAGAACCCCTTTTGAAAGATAAAAATAAAGCTGTAAATTGCTCTTGTTTCAAAATAAAACAGTTTGCTTTTGCAAGAGACCTGGATGATCGCATATTCCAATCCTGGTAATTTATAAAAGAAATTGTAAAGATTCCCTGAGATGAAGCCGAGCTGGGACCAAATTTCAGGTCCCTGTCCAGGACTTCTTCACAGGGCTAAATTACCTTTAGTTTTGGTCCAGCGCTTACACACACAAAGTAGCATGGAAAAATTTCATGACCTTTGCAAATCAAGATGGCAAATTAAGGTTGCTCTGTTCTTTTTTTTATTGAGGAAAAATTCATATAACAAAATTAACTATTAACCATTTTGAAGTGTACAATTCAATGGCATTTGTTGCATTAGACTTTTGTTTCTGGCTTCCTTACTAAAAAAATGTTTTAATCTCACATGTGATGTTCTACTAGACCCCTGTTCCACTTAAACTCCAGATAAAGTTATTTTCAGAGGCAGGATGGGCGAAAATTTGAGCAAAGAAGGGTTGAAATCAGTCCTTTTCCCCATCCCCTACCTCCCACCCCATATACTCCAGCAACGGAGATGCTTAGTTACCCCTTTAGTGGATACTGACCAAAGACAATAAATAAGTTACTCTTTTAAGTGCACTATTTTATTACTGAGGATTTTGTTTTCTTTCTATTTTCCCTGTTATGCTTTGGGTATGCACACACACACACACACACACACACACACACACACACACACACCAGAGATGGGGGGGGAGGCCTAGCAGCTTTGATGACAATTTTGACTCATCATCTAACTGAAAAGAGTGGGGTGGTGACGATTTAGGAACCCCGGCGGAGGTGGAAGTGGTGGCTTTGTCTCTCATCCAGTCTTTGCAGCCCGAATGGGCTCTGCCTCTCACATGAGTATTTCCCCAAATTTCCAGCCCACCCTGGTTCCTCCATTCTGGGGCTTGCTTTTGGGGCTACTCATCTGATTCCAAGAGCAAAGCCCTGAGTTTTTTGAGGGGTCTTTTTAGTCTCTAAAATTTGACTGAAGACTCTTTACCTTTGAAATCTCTTTGTATTGACTTCTTTGTTTTAATTGGATAAATATGTATTAAGATATATCTGAAGTGCTTTCCCTGTGTGTGCAATTTGTCAGACTAGTGTGCCACCTAAAGTTTAAATCCACGTGGCTCTTACTCCCTCTGAGAATGAAATTCAAATAGGAAAGATAAATAAGACATGCTTATTTGACAAAGGTTTTTGAGCTTGCATGATGGTACGTGTTAGGGATGCAAAGATTAATTGGACAAGGTTTTGGCACTCATGGACTTGCAGTGTCCTGAGAATTACTGTGGGCTCACATGAACACTCATTCACTGAACTCTACTAAGAGACCCCTAGGAAATGTTTGAAATTCCCATTTAGATCAGGGGAAGTTGGTCTTATAAGATACCCTTAGGAAAAGGTAAGCCTAAGAATTCTTTTTTTTAAATTTTTATTTATTTTGGGGGGAGGGGGAGAAGCAGAAGCAGACACCCTGCCGAGCAGGGAGTAGGATGGGGGACTCGATGCCAGGACTCTGGGATCAAGACCTGTGCCAAAGGCAGATACTTAACCAACTGAGCCAGCCAGGTGCCCCCTATGAATTCCTTTAATATTTTCTCTTGTAAATAATTCCTTGAAGGATAAAGAACACAAATTAATTGGTATGGGGGGGTACGAATCAATAAAAGGATGTTTTAGTTAAGTACAGATTGGAACTCTAACCAAATCAACACATTTAGTCTTTCCCAACACAGCACCCCCCACCCCATTTTAGGTCATTTTTGGGAGGGCACAGACAAGATCAGACAAATTCTACCCATGCCCTGGAAGAAGATTTTAAGGTACAGCTAGATATTGCTGTTTCCAGAAGAAAAGGAGGGGCAAAACCATTCAATTCATTTTCATGATAGCGATTGTGAAGAAGACACCACAAGTGTTTACTAGGATTTTAGTTTATTGGGAAACACACCCCGAGTGTCAGACAAATACAAGATCGCTGCTTTCATCTGACCTTGAGAAGATGGAGCTTGTCTGGGTGTGATGATGCTGCCCTGCCTCACACTAGACAATATGCACCAGCTAAGTTCCTCCAGCATTAACTGGGTCCACGAGACCACATCAGCCAGCCCAGAGAAGGTGCCAGAACAGGATATTGTAGCTGCTACTGTAACCTGCATGCGTTGCTAAGAGTTCGGCTCCATTTCCTGTTCTCTACATTTTTTTGAAATCTCACTGCTATCTAATGACTTAGGTCTTTTACATCCTGAGTAGGTCAGCATGAGCATTCGTATCTGGGGCTCAACCAGAGTGAAGTCTCTCATATGGTTATAAGAAACCGAATGGTAACTTTTTAGAGACATTCACAGTCTCCTGTGTGATGTTGGGATTCTGAGAGGAAGTCGAACAGACATTCTTCTTCTTCTTCTTTTTTTTTTTCAGCCATTCTTTACTCAAAAAAAAAAAAAGTTTAGTGTTTAACAGGCCCCACATTTTTCTGTCAATTCCTTAAATCATTTTCTAACACACAGCTTTAACTTACCTTCAAATTCCAAGCACATCGGTTGTGGCTAATCAGAGTTCTTGTACTCTAGCGAGGACAGAATTAGCCAGAACATGAGCCAGTGATCTTCAGTTTACCAGAAACCATAAATTCCATGTTAGCACTGAAGTAACATCCTATTAGACATGTGTATCCTTTTATGTTAAATTGAGTTTTCCGCTGGTTACAAATGACGAAAGAAAGAAAGAAAGAAAGAAAGGAAGGAAGGAAGGAAGGAAGAGAAAGAAAGAAAGAAAGAAAGAAGAAAGAAAGAAAGATAGAAGAAAGAAAGAAAGAAAGAAAGAAAGAAAGAAAGAAAGAAAGAAAAAGAAAAGAGAAAGAAAGAGTTTAAGCCAAAACCAAGGGGTTGAGGCACTGTGGGAGAACTCTGGAACACCTCCTCAGTTCAGAAAGAGGGGAACCAGGCCTTGGGAGGGCAGAAGCAAGGCATCTCTGGGGACCTTGCTGAACATGAACACCTTCAGAGACTTTCTTCATAGATTGCTTGCTGCCTCAAACATTTCTAGATCAAAATGTCCTCTTTCTGGGGGAGAGACACTGACTGTTCCCTCTTTGCTCAGGATTCAGCTCTGGACCAGTCAGCCTAGATGATAGGGTAGAACCAGATAACAGAAATAAGACTTAGAAGAATCAAGAATTCACTTTTGTGGGATCCGTGGAAGCTCTTACGGAGAAGGGGGGCAGTCCACCATCACCCACACACTGACTTTAATATTATAACCACATAGCACAGTTAAAGGCAAACTGCATTTTTCCATTGTAGAGTGATGAATGCATTAAATGATGCATTCTTTCCTCATATTTTATTTTTGTGACTTCTTTTATTAATTAAATGAGGGCTGGTGCAGTAATAAGAGGCAGAGGTGTGACTAGTGGAAAATCCAGGATGAATCTGGCATCTTGGTAGGCAATGAGTGATATGTGAGAGGCAAAAACCTAGCAATTATTATGAACACACAGGCAAGGACAAATCTCTTATTTAGTTAGCTTTTTAAGTAGATTTAACTTTTGGGGTGCCTGGGTAGTTTAACTGACTGACTCTTGGTTTTGGCTCCAGTTGTGATCTCAGGGTCATGGGATTGAGCCCTGTATTGGCTCCATGCTCAGAAGGGAGTTTGCTTGAGATTCTCCCTCCCTCTCTCCCCCCGCCCCCCCCGACTTGTGCGTGTGCTCTGTCTCTCTCTCTAAAATAAGAATAAATAAAGAAAATCTGAAATAGAATTTAACTCTTAAAAAAGTCCAAAAATATAGAATTATTGTGATATGTGACAGGTGTTAATTGGATTCTAGTCTTAAATGTGTGTATCTGTATAGACACAGGCATGTATTTTCTGATATCATCGTAATTCATCACATCTAAACATTACACTAGCTACAGTTCTTTCTAAATATGTAGATGGAAAACCATAATTAACTATGTCTAAATTATGTACATGTAATTATAACTCTTGGAGTCACTATTTTGGTAGACTGTCTTTTTCTGAAGTCCCATTTCTGTGTCTCCCACTAATGTCTTAAGTGTCTTCTCCATGATATACTGGACCGCATGCAGCTAATGCAAGACTCAAAGTGGAAAGATGGTGGAAATGCTTTTCTGGAAGGCCAGAGGACTAGTCAGTATGCCTTTGGTGACCCCAGGTTGGGCAAACACTTCATTACCAGGAAGGGGATTGTGTCAGTCCCTCCCTGTCCTCAGCTCATGGCGTAGTCGGAAACTAAAAAATGTGGGTGAAACATGCCCAGATCAGCTGTCTGCCTGGTTAATATATTATTTTCATTTCTAGAGAAGCATATAAGCAAATGTTTCTTCCTCTTCCAGAACTTGATATACATGGAAATCCTGAAAATTCTCATTCCAGACTGCAACAAACATTGACATTTCCTATGAATCAATGAAGATATCATCTCTCGAACTATTTATCTCCTTATCATCCCATAGGCTGGGTTTTTGTTTTGTTTTGTTTTTGTGCATGTGTGTGTGCACATGTGTGTGTGTGTGTGTGTGTGTGTGTGTGTTTTACAGTTCTCTAAAAAATAAACTCTTGGGGATATTTTCCTTCATTATTCAGGAATGAAAAGATGCCTATTTTACTCCCTCTGTCAACCTCAGCCCACAGACTGTGAAAACACATTAGTTACTCAATTTACACTTCTGAAGGAAAACAACACACACACACACACACACACACACACACACGAAACTAACAAAGCAAGCTCTATGGTTCCCAGATCATCAGATGTTTCCAAATAAAGTTTATCACTTTGTATCTTAACTGCCATACCGAAATTCCTAAAAATGCAAGGTAACAAAACAAAAGATGAGGACCTGTCGTTGGAATCAGCAGCCTTCATGGGGCAGCCTGGTCGTGGAGCCTTTAGCCCAGCTCTTCCATGTTCCCCCAAGGAGGCAAGGCTAATCTCTTGTGCATCCTTTATTTCTGCCCCCTTGTTCTTGAAATATTTCCCAGGAAAGCCTAGAAGGAGATTGTGGTTTGCGGTCAAGCAGTCCTGGGTTCTACTTACTTCTCACACCCTTGGCTCTGAGGCCTGGACCAGTTCTGTCCTCATTTGCTTCTTCCTTAAATGAAAGAAGCACTATTTGCTGCCAGGACTGTGGCAGAATGATCAGCAATAGCTGCTGTTCCTGGTGGAACAGAGATTACAAAAGGGACGCCCTGCGAAACTGAACCCGTGGCTCTCCCTCCTTCCCCACGATCCTGAGACTTGAGTCATTTTTTCAGAGGAGAGTTGCTGTGGGGAGGGGATCCCACTCCAGCATTCCTCATTTATGTTGTGACATGGAGAAATGCCTTGGGATGTGAGCTGACATTCTGCCTCAGGGAGGCTGGAGGGCCTGAAGTCCAGAATCCACGGCCTATTTTCCTTATCTTTTCACCCTGGTGTGCTGTACAAATTCTCATTTCCATGCCAAGTGTGAGTGTGGTTATAGACCTGTGGGAAACCTTATGCACAGCGTTTTAACTAGTGTAGGCGGCAGTCTGGGGAGCAGTGGACAGTACTTCTTCACAATAAATGTCTGTATCTCCTGTGATCCAACAGATCCTTCTCAGGTCCATGAGGGGGCATGTGCAAGGGTGTTCACCATGGTGGCGTCTGCAGAGGCAGGCGCTGGCAGTGGTGCCAGACACGGGTGATGTCTGGCATGAAGTCCTGTGTAACAGTCTAGATGTAGACACAGCAAGACCTTGCTCAGGGAATAAAGGAAGAGAGTGAATGAGATCTACAACCTGGTGTCACTTATACAAGTGTATCGATGTATACAAATGTATACATTTTATAATTACACAGTAGACCAAATAATATACATTAAAAGTTCAAAATGGTTGCCTAGGGGAATTGGAAATAAGAGTGGAGAATGGAAGTTACAAGGAATGGAGGAATGGGTGGATAGATAGATAAATGAATGAAAATGAATGAATGGATGAATGAGCTGGGGCCCTACACAGAGGAATTGGGGATATGATTGACTTAGCCCAGGAGTACCTGGGTAGATCAGTCAATTAAGCAAATTCTTGATTTCAGCCCAGGTCAAGATCTCAGGATCGTGACATCGAGCCCCACAACAGCTCCACACTCAGTACAGAGTCTGCTTGGGATTCTCTCTCCCTCTCTCTCTTGCCCTTCCTCCCACTCAGGCATGCACACACTCTCTCTCTCAAATAAATGAAATCTTTAAAAAATGGGGCACCTGGGGTAGCTCAGATGGTAAAGCATCTGCCTTTGGCTCAGGTCATGATCCCAGGGTCCTTGGATTGAGTCCCATATCAGGCTCCCTGATGGGTGGGGAGCCTGCTTCTTCCTCTGCCTCTGCCTCTCTCTCTCTGTCTCTCATGAAATAATAGATAAAAACTAAAAAAACAAAACAAAACAAAACAGAAAAAAACAAACAAAAAAACCCCATTCACTTAGCCCATTGCTTCTGTATTCCTAAATGAAAAATAATTATCATTTTCTCAGTGTGTGTGACTTTTAAAAAATTGGGAAGCAGCTGTTTTGGGCAATGCAAACATTTCCTTGGAAGCCACCAAAAATGGGAATTAATAGCAATTTAACAAAAGTTAAATGTTGAACTAGGAGGGAAAGAGTATGTTTGCCTCCTGTTTTCCCCATAATAATTATAGAAGGGTGATTTGTAAAGAGAGGCTATTACTTTGAATTAAGGTAATAAAATCTCTTGGTAGATTGCATTAATAGTTTTAAAGAAATGCATTCTTTGATATTGAAAGAAGGTCACTGGGTGATCTAGGAGGCCTACACTTGTAGTTTTCATGCAGATTCGTGACAATGGTAGGGAGTAATAGGGGGGGTATGTTCCCTTAGCCAATTCTGTTTTGCTTGCCTTACCCACACCAACAATGAGAACCTGTTAGACCCTTCTGATTTCCAACCCCTGTTTCCTTCCTGGTCAAAAATACCCAAGAACGGTGTCTACAATTTTGCAAAACAGTTTGGTTTGTCTTAAAGGCCGGCTCTTCAGCGGGGCAGTAGGAAAGGAAGGGGGTGCTATTTTGGCTGAACCTGGAGGGCTGGGTGGAATTCGGACATATGCTAACAAGTGGAAAGGACATTGCAGGGGGAGGGAGGAGCATGACTGACGGCCTGGGGATAGGAACCAGCAGAGCAAATTCAGGCACCTGTACGCATTCAGGCAAGACTGTACCCTGCACAGCTGAGGGATTGGCCAGACCCAGACTCCCAGGACAGCTCAGACCATGCGGCTGTGGGTGATCAAGTGTGGGGAGCGCTCAGGGGCGCTGTCTTATGCAGGGTGGGCCTGGAGCTGGCAGCTTCTCATGAAATCTCATAGATTAAAACAAAAAGCCCATTACAGCCCAGCACGGTTTTCACTTTTGCTAGATAATTCTTAACTTTCTTCTGGCAGGGCTGCCAATTTCTAGGTGAGAGTGTCCATCTCTGCTAGGTTCTTATCTCTATTTCTTCTATTTCTATTCCTTCTATTTCTTTTCAGTGGTGAACCTCTGATGTATTTCACTGTGTTTCTCTTGTCCCTGATATACCTATTTAATGTGCTGTGAAAGGAAGTGACTAGTTATCCATTAGACAAGAAGAACAATTTCTCAGTTCCCAAAAGGCTGCAGTGTTTGGGACCGAGTGTCAAAGGTTTAAAAGCAAAAATCCTAAATGCTATGAAAAATTTTTAACAGTTTTGTTATCAGTCACATACAATACAATTCACCCACCCAAAGTGTACAAATCCAAAGGTTTTTGGCGTATTACATTCTTAATATATTTTTTAAAGATTTTATTTATTTATTTGACACAGAGAGACAGATCAATCACAAGTAGGCAGAGAGGCAGGCAGAGAGAGAGGAGAGAGGAGGAAGCAGGCTCCCTGCCGAGCAGAGAGCCCGATGCGGGCCTTGATCCCAAGACCCTGAGATCATGACCTGAGCTGAAGGCAGAGGCTTTAACCCACTGAGCCACCCAGGTGCCCATTCATTCTTAATATTTTTAAATAGGGATAAAATATATAGAAAAAACCTTGGCTTTCCCCCCCACCCACAATTTTATTAAAGTTCCAGTTAGTTAACATACACTATAATATTAGTTTCAGGTGTAGAATTTAGTGATTCAACACTTACATATAAGAACCAGTGCTCATCACAGCAAGTGCCCTCCTTAATCCCCATCACCTATTTAACACATCCTCCCACCCACCTCCCCTCTGGTAACCTCCAGTTTGTTCTCTACAGTTAAATTCTGTTTCTTGGTTTGCCTCTCTAACCCACCCCACCATGTTCATTTATTTCGTTTCTTAAATTCCACATTCGAGTGGGGTGTCTGGGTGCCTCAGTTGGTTAAACGTTTGACTCTTGATCTCAGCTCAGGTCTTGACCTCAGGATTGTAAGTTCAAGCCCCCACTGGGCTCCATGTTGGGTGTGGAGCCTACTTAAAAAAATATTTAAAAATTCTACATATGAGTGAAATCATATGCTATTTGTCTTTCTCTGGCTTATTTCACTTAGCATAATGCTCTCTAGCTCCATCTATGTCATTGCAAATGGCAAGATTTCATTTTTATGGCCGAGTAATATTCCATTATATATGCGTGTGTATACATATATATGTACACACACACACACACACACACACACACACACACACACACACACACACACCACATCTTTTTTGTCCATTCGTCTGTCATGGACATTTGGTCTCTTTCCATAATTTGACTATTGTTGATAATGGTGCTATAGACATCAGGAGTGCGTGTGTCCTCTTGAATCAATCTTTTTGTATTCTCTGTTAGGTAAATACCTAGTAGTGTAATTGCCGGATCATAGAATAGTTCTGATATTAACTTTTGGAGGAACCACCCTGCGGACAGACCTTGGCATTTTATGTGTACAATTCAGTGCTATTAGTTACTTTCATGATGTTGTGCAACCATTACCACAATCTGTTACCAACTCTCTCATCTCTCCCAAACATGGTGCTGATACTGTAATTAGGCTTATACTTATACTGTAATTAGGCTTAGATGGAAAGAGTTTTGTTTATAAAAGAGGGTGTTTAACATCATCATCCTCTGTCCCATGATCCCCAGGGCAGGTGTTCGGACAACCCCCTGCTGCCTATTTGCACCTGGGCTGGGGGCAGCAGCCTGGGGCTCAGTCCCTGACTGCACGCTGCTTTCTGCTTTGCTCATCTTCATGCCAGAAGGTCGGACAGCTGGAGAGTTTCCTTCTCTTCCAGAGATCCCCGGAGCGGAGGAAATGTCACCAGAGGCCTTCAGATACGAGCCCTGATTTTTGCACCAGAGTTGGTGTAACCATTCCCTTTATCTCTGTCCCCTGTTCCTATTTCCAGTTCCCCCACTTACACATTTTCATGTGTTTAATGTACTCTATTTTGTTCTCCGTATGTTGTTTTATATAATCGTGAAATGCGTCAGTTAATTTGTACTCCTGCAGTTTTAACCATGCAAGTTATCTAGGCCTGGACCTAGATGAAAGGATAAGGTTTCCCTTCCTTGTTTCTAGATCATCACTGAAACTGGCCTTTCCCCCGTTTGTCCCCCTGGACACACCTCCCTGACTGACCTTAAGGAAAAAATACACACATGGCTCTTTCCTAATGTTCTTACCTTAGACTACATGTCTTTTGTGAGAAGTATGTAGCTTATAAGAGAAACTGCATTCCCTGGTTCCTCTCTTTTTAATTCTAAGTCACTTTTCCAGGGGCTCTGTATGCCTTAGGGTTCCTGGGTGCAAGCAGAGAAGCTGATTCTGACGTATGTAGAAAAGGAGGGGACTGAAGACCATCAGGTAACTCACAGGCTCATGGGATGGCTAGAGCCCCAGGTCAAAAAAAGCTACATGCCAAGGGTCCTAGAACCTCTCTGGGAAGGTCATTGTTGCTGCCAAGGAAGGGCTGATTCTGTAGCTTCCAGCCCCACCAACACTGCCTGTAGGCTGGTGCTCTGTCCCCGCTGCCTTTGAAAACTGGAAGGAGCTACCAGAACAAATTTGCCACTCTTCCATTGCTTTGCTTCAAGTTCTGGGGCTGGTTCCTCTGCTTGGCCAAACCTACGTCTGCAAAAGGAATGGTTGGCTGGTTGGCTTTTTTAGCATCTAGAGTAGGAGGAAGACCCTGTCTCTTGCTAAGACTCATACGGTGAGGAATTCCCCAAATGGAGGAAGACAGTTCAGAGGGTGAGCAGCCAAAAAAGTTACAGATGTGCCCTACAGGTAGGAAGCATCTGGTGTTCCGTACGGGTCTGAGTCAGAGCTTAATTTTATCCAATTCAGAAGAATACTTGAAACTGAAGTTTGTTGCTCTCCCTTTCCTCCTGTTACAAAAATGAAAAGATACACTTGGGTAATTTCTTTCAGCAAGTTTGTTTAGTAAGGGAAAAATTCTGATAGCAAAGTCTCATAGTATTTTTTTTTCAAATTTACACTGCTGTGTTTGAAATACAGCTATCGAGCAAGTCTTTTTCATAGTTATCTTAACTGAAGCTTATCTCCAATATTCTGATCATGTTCTTATTTTGAGTCGATATTTACAGTTTTACAATTTTCAAAGTTTGTTTTCTACTGCCTTTCATCCTTTAAGTGGGGACTGTTAGATTTTCTTTAAAAAAAAAGTATTTTGCTTATATTACTATAAGGTAGGAGAAAAGAATAAAATAAGTCAGAACAGGAACAAAATACAGAAAAAATACTGTTGTTTTTGTAACCAAATCCAAGTAACCTAGTAAAAAGGATTTTTGTTAGTGAAACATCAGTTTACCCACATTGAATTATTTCTCAGGTAAGTAGGAAAATCATAATTCTTATCTGTTAATTTGTACAAATTTGTATTTGTTTACTAGTTAGAAGTTTCACTCTTTTTATTCCATGAAGTCTCAAAATCTTAATCTGCTTCACCAATGTCCTATTTTTCTGACATCTTTAATAAGTGATGACATTTGACTTGTCATTGCTGCCTCATATCAAAGGTACTTCTCACCATTTCCTGTGGCTTTATGGTGAAATGTACTATATTTACTTAATGATTTTATATCCTACTGCTGTCCCCCAAACTCCAGTCAAAGTGGTGAAAGAGACTCAATGCAGGGACTAGGTGCTTAGACAATTGTCAATTACAAAACAGATTGGATTGCTGACCTAATGATTTTCCTGGGCAGGGATGTTTCCAGTAAGATAATAGGCACTGGTGAAAGAGAGCATTGCTAGTGGGAGGGGAGAGGAGGTGATTTGTGCAATTTCCTTTAAAATTTTAGAAATTCATGGTCCAGGCTGCTGCTGAAGCCTGTTCTTATCTCTTGCTGGGAGAGGCAACCGATTCTGACCTCCCCAAGCCATAGGATGCAGAAAGAAGCTGGTGTGGTAGAGGAAAGGGAGGCAAGCCAGATGGTAGAGGCATGGAGAGGAGGGAGGAGTAAGGGTGAGGGGTGGGGTGCTAATTAGCTTTTCTAGTCTCACCAGCAGTCTGTGGCAAGCAGATGGCTACACCCTTAATACTACCCTTTTCCTGGCCAGCGTGCAGTAGTGGTTGATCTTGTGGTCACACAGAGAGTGTGCCTTTTTTTTTTTCCTCTTCAAAACGTAGAAGTGGTAGAGGAACATGCAAAGCAAAAATCTAGGTTTAAGTATTATAGGATCTAAGAAAAATAGGTCTCATCTCCTTCTGTCTTTTGCAAGATGCCCATTAACTAGGTGCGAATTGATGTTTTCGTAACATTAACTGAAAGTCATGTATTCTATTATAAAAATAAACCCAAACCAATCAAACTATGCCTGAATATCTGAATAATAATCAATAAAATGATAAAAACTGGCTAAGAAGTCTAAACTCAACAGGCATAGCATATGGTGTTTGGAGAGAGGTTGGCTTACAGATAATTATAAAAAGATTCAGGGGAGCCCACCTCAGAGGTCCTAAACATTGGCTTTTCCTTACCTACTCTGTCAGTTTCTGTGGGGTGGGAACTGTGTCTTGATTACTTTGTACTTTCTCTAGAGCTAGCCATACTGGCATTCACTGAAAGTTGTGAAATGGAGTCAAATTCTAGTAAGTCAATCACTACATGTATTATGCAATATTTGTATAGGTATTGACTCTCTGCCAAGATAAACATTAGTGAGCATGACAAAGGAAAACAGTTAACATTTTGAAAATGCAGTGTTGTAAGGGGCACTGATTTTTTTCAGTACTGGTATAATGTTTTACATGCTAAGTGGAATAGAAGCTTTTAAAATTGGAAAGTAGGGTGGCTCAGTTGGGACTGCCTTCGGCTCAGGTCCTGATCCTGGAGTCCCGGAATCGAGTCCCACATCGGGCTCCCTGCTCAGCGGGGAGTCTGCTTCTCCCTCTGACCTTCTCCTCTCTCATGCTCTCTCACTCTCTCTCAAATAAATAAAATGTTAAAAAATAAAATAAAATAAAATTGGAAAGTAAAAATTCTAATATCTCTTTTTGTAGAGGAAGGAAATGGAATAAATACTTACTTAGCCCTGAATAGGTACCAGATAGACTGTCCGTACATTAATATAGTCAGTCCTGTCAACATCCCTGTGAGGTAGTTCTTTCTCTGGTTTTTACAAATGAAGAAATTGAGCTTCACAGATGTTAAGTAACTTGCTAGAGGTCACACAGCGTATGACTATGCAGGATTCACACTTGGATATTCCTGATTCTAAAGCCTGCGCTGTCCTGACTTTATGCTACTTGAACCCTAACATATCTCCATTGGTCCCCCAAATATTCTCAGTTTTATTTGTCTAGCAATCAGTCAAATCAGCCCCTGAAGTGTTTTCCGTGGTCTTTCTCTCCGCCCGTCCCAATGGCAGAAGTAGATGGGGCATCCAGGTCTTAGACTGCTTAATCTCCTAACTCAAATCATTTGGGGAGTTTAAGAGACGAATGGGAGGGGAAATAGTGTATTTCTGTATTTCTGGCGATCCAGAACAGAACACTAATTCTGATCCTAACATGCAATTCTGTAACTCCCTTCCACCAAATTTCCAAGCTTTCACATTTCCTTGTGCTTGCTATTACGGGATACATGCGTCTTATCCTTGTATTTGATATTTATCCTATTGGCCAAACATCTTTTATATGTTGCAGCAGATCTGATGTTAACCAGATTCCATTTGGGGTGGATGAAACATATATGGTTCACTTTCTCATAGCTTTAGCAGGCAACGCTCCATTTTTACAATATACATTTTTAAAAATATGCATTTTCAAACAAGTGGTTCATTTCCTGAAATTTCTTCAACAACAATCATGACCAAATTTGGAGGAAGCATGTGAGATGACATAGTAAACCTGAAACTGAAATAGGCTATTGGTATTTCAGGAGAAAAAGCTTTCCATTGTCTGTGATTATTTATGACACTTAGTACTATTTTATCAATAATAGGTAATGACTAAAATAAATGTTACAGATCAGATTCTTACCTTCAGACCAGAATAATAAAAAAATAAGTTTTCCAAATGGAAGTCTTACAAAGTCTTTAAGTTATTTTTGAGACTTTTTTTTAAAGATTTTATTTATTTATTTGACAGACAGAGAGAGATCACAAGTAGGCAGAGAGGCAGGCAGAGAGAGGAGGAAGCAGGCTCCCCACAGAGCAGGGAGCCCGATGCGGGTCTCGATCCCAGGACCCTGAGATCATGACCTGAGCCGAAGGCAGAGGCTTTAACCCACTGAGCCACCCAGGCACCCTGTTTGAGACATTTTAAGTGTATCTCTTGGCTCATGCCTACCAGAGTCCTTTGCTTAAAGGAAGTACGCAGAAGTAGCTCTTAGATCAGGTAGACCTGCTGTGAAAAATGAGAGATTGGTGAAGGCCAGGGTACTTAGCTCGTCCCTTGTTGTATATTGGTCTACTCGAATATGGGGGCCCGTGGACAGAAAAGTAACTGTATTTCATCCTCTGCAGTGTCTCCCAAGGACATACATCTGCCTTAAAGAGTCTTAGGGTTTTGTTGAAATGACAGACCTGAAAGCAATATGCTAGGTTCGAAATGACTGCTCTAGATGATCATGCCACAGGAGTTCATAGGAAGAATGACATTTTAAATACTTGGGGGTGAAGCCCACATTTTGGATGCATTTTACTTTTGAAAAGAAAAATGCTGGACTCACTCCCCTGTGACTTCCCTATGACCATGGAGACCTCTTTTCTCCCTTCCTTGCTTTGAGTTCTGCCCAATTTATATCCCTTTAAGGAAGTACATAGTAAATGACAAAAAAAAATCAGAGGTCAAGATTAGAGAAATGAAACCAATTTCTTTTAAATGACAACGGTTTTCTGAAAACCTCGTGGAGGAGTTGATTCAAGTCACCGCAGGGTGATCTTTCCAAGGGGATGTCGCAGGGGAACTTCTCTGCAGTCGTGACCGACATGGCAGGCTGTTTGACCCAGTTACTTCTGGTAGGTAACTGAATACTCGCTTATATAGCTCTGGCTGTAACTCAGGAGCCCCAGAGAGACCAAGGGCAGTAGCCTCGTGCTCTATTTCCTGTCTGTTCTCCACAGCAGTATCTCATAATGTCGTCATCCCATGAGCTCCTGTGATAAATGCAAAATTCCCACCTGCCCCTCAAATCTAAAAAAGCCCTTTAGAGGCAGGAGGATTTCTGTCTTCCCCCACCACACCCAGTTTAAAAAAAAATTTTTTTTTAAATTTTTCAACAAAGCCCATTTGGCTGAGAAAATTTAATCAAAATTTAAAGTATGTATTATTGAAATGATAGGAAATTTGTTGACTTTTTAAATATAAAATATAAAATTAGAATACTAAATCTCCTTTATAAGTCACAATGCTACCCTGGATTCTGATAACTCCCTTTTTTCTCCCTTTTCCTCATCCCCGTCTTAAAAATTACTTCTCCATTCTTACTGATTTAAACTTCCAGTGTGCCTTCAGTTGTTTAGAATGTTGTTACGTTAGTAAAAGAATTCAGGTCTCTGGATTGCTAGAGATCAATATTTGTATATGACCAAGAGAATGATCAGTGTCTAAATATGTAATCTTACAAAACAAAATGAATGTAATAGTGCAAAGCAGAATTTCATAGATAGAAACTATTTTTTTAGATTTCTTTCTTCTTTATGAAGTTCGCAGTTTTGTAGTACTCATATTCCAACATATTCCAATCTTTCCAAGACAAAAATGGGAAAGTACTCTACAAGTCACTGGTTTCAGCCTGAACACCTCTGTCTTCATACTGAAATACATCTTACATTATTTTCTTATTTAAAAATTTTTAAAAGATTTTATTTGTTTCTTTGAGAGAGAGAGAGAGAGGATACATGTGAGAGGAGGGGCAGAGGCAGAGAATCTCAAGCAGACACTATGCTGAGCGCTAAGCCTGACATGGGGCTTGATCTCATGATCCTGAGATCACAACCTGAGCTGAAATCAATAGTCAGATGCTTAATTGACTGAGCCACCCAGGCACCCCTTATTTAAAATTTTTTTAATTGAAGAAAAATAAAAAATTTAATTGAAGCATAATTAACATACAATGTTATATTAGTTTAAATGCATCTTTTAAATCTGATCAAGTCACTGTCTTAAAAAAATGACTGTACAGTTTCTGTATCCTGAAGAAATCGCACAGGTATTAGAATCCACAGAATATTTAGAATTCAAATAACAAATAAGGTGGAAACTTGTCTATTTACAAAAAAAATTACAAAGTACATCTCAGGAGTTTTAAAATCTGATCTATAAGAGACTGGAATACGTTTATTTTTACTGTGGTAAAATTTACATTTGTGAAATGCACATGTTAAATGTATAATCTAGTGAGCTCAGATAATTGTGTCTACATACCCAGGTGGCTCTGTTGCGCAATGGATAGCGCATTGGACTTCTAATTGTGTCTACATACCCATGACCCTGTCATTCCAGAAAGTTCTTTAATGGCCCCTTCCAATCAATTTTCCCTCCTTGGACATCCACTGTTTTGATTTCTTTTACAAAGATTACACTTACTTGTCCTTGAATTTCATGTAAATGAATCATATAAAATGTACTTTTTCTATTGCTCGACATAATGTTCATGAGATTCATCCACATTGGTGAAGGTATCTGTAACTCATTCTTTTTAATTGCCAAATGGTACTTATACCATGATGTATTTGTCTATTCTCTTGATGGGCATTTGGATTGTTTCCAGTTTGGGCTTTTATTTTTTTATTTTTTAAAGATTTTTATTTATTTATTTGACACACAGAGAGAGATTATAAGTAGGCAGAGAGGCAGGCAGAGAGACAGGGAGAGGAGGAAGCAGGCTCCCCGCTGAGCAGAGAGTCCGATGTGGGCCTCCATCCCAGGACGCTGAGATCATGACCTGAGCCGAAAGCAGAGGCTTTAACCCACTGAGCCACCCAGGCGCCCAGTTTGGCTTTTATAAATAACACTAGTATAAACTTCTTCTGCAAGTCTTTCGGTAGCCACGTGCTTTCCTTTGTCTTGGGAGTAGAATTGCTGACCTGTATTTTTAATTTTATAAGGAAGAGTCAAACAATTTTCTGAAGTGGTTGTACTCCCATTGGCAATAAAGAGAGTTTCAGTTGCTCCTTTACTCAACATATGTGCAAATCGGAGAGGTCCCTAATTGCTTTACAATGTCATGTCTTTTCAGAGACTTTAACAGAATATTTTGGGTAACATTAAATCCCAGGTATGCATATTCAACATTCATAAATACATATGTTTTATACGAAATATGGAATCAACTAACATTATGGAATAGTTCTACTCCTGAAAAATTGGTGTGTAAGGCTAAGTTTTTGTAAATCAAACCACTTACTGAAATAAGTCTTCCCCTACTTTGAGGTCTGGTTCAAATTCTCTTTTTCCACAACAACCTCTCATGCTGTCCTGGTCTGTGGGGATTGATTCATTCTCCAGATTTTGATGACACTTGTCATCAATGTCACTCCTTTGGACCTACATTATTCATAGCTTGATTGATTCACCTACTTATTCTGTGTATATATTTCATTTCTTTTAAGATTTTATGTATTTACTTGAGAGAGAGAGAGAGAGAGAGAGAGAGAGCGCATGAGCAGGAGGATGGGTAGAGGGAGAGAGAGAAGCAGGTCCCTCTCACTTGGAAGCAGGACTTGATCCCAGGACCCTGAGATCATAAACTGAGCTGAAGGCAGATGCTCAACCAACTGAACCACCCAGGCATCTGTGTAATATTTCATTTGTACACACACAATACCTTTACTGAGGGAACAAATCATGTTTCACACTTAAAAAATTTCTTTCATAGACTGCAGTGTAATGCAGGAGTTACTCAACAAAATTTCCTGCTTAATTGGTTTTCTACTTTAGTTTTTGCCTTGGGCAAGGCATTAACGCAGTTTAAGTAATCTACTTGTTTTAATTATATGGCAATTTCCTTAATTTTCCATTTTTCTTGACCACTGTAAGCCGGGCCTCAAGTTAATTGTTGACTAAAACCTGTCTCCT
Organism: Ailurus styani; assembly: GCA_002007465.1. Classification (NCBI taxonomy): domain Eukaryota; kingdom Metazoa; phylum Chordata; class Mammalia; order Carnivora; family Ailuridae; genus Ailurus; species Ailurus styani. The sequence goes on along the minus strand of LNAC01000110.1, from coordinate 2,059,637 downwards.
TTACCGCCTTACTAATTCCTAGTTTCAAGCGCCCTCTCCAGTGTGGTCTGGAATAAAAAGCACACCATAGGAGATTAGGGAGTCCATCTGGGGTTTCCCTCGAATTCTCCCTGGGGCCTGTGGTTTGCCAGTTACAGGTCTACACAAAGTACTGGATTCATCTTCCAGTCCCTGGAGGCTGAAATTCTTCCAAGCCCAGCTCAGAGATCATCTGTTCCCAAGGGGTGACTTCCTCCCTAGCACAGAAACCTGTCTGGTTCTTGACGCACCTGCACCCTTTTGTTCAGGCCTCCTTTTTAGTACCTGGCACTGGGAGACCGAGTTTATTTATGTTTGCCTGTCCACAACTGGACTGTTGGGCTCCTGAGAACAGGGACTGTGTACGTCAGTCACCTGTGCTCTGCATGTAATGAAATCCTCCACAAATGTTCGGTGAATAAACGTATGGATTAATGAATAGACGAATGTGACTTTTTCGGTATCCTAAACCTTTAAGAGGTTGTATTTTAACTTTATGTATGTATGTATATAAGTAAGCTCTGTGCCCAATGTGGGGCTTGACGCATAACCTTGAGATCAAGAGTCACATGCTCTACTGACTGAGCCAGCCAGGCACTCCTGTATTTTAACATTTTAAATTTTTTTAGTCTTTTTTTTTTTTTTAAAGAATGTCTTTTTATTTTTTTTTTTTAAGATTTTTTATTTATTCATTTGACACAGAGAGAGAGATTACAAGTAGGCAGAGAGGCAGGCAGAGAGAGAGGAGAGAGGAGGAAGCAGGCTCCCTGCTGAGCAGAGAGCCCGATGTGGGCCTCGATCCCAGGACCCTGGGATCATGACCTGAGCCGAAGGCAGCGGCTTTAACCCACTGAGCCACCCAGGCGCCCTAAATTTTTTTAGTCTTTAAAAAGATTTTATTTTAGAGCCGGGGGAGGAGCAGAGGGACAAACGGACTCCATGCTGAGCACGGAGACTGATGGATGGCTCCATCTCACGGCACGAGCTGAAACCAAGAGTTGGCCACTCAACCAACTGAGCCACCCAGATTTTTAAAAATACTCAAATCTCTGGAGAATTTTAGGCAAGAAAGGGACTCCTTGGGTTAATTCTCTCTATCTCTTTTCATGAGGTAGACACACACTGTTTTTGTTTGTCCAGCATCCCTTTATCACTTTTGGGGATGCATTCCTCATTCTTTATGGAACCCATCCTATGTGGTTTGGTGACGATAATCTTGACTCCCAAGTCTCCCCACACCCTGCCTATCAAAATGGTGGATTTTGGCCTAGGCCTGGCCTGTCAGAGGACACAGTAATTGGTTCAGGGCTGAGCGCACAACCAGAACAATCAAGCAAATCGGTTTTCCTGAGATTTGTTATATTGTGAGCTACTAGGAGAACTTAGGCTTGCCGGGCCCAGAGGTCAGATTTTCCATCTTGTGGAGAAGAGCTTGTGTTGGAAAAAAAGTTACCGGTGGAGAACAGCCGTGTAAGGAGATGTAGGGGACCATTTGGTGATGGAGATTGCAATCTCCTAGTGGCCTGGACCAGTTTAGATTTATATTTTAATCACGTTCAAGTTTAATACCCCTCAGATTTTTCATCCTTCTGGTCTTCCTGAGATTGAGTCTAAATCCAGGGAGAATTTTTTTTCTTTTTTACGTGTCTAATTTTCTTTCTTCCTTCCTTTCTTTCTTTCTTTCTTTCTTTCTTTCTTTCTTTCTTTCTTTCTTTCTTTCTTCCTTCCTTTCTTTCTAAAGACTGTATTTATTTATTTGACAGAGAGAGAGAGAGAGAGCACAAGCAGGGGAGCAGCAGGCAGAGGGAGGGGGAGAAGCAGGCTCCCTGCCGAGCCACTGGATTCCAGGACACTGAGATTGTGACCTGAGCTGAAGGCAGTTGCTTCACCGACTGAGCCTCCCAGGCACCACCATCCAGGGAGATTCTTAGCAGCTGTAGGGAGAGCTGCCTGCTTTTTGGTTTTGCTCACTCTCCACTCTGTACTGGCCTTTTCTAGATGTGACTTCTTGTGTTTCCTGAGCACACTGGCCTCTGTCACTTTTGTCCTCTGTGCTTCTGCTGAGTTGTGTACAGTTCCACCATGCCTTGGGTGGCCTGTTCACCCAGGTCAGTCTGCGGCTTCCCTCTCCCGCTGATTCATTTCAATCTGTTGGCCATTTTTTTTTTAACCTCCTCTACATCCTTCTTATGGACATAGGGAAGGTGTCTTAGGATTCTCGAAAGAAACAGATTCAGTAGGATATGTACATACAGACAAAGAAATTTATTTTAAGGAATTGGCTTATGTGAATAAGGAGGTAAGCAAGTCCAAAATCTGCAGGGTAGGTCGACAGCCTGGAGAGTCAAGAAAAGCCACTGTTGAAGTTCAAGGCTGAAGACTGTCTGTTGTTAGAATTTCATCTTGTTTGGGGGAAGTCAATCTTTTGTTCCTTTCAGACCTTCAACAGATTGGACAAGGCCCATCCACATTACAGAGGGCAATCTGCTTTATTCAAAGCCCATTGATCTAAATATTAATTTCATGCACAACACCCTCACAGAAACATCCAGATAATGTGTGACCATATAACTGGGCACTGTTGCCCAGATCATTTCAACACACAAGATTAACCATCACAGGTTAGACTCTTCTACATTCCTCTTATTGCTTCTCCTACCCCTTGCTGCCTTTTTTTTTTTTTTTTGAGGCTGTTAAATACCATGGTTCTAGAGAAGGCTGTTCTTGGATTCTGCTTGGCTGCAGCAAGAGGGAGGACAAGAGGGAATGTTGTGAGGCAAAAACCATCCCTATTCTTGGATCTCCAACTCCTACTCTCAACTCAGCCCAGGGGTGGGACAAGAGACAGTGACTCCCACAAGCTCTTCCTTCCCCAGTCAGGAGACTCTTATTGGAGCAGAGGTGGTAGGGATGGGAAGGTGGGATGGAGGGGACTCATTCAGCCAGACTACCTTTCTTTTCAAATTTTTTCCTCTACCTATATCAAAATTATTAAACTTAAAAACTGAGAATGGTGTGATTGTCTTCAGTCCTGGTTTTACATGCCATCCTGAGAAGAATGGTACTGCAAAATTGTGGTAATGAAGAACATGCAGACTTTTGGTCGAAAATGCATTCTTTTATTTTAGTACATCAACTATGCAGATATTGTATTTTCCTTTTTCACCTGCTTTCTTGAACTCAACTGTAGGGTCAGGAAACAAAGACATGTTAGGTACTAGTTTAAAGTTAAATGAATACATTTAAATGTTATTGAGTAGGGATAAAACCATCCATCAAAGACTAAAGACTTCATCATGAAAAAGGAAAGCCCTTAATTTTTGACCAGAGTCGGTTCCAGTCAGAGTAGAAACAGCTGAATTATGTATAAATAAACCTTACACTTTGACTCTAGTCTTTATTTTTACCACTCTAAAGGTAAAGATGCTTAGGGGAAAGGGTCATACCTTTGTAGGACTTAAAAAAAAAACTGTTGAAAACCAGATGCATAAATACTAGTTTAAGATATGCTTTAAAGATAACCTTTATAAGTAAAGTAGCATTATGACTATATTTTGGCGTGAAATAATACTGAAATGCAAGAATGCAAATTGGTTTCTCCTTTCAACTAAATCCTAAGTTATCGCTAAGACAGAACCACTGGTGGGTTTTTTTTTTTCTATTTTATTTTTTCAGTGATCCAAGATTCATTTTTTATGCACCACACCCAGTGCTCCATGCAATACGTACCCTCCTTAATACCCACCACCAGGCTCACCCAATCCCCTAACCCCCCTCAGTTTGTTTCTCAGAGTCCACAGTCTCTCATGGTTCGTCTCCCCTTCTGATTTCCTTCCCTTCCCCTAGAGTCCTCCATTTTATTCCTTATGTTCCACAAATAGGTCAAACCATATGATAATTGACTTTCTCTGCTTGACTTATTTCACTCAGCATAATCTCCAGACCCAGACACGTTGATAAAAAATTTGGGTATTCATCCTTTCTGATGGCTGAGTAATATTCCATTGTATATATGGACCATATCTTCTTTATCCATTCGTCTATTGAAGGGCATCTCTGTTCTTTCCACAGTTTGGTGATTGTGGACATTGCTGCTATGAACATTGGGGTGCATATGGCCCTTCTTTTCACTACATCTGGTTTAAAAGAACTCTGCCAATTTTACTTTTACCAAATATCCAGATCTTAACAAGCAGTTTGGAAAACAACTTTGAGCAGTATGTAAATTTCATGCAGCTTTGCTAAGAGAACGATGCTTTTGAAGATGATAAAGACACCTTTAAAAGTCTTTGGCTCTTTTTAAAACACAAAAAATCAGCATTTGAAAGGATGCTGGATAGTCACTCAACCTTCTGAAGCATGATTTATGGTACAGTGTACAGTTTATTGCACAGTATATTAAACAGAAACAATGTGGCCTTAGTAGAAGACCATTTGTTAATTTATTTCTTCTTGCGTTTATTTAACAATCATATATTGAGATACCACTTAGCAATATTTTTTATTTTGTGCTTCAGCTGTAGCTAGCCCATTTGTTTGCACTGTATGCTCAGCTCTCTGCCAGCTGTCACTCCTCTCTCCCTGCACAAATTGAATTACTGCGAGCTCTCGATATCTCCTTCCTTTCTTCTTGCCTCCCCACCCCCATCCTAGTCCAGGCCCCTCTGTCCAGGTATGATAGGTATCTTGTATTTTGCTGTCTCAGATCCAAATGATATACAGAAAGTAGGGCAAATGTCCAATAAGTTGTCTCTATGTCATGAGGTAGCTCTGTGCTGTGGGAAGAGTGTTGAAGTGGGAAGAGTATTGAAGAGGGAAACAATGTCATGGCAAGTTGAGGCTTGGTGGGTATATATATATATATATATATATATATATATATATATACATATATATATATATATATATATATATATATATAGCCTAACCAATAATCAGAACATGTGCCCTGACAAGAACGGGAAGGTTTAAAGGAAAAATAGGGCAGCATATTTGAAATTATGATTGCCCTTGTAAATGAAGAAGCACTGTCACCAAACTTATATTTGTTACCTCTCTTCTAATTAATTGGGGAAAACGTTGGCAGTGATGGGATTACAGGACTTATTTAAATGAAGAGGACTGGACAAACTTATTATGAAAGAACAGAGGGAAAATACTTCAGGTACAGGGTTAGGCATGGGAATAGCCAGGACAATGAGTGAAGTGTACATTTTAGTCAAGTACCTGGCCAAACGTTTGCATGATTGCCTAATTTTATGGCTGGAAGATTTTCTATTTTTTCCCCCATTTTTTACAATTGCTTTTGACTGGAGACAGAATTACCACTAGGAAGAATGAGTAGGGGTGCCTGGGTGGCTCAGTCAGTTAAGCGTCTGCTTTGGGCGTAGGTGGTGATCTCGGAGTCCTGGAATTGAGCCTTGCATCTGGCTGCCTGCTCAGCAGAGCATCTGCTTCTCCCTCTCCCTTTCTCTGTGCCCACCACTCGTGTTCTCTCCGTCAACTAATAAAATCTTAAAAATAATACCAGTCACCCCATATTATATGTCTAAAATTTACAAACCCTCTGCCAGGTAGGAATCATCCCCATTTTCCTCTGAGGAAACCAAGGAATAACTTCCATTAGTTACACAGCTAGCAACAGCAAATACTCAGTGGTTTGACTCCCATGTCTTTGTTGTTTCAGGTAAGAGCACCGTAACCTGAGTCTCCTAAACGCAGTCTGAAATTGAGGGATTCTATCAAGAGAAAGCTTCATGGGCTTGAGAGTTAACAGAGATCATGCCTGAAATCACTTCACATCCAGTTTGAGCACTTCAAAAGTGGAAAGAAAATACTTAAAAATTCAAAATAGTTTTTAAAAGGCCGAGGCAAAGGGGGAGTATGGCGTGAAAACCAAACTATCTGTGTAGAGGAAAGGCCGGATTCCACCATCTTTACCAGTAATTTGGATTTTCAAGACCTTCTTAAGTTATTAAAATTGGGGGAATATTCACTTTTAAGCTAACACCAACTTCAACATAGAAGCTTTTCCAGTCTTTCTCAGCGAGGTATTTTAGATAACAGGGCAGAAAGGAGAACCATTAACAAGGAGATCATCTGCACTCCTGGTGCCCAGATATCCCCCCAGGGTGATATGCAGTCTGGTGCTCTTCACTAATTCTTACGTACGTGACTTGATTAATATTTAAAGAACATTCTGGTCTTCATTCCCACCATTATTAAGGTAGCTAACCTGTCATTACGGATGGGTTCCCAGTAGATTGTGAGGTGGTCTTCTAGATTATAGTTAAGGGCGAGGCTCTGGAGTCAACTGAAACTTTCTGGGTTCAAATGCCGTCCTGTCCCTCCCGGGCAGCCTTAAGGAAATATGTCTATTAAATGGGTGAATTTTCAAAGGGAAGTAAGACAGTTCCCCCACCACAGAGCGGCCGCGTGTACGCATAACCCACGAAAAGCCCGGTGCAGGGCACAGTATAAATTCCAGCAAACTGGGGCGCCTGGGTGGCTCAGTGGGTTAAAGCCTCTGCCTTCGGCTCAGGTCATGATCTCAGGGTCCTGGGATCGAGTCCCACATCGGGCTCTCTGCTCAGCAGGGAGCCTGCTTACCCCTCTCTCTCTCTGCCTATCTGCCTACTTCTGATCTCTCTCTCTGTGTCAAATAAATAAATAAAAATCGTAAAAAAAAAAAAATTCCAGGGAACGTTAGCCTGAAAGTGAAAACTTCTCAAAGCCATTAGCGGACATTGTACTAGAGTTCGTTAACAGTTACATTTTAGGGATTTTTTTTTTAAAGCAGTAAGTCATTTCTACTTAAATTTGCCCAAGTTTATATTTTGCTGCACTGGATTTTAGTGAAGCAAGACAATCAGCAGCTTGTGCGGGTTCCTTCACAGGTTAACGTCACTTGTGACTCCCAAGTCAGGGTTTCCCTGGCTTTTCTGTGGGCTCGGTCGCTTCAAGACACGCAGGCATATGTCAGTTTGACAGCGAGGAAGTGCTGGCATACACCGTTTTCCCTCCGAGAGAAAAATAAAGGTTTGCATTTGGCGGCGGCACGCAGCGGGTTTTGAACCTCGGACACGAGAGCCCATTACGTAACTCCACAGCGGCCGGGCCCCCGGGCCGCCTTCCGAGCCCTCTCCGCCGGGCGGGGATAAGGTTACAACGTCCGCGGTCGTCCCGGCCTCTAGGAGCTTCGCGTGTGGCTGGTATGGCCGTTTACGTTTGAATTTCCCTGAACCGCTGGGTGTGGGCGGAGGCGCGGACCCGCCCCGGAAAACCTCGGGGCTCCTTCCCGCCACCCGCAGGCCCGGCCCCTCCGGGGGTCCTCACGGGGTGGCGGGAAGGCCCGGCCGACGCTGGGCCCTGGGCCGCCGGGCGAGCAGTCCCCGCCGCCCTACTCCGCCGCCCTAAGCCCTTCCCCGGCCACGCCCAGCCCCGCGCGCCAGGCCGACGGTTGCCCGAGGCTCCGATTTTGAATTCACAGGCCCGGCCCCCGAGCCCCGGAGCGCGCCGCCGGC
>LNAC01000110.1:2036725-2051820 GCA_002007465.1 Ailurus styani | reverse complement strand
CCCCCTTTGCCCTTTGTGCTGTAACCCGGCTCCCGCCAACCCAGGTGCTTCTCCCTTCCCACGCCGCCTTCTCGGACGCGGGTCGTCGTTTTGTGACTTCGGTCCCCGCTTCGCTCTCCGCAGCCCCGTCCGTGTCCCGTGCTACCCGCGGCCTCCCCGCTCTGCTCCGCCGGCCAGTCGCCCCGCCGCCCGCCATGGCGACCGCGACCCCCGTGCCGCCGCGGTCGGGCAGCCGCGCCAGCGCCCCCGCTACGCCGCTGAGCCCCACGCGGCTGTCGCGGCTGCAGGAGAAGGAGGAGCTGCGTGAGCTCAACGACCGGCTGGCCGTGTACATCGACAAGGTGCGCAGCCTGGAGACGGAGAACAGCGCGCTGCAGCTGCAGGTGACGGAGCGGGAGGAGGTGCGCGGCCGCGAGCTCACCGGCCTCAAGGCGCTGTACGAGACCGAGCTGGCCGACGCGCGACGCGCACTCGACGACACGGCCCGCGAGCGCGCCAAGCTGCAGATCGAGCTGGGCAAGTTCAAAGCCGAGCACGACCAGCTGGTCCTCAAGTGAGTGCCCGCCTGGCGGCCGCGTTATCTCACCGAACGGGCGAGGGGGGCGCCGCTCGGGGGCGGGAGAGCCGGGCCAGGTGCCCACGCCCTTCGGAAGGAGAATCGAGTGGTTTCTTAGCGGGGACAAGGGGTCTCAGAGGGGGCTCGCACTGTAGCACGGTGCGACCGGGATGCACATTTTCCTTTCCCGGCTACGGGCACAACCGGGCGAAGCGCGCACCTGAGGCCGCCAAGGAGGAGCGGCCGGCTTCGGGCCTTGAGCCCCGAGATGTACAAGGGTTCTCCGGGGGGGACGCCCGGCGGGCCCTAGGTGCGGGGGGTGGTGGCGTCTGGGCGCGCGCTCGAGTGCGCGCTCCGGCTTCCGGCCGGGCCGGAGACAAAGCTGCTGCTGGGTTTGCGGTGCGGGGATAGCCGGTCGGGGAAGACGGGCTGCCCGCCTCAAGAATGAATGAGCTCTGCGCGGGCGGAGAGAGGAAGGGGAGGGACCTGCCTCCGGCGTCCGGGTCTCTCGGGGGTGGGTCCCGCTTTGGCGCGCTCAATCTGGGCCCGGTGACATTTTGCAGTCGTTCTACGCGTGCCTTGGGCGGGGTCTGAACTGCGCGCCTCTGCCCGCCCAGGGCAAGTTGGGCTTTTAAGCTCTTTAGCTTTCTTCGGGGAACGGTGTCTTGTCTTTCAGGCGCGGGTCCCCTTGGGTGCTTTTGTGGACCCGACGACGGAAGCTGGGTTTTTGTATGTCGTGGCCACCGTTCTCTGATCCACGGACTGCCTACCCCCCAGCAGTAGTCTCCTCCCCGAGCTTGTGCACCCCTTTAATATAGTCAGTTGGGCTTTCTGGTACTGGAGAGACCTTTTCAGCCCCCGCGTCTGTCACTGTCATTAATGACAAGCCAGGGCAGGTGAAAGGGTGGTTGTTCGAGTGTGAAGTGTTGTGGAGAGGTTGAGTTTGTAATTATTACACCTTAGGGGGCCTGAGTTTTCAGTCCGGGGCCTAAGGATAAACTTGCAAGGCTTTGCTGAGCCTACCTTGAATTTCCGATGAGCAAAATGACGTAACTGTAATCAGTACGCAACTAGTGTTGTTGTCATGCTTTAGATATTTGCTAAATTTGCTTCAGGAACTCAGGGTCTCCATCCTCTATTGTCCTTTGAAATTTCTGGAGATGCTTGACTCTTGACTTGGACTCTGCCCATGAATGACTTTCTGCCTGTATCTATGTGAATGTCCCTGTCTCATTCTCTGTGATCTTGTGTGTGTGCATCTTTTCTTCCCCACCTTATTAACATGTGAAAAACGGTTCATAAAAAGTAAGTGCACGTGGTTAAAAAAAAAATAATCGTAGCCTAGCTTATAGTGGAAAACGGGTGACATTCTGCTTTTTTCAGGAGGCAGTTCTGTTTAGCTCTTTTTGTTTTTACTTGGGTGTTAGTTTCACACTTCAATAATAAGCTTATTTTTCTATTTCTTGGATTTACCAAGCTTTGGAGCCATCTTTTGAAATGGGTCATTTCACTCACACCACTATTTTTTTTTATGTACTGTCCAGTTTTTGTAATTTTTTTTGTTACTGAATTTCTTCAAATCCTAGATGCCATTGCTTGTAATGACTTGTCATTACTGTATGTATCACTAAAAAAAAACCCATTAGAACCAGCTGTGTAGGATCCATCCTGTTGGACCCATTCCGGTTTCAGAGATGTTAAAATGTGCTAAATTAAGTATCTGTTCTATGTGCAGAGACTACAGAGATTTTTAAATAAATTTAAGTAAATTACTGACCTTACGTTGCTGAGTACAGCTGGGCAATACCCAGCAAAAGGATAAAGGTCTAGTTTCATCTAATCTGAAGCATTTTGGTGCTGATGCTTTCATAATCCTTTCAAAAGTTAACTACCAATGGTTTTTCACACTGTAACAAGACTGCCACCTGGCTGACTGTAGTTATAAAATGGTATGTATGGAGGGGGAAATGGAGGAAGGGAGTCAAAATATACAGTTATAAGATAAATTAGTACTAGATATGTAATGTATAACACGATGCAAGAGATCATCATGCCATGTAATATACAGGAAAGTTAAGAGGCTGAATCCTAATGGTTCTCATGACAAGGAGAATTTTTTCCCTTTTTTTCTTCTTTTGTATCTATATGAGAAGATGGATGTTAGTTAAACCTATTGTGCTAATCATTTCATGGTATATGTAAATCAGACCATCATGCTATATGCCTTAAACTTACAGTGATGTGTGTCTATTTGTCAATTAAAGTGGAAAAAGTGCTATGTATGGATTGTGAGATGCATGCTAGTTTCAGCAAAATTAAAAAGTGAAGAATATGTTAGAACCAATAAAATAATGTTGTGGTATAATATTAGGTGCTAGATGCTAGAGGAATAAAAATAACAGATGCTAGAGGAATAAAAATATAGCATGGTGGGGCACCTGGGTGGCTCATTAGGTTAAGTGTCTGACCCTTGATTTCGGCTCACGTGATCTGGTAGTGAGATCTAGTCCTGCTCTGCAACGAGTCTGCTTGGGACTCTCCCTCTCCCTCTGCTCCTCTTCACATGTGCAGGTGAACTCTCTCTAAAATAAGTAAACATTAAAAAAAAAGTATAGGAGGTGAAGGGATGGTGTGGCTAAGGAAGGCCTGCTTAGAGATTGAAAATAATATCCTCTGGGATATCCTTTAGTGTGCTGGGATTAAAAGTACATTTTAAAAATCTATACATATGTTCCTTTTGTCAGCATCAGATGCGTTTTCTTTTCTAACATTCCATCAATTGCCCAAAACATGCCACGTTTTACTTTGTTTGAGGTTCCAACCCTGATACTTAAAAAAAATTCTTTTTAAAGATTTTATTTATGTATTTGAAAGAGCTCATGCATGATGGGGTGGAGGGGAGGGGCAGAGGGACAAGCTGACTCCCCACTGAGTGTGGAACTTGGAATCAGGACCTGAGCCAAAGTCAGACACTTAACTGACTGAGCCACCCTGGTTCCCCAACCCTGATTTTTTTGGTACAGTTTTGTCCCTAAATGGCCTTTTATTTTTCTTGTTGCCTAAGATGACTTTTTAAAGATACGTATTTGTAATATCTTTTACATAACTATTCTTTTTTCCCTTGAAGCTTTCTGCTCTTAAGACATAGACATGCTGTGCAGCTGATGTCTTAGGAATCAACCTGATTTGACCCAGTTTCCCTCTAGATCACATATTTTCCTTTCCTTGGTGTCTTCCCTCATTTTGTTGGAGAACATCCTTAAGGAACTTACTCAGAAAAGTTGACATGATGTAAACTTGAAAGTAACCTTTTTTTTTTTTGAAAGTAACTTTGTTTTGTCTCATGCTTGATTGATAGTTGGGTTCGGTATAGAATACTGGTTCAACATTTTTTCCTCAGAGCTTGGGAATTACCATATTGCTTCATTGTCTTATAGCGTCCAGTGTAAATATCTGTCTGATGCCAGTCACAGTTATTTTCTTTTGATAATTGCTTTTGCTTTTCCTCTGTGTAAGCTTTGGAATTTTCTTTTATCCTGATTTTCTGAAATTGCATGGTGGTGGGCCAAGGACTGGATATTTCCATTATGCATTCTTACTTTTGTAAGTGGTTTCTTTCTGTTTAAAGCCTTGATCTTTATTTAGTTCTGGGAAACTAACTTTATTCCATACCTTTCTGTGCTCTGTTTTCTTTGTTCTCTGGTGGGGATGTTGAACACTTCTGCTCATAATTTTTTTCCCATTCTCGGAAATTACTTTGACTCTTCTCTAGCTCATTGGTGACATTGTAAAGGCTGAAGTCATACTTTTAATTCCAAGAAATCTTTTTGTACAGGTATTCTCCTTCATTCACTTTGTTTCTGTTTTAAGGGTGCATTATTTTCTTTATTCTGTCTGAGGATAATACTTAGGATTTTCCTTCAAAAATTCTTTTCTGTTCACTGGATTATCTCTTTTTCCCCTCGTTGGTCACTTGTTTCTTTTGTTTGGTTAATTTTTTTTTTCAAGTGATTTTTTTCATGTGCATGATCCTTGGTTGTCAGCATTTATAAATGAATGGTTGAGCATTACTACTTTTGTTGTTCAAGTTGCTCCTTCCCTGCCTTTTCTAATGCAAGAACAAATTAGGACCTTGATATATGAATGGGCTGTGCCCTTGGTTAACTTGTTGGAAAGCCTGCAGTTAAGGTAAGATATGCTGGTGGGGATCAGGTGCAAAGCTGTTCCCTAAGTTAATGGCCCCATTTTGAATCTCCCTCACTTTCCCCTGTAGTCCTTCTGTGCATGTTTTGTGATATGTATGTTTATATACTGTTCATCTTTTAGAAATTTGTTGGAATGTCTGCTGATGATCCCTTCCCAATTTATTTTGATGCTACAGGTTTGTTTTATGGGGCATACTTAACTGCCTTGTTATTAGGGTATAGTGGGACGGCTAATGTCTCTATGTAGGAATCTTGGAAATCATTTAATTTTGACCAATAATTGAAGTATAATTTGTAAGATGTAAAGGAAGAAATTTTTTGTCTGTTTTGGTCCATTTAGCTCTTTTATTTGAGAATAATTTTTTGTTTTTTCCCCATTCATGCTCTCTTGCCCTTTCTCTCTCAAATAAATAAATAAAATTTAAAAAAAAATTACAGATCCTAAAATTACTTAGTCCCTTTTTGGTTCCTCAGCACACAACATACCTCAGAGACAGAAGAACTCATGAAGATTCTTGGTCCTGCAGGAAAGATTTTGACAATAGCTTCTATACACTTGGTCTCTCACAGAAAAACATCTCAGATCTAAGACATAGGTACTCTGATTTGGTCCAAACCTAGTTATATTGATGGAAACTTTTTTGGGGATCAATTTCTAAGAATGTTGATGAGTGCCATCAGTCAACACTTAAAACAAAGGGGGAAGAGTGACATTTCAGAATTTCAGTATTAGCTATATAGGGAAGCTAGATATAAGAGAATTAAGTTTCTTGGTCAGTTGTTTAGTAACTAATATTGTGGATGCATTTTTTTTTTCAGTGATATAGGTCCACAGTTTTTTATGTAAAATCCTATAGCCAGGTGTGTACTGAAAGTAAAAACACTTTCAATTTTAAGAAGGTAATGTGCATGTCCTGTATAAGATACCCCCAGTGGGGTCTGGGGGGTCGCGCTCCATTGTGAAACAGATATTTCTGCAAGGAAAGATATTAATAGTTATAGTCAGTGGAGAAAGACAACTAAAAATAGTCTCATGTCCATTTAGGTCAGATTTTGTCACCAAATGAATTAATGAAAATTTTAGGTTTTAGAAACTCTGGAAGTACATATAGGAGAATATGGATTTGTGTTTTTATTTATTTTTTAAAAATATATTATTTAATATTTTAGAGAGTGGGAGTGGTGGGAGGGACAGAGTGGGAGTGAGGGAGAGAGCTGGATCCTGTGACCCTGAGATCATGACCTCAGCCAAAACCAAAAGCTGGATGCTCAACTGATTGAGCCACTAAGGTGTCCCTGGATTTGTGTTTTTAAATTGACTGCTTTTGGGCGCCTGGGTGGCTCAGTGGGTTAAAGCCTCTGCTTTCGGCTCAGGTCACGATCTCAGCGTCCTGGGATCAAGGCCCACATCTGGCTCTCTGCTCAGCAGGGAGCCTGCTTCCTCCTCTCCCTGTCTCTCTGCCTGCCTCTCTGCCTACTTGTAATCTCTCTCTCTGTGTCAAATAAATAAATAAAATCTCTAAAAAAAAAAAAAAATAAAAAAAAATAAATTGACTGCTTTTTATTAAGTTCACTGGATTTATCAGGTTCTAGAAGTTATCTTTTGTTCCTTGTTTGTTTTGTGGTAGATTCTAAAGCTTGAAAAGGTGCAAAATTAACTCCCAAGTAAGTTTCTCTTTTTGAGAGTTATGAATTAGGCAAGTGGTGATGAAGGCTTGCTGGTATATAACATATATAGTGGATGCTATAGGATTGTTTAAGATGCTGAGCCAGTTTTACTGTCCCTTCATTTAAAAAAACTTCTGAAAAGAATGTCTCATGAAATAGTTTAATGTTTTATGGGTATTAGGCCTTAAAGCCAGTGTTTTCAAATTAATCTTTGAGATAATGTATAAAATCTAATGATTTAAAGCATGATTTCTTGCCTTTTCAAAACAAATGATGCTTCTTTTTAAATGTAACTTAATGAAAATAGAAGTTTATTTTTTGTCCAAAGAGTATAATGTTGATTCTGTTTCTTCATGGTGTATATACACCTGAAGATTGTAGACCTTCTGTCTCCATCCCCAAGCACCATTGCTTTGAGGAAGATGGATTTGCAGTTGAGGGTTTAAACCTATTTGTATATTCCTTTGGGGAAAATAACATTCTTTTGATTTTGCTTTGTTATTACATTAGGAAACTTCTAATGGGAAATTTGGATTTGCATGTCTTCATTTAAAAGTGCATACACATACTTACGTGCTGCTAACAAATATATTTGGGACACTGTCATTCACAATAGCATGAGATTGGTAGTATTAAGCAAGAGTACTGCATGAAGTTGTAGCTTCTTATTTTTTGTGACTTAGGGCAGGTACTTAAATTCTTTGAGTCTGCATTTCCTCATCTGTATAATTAAGAGTGGGTAGTAGTTTTCTGAATCTCAGGAAGAAATGAGAAACTTAGACCATTTTTTAGCCTGTTACTTACTTGTGTCATAATAATGGATGAATTTTATCCAGCAGTATTTGGATAAAGTATTGCTAATATTTTAGCAGTTTTAAAGAGTACTGAAATGTAAATAAGGTAAAATAATTTTTCCTATTTCCTAGTGGGGAGGGGCGTTGGAATTTACTATATATTTGGACTTAGTACATGTATATACTTCCTTTGTTGGCTTTCTACGTATTTTAGTTACTGATAGAATGAAATTTAGGAAATGTCATAGGGTAAACAACATCTGCAGGCTTGTTTTAACATTCTTCAGTTTTCAGACCTAAAATACTAAATGCTAATCTGCTTTAGGGAATTTTCTTTGTACATAGGATGATTAGTTGAAAAACAGAAACCTTCATGTTTTACTTATCTTTTATGTCCTTATTTTGCTCTGGTACAAACAAGTTGACAGTGACACCCTTACCTTAATACAAGAGCTATAATAAACCTGCATGCTAAAATTAATTTTCAGGGTAATAAATGGAAGGGCAAAGCCCCTAGAATTGGTGTTAAAGTCTAGGAGGCAAATCCCAAGTAATTAAACTGTCATAAACACTTCCTTCCTCTGCTTTCAAGGGATGTTGGTAGAGCAAGATATCTTTTGGAGTTGATGGAATTTAATCCCTAGGTCTAATCCCTTCAACTGGATAATCTTTTAGTGCATCCAGTTTCAAGAAAGTAAACACTGGGGGCACCTGGGTGGCTCAGTGGGTTAAATCCTCTGCCTTCAGCTCAGGTCATGATCTCAGGGTCCTGGGATCGAGCCCCACATCGAGCCCCACATCGGGCTCCCTGCTCAGCAGGGAGCCTGCTTCCCCCTCTCTGCCTGCCTCTCAGCCTACTTCTGATCTGTCTGTGTCAAATAAATAAAATCTTAAAAAAAAGAGAAAGTAAACACGGAATGAAAGATAAAGCATTATAAAAATATGCTGCTGATTCTTTACCCCCCTCTGCACATCTGTTGATATTTGTCCTTTAATTTGTCCAGATGACATCAACTCTGGTATGTCTGAGTTAGAAACCTTTAGAATTTTATATCAAAAGTGTAGGTCTGTTTCATTCACAAATGGTGAGATTGAGGCTGAGGGGTTGAGTGAGTGATAGGAGCCTAACTGACGTTGGGATCTAAGGAAGTTTCCTAATCAGGATTTTTAATTTCTTTTTTTCACTGTACCTCTGGTAAGGGGATTGTCTATTGGCTGTTATATTTGGGGAAATTTAAAAAATGAGCTTTTTTATTACACAAAAATTATTATGTTTGTTATGGAAAATTAGAAAAGACAGGTGAACACCAAGAAGAAAATTAAAAGCACCCTTGGTTCCATTAAAAAGCTCTTAAGTTTTTCTCTTAATATCCATGTTGTTAATAAAAAATGGTTCTTTTTATTTTAATAAAATGATTCTTGATAAATACTGATATGTAATCTTTTTTCATGCAGCACTATTTTCTGAATATCTTTACATGTCAGTAAATAGACTATGCCATCATTTAACACATTTTGAAGATATATTGATAACTTTATTGGTCATTTAGCTTACTATGACCAAGGATGTATGCTTCACAGTGACTATGTATCTACCCAGTTTCTCAGAGGCCATTAGAGTACCAAGATTATCCTCTTCTCTCTTGCTGACAGTATGACAGATTTTTTTCTTCTGGTTAACCTAATGGTTAAATGTTAAGTAGTTTACTGGTTAAATGTTAGCCACTGGATTTTAAGTAATTACCCTTTTGTCAATTTTTGATGCTATGAGCGGCTACAAGTTCCCATTTCCTTTTTTGAGGAATTTAATTTTTAATTTTGGAGAATCTTTCTAGTTTTTGATTTTTTTTTTTTTAAGAGTGGAGCCAGGTGGGAGAGGGGGAGAGCAAGAGAGAGAGAGAGAGAGAGAGAGAGAAAGAAAGAGAGGGAATGAATCCCAAGTAGTTTCCATGCCCAGCACAGAGATTGACATGGGGCTTGATCTCAGGACCTGCTCAGGTCATGACTTGAGCTGAAATCAAAAGTCACACGCTTAACTGACTGAGCCACCCAGGTGCCCCACGTTCTTGATCATTTTTATATTGTAATGCTAATGTTGTTGGCATAAAGGGGTCAATCAAAACTCACATTATAGTCTTATGTTTTTGGTGATATTTTTGTTGTAGCCTGAGATGTTAAATACTGTTTTCCTTAGCTAATCTGTTTACTTGGTCCTATTAAATTTTAACTTCTCACCTTCAGTGTATTTGAATTTATTGATCATAGATAGAATTAGAACCCTTTTGCTGCTAGAAGAGGTCTTGGATTGTTCGATCTAACCAATTCATTTTGTGGATACAGAAATTGAGACCTACGGAGATTAAAGTACTTGTGCAAGATAAAGGACTGAAAGTGCTAACATTGACTTCGTGCTTAACGTGTTCGCCACGCACTTTGCTAGATGCTTCATGGACACTGTCTTTTAAGCCTTATGATAATCCTGTTTGATGAGTGAGGAAACTTGAGGCTGAGAGAACTTAGCAGATAAATGGTAGAGCTAGAGTAAGTCCTAGTTCTGTCTTCTAGCATTGCCAGAGAGTTTTTATATGGATCATTATTTTTTATTTTTTTTATTTTTTTTTATTTTTATTTTTTTTTAAATTTATTCATTTGACACAGAGAGAGAGATCACAAGTAGGCAGAGAGGCAGNTTTTTATTTTTTTTTAAATTTATTCATTTGACACAGAGAGAGAGATCACAAGTACGCAGAGAGGCAGGCAGAGAGAGAGGAGAGAGGAGGAAGCAGGCTCCCTGCTGAGCAGAGAGCCCGACGTGGGCCTCGATCCCAGGATCCTGGGATCATGACCTGAGCCGAAGGCAGCGGCTTTAACCCACTGAGCCACCCAGGCGCCCTGGATCATTATTTTTTAAAGTAAGCTCTGCTCAACATGGGGCTCGAACTCTTGTCCTGGAGATCGAGAGTCACATGCACCACCGACTGAACCAACCAGGTGCCCCCCTGTATCATTTCATGTAATCCCAACATCAGGGCTGTTCTGCGGGTTTACCAACCTGAAGCAGGCACTGTCATTGCGTTGAGACTTGAACCCTTACACGGGACAGTTGATTTTCAGGTCTGTTTGGTTGTTACTTTTGCAAATGGTACTGGATGTGCGTTTTTCTCAGTAATAGTTCATAGTCCCCAGGAGGTAATTTTGGATTTGTCAGTAGAGTGCAGAAATGGAAGCAGCTGTTTGAAATACTGACTGATGGCTTCATTTGCTAATAAGGAAAGGGTGAAGGTGAGTTACTGAATAAGACTTGTCTTCTTCCTTAAAAAGCTTTCTTACTTTACTCTCTGCCTTAATAGTAATTTTAAGAGGAATTAAAAGCTCTAAATCTTTAAAACGCATGAGAGGAATGATTTTTTTTAATTTAAATTTAAAAGATTTTTTTTTGAGAAATGTTCTTTGTTGCAGGTTGCTTACAGTCTTACGAGCAGGCAGGAAACAAACACGATGCTGAGGTGATACTGTAAGTGCAGTTCGTCAGTACAGTGTAGTGTTATGATGGCAGCTATCTACATGGTGCTGTGGAGGAAACGACAGCCACCTAAGGCAACCTAGGAGCCTTTGGAAGTTTTGAAAGACATCCCAGGGG
Source organism: Ailurus styani (assembly GCA_002007465.1). Classification (NCBI taxonomy): domain Eukaryota; kingdom Metazoa; phylum Chordata; class Mammalia; order Carnivora; family Ailuridae; genus Ailurus; species Ailurus styani. The sequence continues at coordinate 2,040,957 of LNAC01000110.1, read as the reverse complement.
AACTGGGGAGTCATTGAAGTCTGAGCTAAGTACGTATCAATTGGCTGGAAAACATTAGGAGAGGGTGTTTTCCTGAATGGCAAGTTGTTTCATCTAACTAGAGCAATGTATATGTATGTAGGTATGTATGTATGTGGTAGAGGGCAGTTGAATTTTAAGAAATGAGGAGCCTCGGGAGCCTGGGTGGCTCAGTGGGTTAAAGCCTCTGTTTTCAGCTCAGATCATGATCTCAGCGTCCTGGGATCGAGGCCCACATTGGGCTCTCTGCTCAGCAGGGAGCCTGCTTCCTCCTCTCCTTGTCTCTCTGCCTGCCTCTCTGCCTACTTGTAATCTCTCTCTCTGTGTCAAATAAATAAATAAAATCTAAAAAAAAAAAAAGAAAGAAATGAGGAGCCTCAAGGAAAAAGTGACATGAATGGGTGAATGGTCTGGCCATTCTGTGGAGGAAACAAAGAGTGGAGGTAAAACATCCGTAAGGACACTTGGGAAGTTATGTGGAGGCCCCTGAATTCAAATAGGCAGTGGAAAAGGACAGAAAATGGATTTGAGAGACGTTAAGCATGGGAGATTGGGGAGAAGAGTCTAGGGTGACTCTCCTTTGCTGCATGGGTGCCTGAGCTGAGGAGTGTTGATCTTAGAGCTTGATGGATAAGGAACTGGTTTAGAGGACCTACTCAGGGATAGTGGTGAATTAGTGGTGTTTGTTGCACTTGTTAGCTGGCAGTCTAGAGTACTTTCCTGGAGCTCTGAGAAGAGACTTTGAATGGAGGAATAGTTTTAGGAACATGGGTGATAGTTGCAGATAAAGACAAAAGAGAAGAGGGGCAAAGATGTGGAAAACATCTACATAGGAGGACTAGGTAGAGAAAGGAAAACCCACAGTGGAGGTGGTAAGAGAGAAGTAGAACAAGCCTTGAGTCATAGGACACGGAGATTTATGAAGGAATGCTAGGGTAGTTTTGGTATGATAAGGTCTAAAAGTATCTATTAACTTTGGTGGTTGGAAGATTACTGTTGATTGTGAGGAGTGCCTAATGCTAGTAAAGGGCTGTAGGATCAAAGGAAGTGGGATAATTAAGGAAGGAGTGGGAAGAAAGAGATTGTGAGATCACTTGTACAAGAATGTTGACTCTGAAGAGGACACATTCTTAAAGGTTTATTTGAAGTAGATTCTCAGTTGAACTTTATATCATAAAACATTGGGTAGGGTACCAGAGCACTTATCCCTCTGATATTGCACTTTACCTCCTTTGCTTAAAACACTTGAGTAGATTCTAGGATAAAGACTAAAACCCTTAATATTACCCATTTGCAGGGTAACAATGAAAGTTAGTGTCCAAATAGGGGTACTTGTAAGTGTGAAAGAGGGAGCTATAAATTATGCTGGGACAACTGGCATGAATGGAAATTGTCCTGGGCAAACTGGCACATGGTGGTCATCCTTCCTCAAAGTTCTTCCCTGCATGAGCTGGCTCCTTTCTGATTCCAACTTCATCTCTCACCGTAGTTGGTGTTGCCTTCTCCCTTCACTGTGAAGGGTTTTACTCAACCTGTTTACCATGCTCCCTCTTAATAGCAACTTTGCAAAAGCGCTTTCCTTTGTCTGGACTTCTGTCATCCTTGGGTTAACTTCTCATCTCTTAGATGTCCACTGTATCCATTTTCTAGGGACATCTTCCCTATCAGTTATTTTTAGCATGAGCCTTAAAAAACCAACGAACGAACCAACCAAGGACTAACTAGGACTTAAACCAACCTAGAACTACCCAGCTGTGTGTACGTGTGTGTATAATTTAAGGATTCTAACAGTTCTCTCAAGGCTTCTCAGGAAAAAAGGTTACTTTCATTTATTTTCACTACTTGTTTGGTATTTATCTCTGTATCTAAATGACATTATTGACTTTGTGCTGTGGAAAATGGGGAATTGAGTTCTTTGTTCTATTATCCATAATATATTTTCTTCCTGTTATCCTCCTAGTACATTACTTTTTAGTTTAGATTGGTTTAGATCCGTTTTTGGTTTTTAAAGTATTAATTCAGTGTGTTACTACAAATGCTTCTTTAACACCAATTAGGTCAGATGTGGTTTTTAAATACAGAAATAATATTATTGTAATTGTAGGTTGTACTGATCTATACATGACTTTTTCTAGTAAAGGGGAACTGGAATGTCAAGAATAGAGTTCAGAGATATAGAAAGTCTTCAGTTCCACTTTCAACTCTATTTTGTTATTTTATGTTTATTACTTTTTACTTTATTTAGAAGATTTTTTATTTATTCGTGAGAGAGCTTGAGTGAGAGGATGAGTTGTGGCGGGGGGGGAGCAGCCGAAGGAGAGGGAGAGGCAGAGGCAGACTCCCCACTGAGCAGGTAGCCCCACATGGGGCTTGATTCCAGGACCCTGGAATTAAGACCTGAGCCGAAGACAGATGCTTAAGCGACTGAGCCACCCAGGCGCCCCTTACTTTTTTTTTCTTTTTCTTTCTTTCTTTCTTTTTCTTCCTTCCTTCCTTCCTTCTTTCTTTTTTAAAGATTTTATTTATTTGTCAGAGAGAGAGAGAGAGAGAGAGTGTGTGCGTACGCATGCGCAAGCAGGCAGAGTGGCAGGCAGAGGGAGAAGCCCGATGCTGAGCAAGGAGCCCGATGCAGGACTCGATCCCAGGACCCTGGGATCACGACCTGAGCCGAAGGCAGCTGCTTAACCAACTGAGCCACCCAGGTGTCCCACTATTTTTTATTTTATTTTTTTTTTTTAAGATTTTTATTTATTTATTTCACAGAGGGAGAGAGATCACAAGGAGGCAGAGAGGCAGGCAGAGAGAGAGGGGGGGAAGCAGGCTCCCCGCTGAGCAGAGAGCCCAATGCGGGCCTCGATCCCAGGACCCTGAGATCATGACCTGAGCCGAAGGCAGAGGCTTAACCCACTGAGCCACCCAGGCGCCCCACTATTTTTTATTTCTTAATTGAAGTATACTTGACACACAATGTTACATTAGTTTCAGGTGTACGGCATAGTGATTTAAGTACATAGTGATTAAGTACAATTTTGTACTTAATGCTATGTTCACTATAAGTGTAACTACTATCTGTTACCATAGAACCATTTCAATACCATTGTACAACTGGTACAGTACCAGTGACTGTATTCCCTATACTATACCTTTCATCTCTGTGACTCATTCATTCCGTGACTGGAAGCCTCTATCCCCTTTCCCCTCTGTCATTTTGTCCATCCCCCCATGCCCCACCCCTCTGGCCCTTCAGTTTGTTCTCTATATTTATGGGTCTGTTTCTGCTTCTCAACTTTAAAAAAAATCCAAAGTAAGTGCCTGCTCCCGGGGCTCCCTGTCCCAGAGAGGTGCATTTCCTTTGCTCTTGTAGGCAGTGGTGTTTTCATAGCTCTTCTGTCTCTATTGTCTCAGTTCCTGCAAGCCAGCATGACTACTGTGCATTTGTAAGCATCTCTCCAGGTAGTTGGAGCTACACTAAACTCCTTACCTGCGTTGTCCAAGTCCTTTCCTGAGGTACTAATTACTAATTATTGATGTTACTGCTGGTGCTCTGGCTGCAAAACTGCATAGGGTTTGAGAGGGTTGTTCCAACCTTATTTTTCCATTTGATCTGTTACTCTAGTGTCTACAGAATGTAAGAGTTTTCAGGAACACATATATTGTGTTTTGGCAGCCATGCCTGTACGTACTATGAACATAATCTCCAACAGAACTCATTAGAGTAATATCCTTAGTTTTTCTTCTCTGTACCATCTTTTGATTATGTATGAAAATAGCATTTTTCCCACTTAGTTTTGTCTAATTTATATAGAAAGATTTGATACTGTTAAAACATCAGGTCATTTGGAATCATGAGGTTTTTTGTGTGGGTTTTTTTTTTTTAAGTTTTAGTTTTATGTTATTGAAGAAGCCTTCAAAGAAAGGCATTCAGAGAAATAGCATTCAGAGCCTTGTGCTCTTCTCTAGGATAGTTGTGTTGCCTAAACATTGATAGTTTGGATATAGAATTTTAAGTTGTAAAGGATATTTCTTAAGGATTTTGAAGGCATGCTTTATAGTTCTCTAGCTTTTGTTGTTGCTAAGAAGTACTAATGAGTGAAAAATTAAAAAGCTCGTAGCATCTTTTTTTTGGATTCAATTCTGAAATTTCTTTTTCTTTCTCCTTCCTTCCTTCCTCCCTTCCTTCCTCCCTTCCTCCCTTCCTCCCTCCCTCCCTCCCT
>LNAC01000110.1:1999146-2036700 GCA_002007465.1 Ailurus styani | reverse complement strand
CCCTTCCTCCCTCCCTCCCTTCCTTCCTTCCTTCCTTCCTTCCTTCCTTCCTTCCTCTTTTTCTCTCTCTCTGTCTCTCTTTTTTTTAAAGATTTATTGCTTTGGGCACATGGGTGGCTCACTTGATTAAGCGTCTGCTTTAGGCTCAGGTCATGATCTCAGGGTCCTGGGATTGGGCCCCCTGTTCGACTCCCTGCTTCTCCCTCTCCCTCTGCCCCTAACCCCTGCTCATGCTTGCTTGCTCTCTCTCTCTCAAATGAATAAAATCTTTATTTATTTGATGGGGGGGGGGGTGTGTGGGTGCATACAGGCAGGGGGAGGGGCACAGGGAGAGGGAGAGAGAATCTCAAGGAGACTTCATGCCCAGTGTGGAGCCAGATGCAGGGCTCAATCTCACAACTCCGAGATCATGACCTGTGGAGAAACCAAAAATTGGATGCATAACTGACTTCACCACCCAGATGCCCCAGTTCTGAAATTTCTTAAGGATGTTTCTTGGTGTGGATCTCTTTTTCTTGCATTTTGCTGGTCACATGGTGATAGTTTTCAGTCTGGAAATTCATGTCCTTCAGTCCTTGGCAACTTTAAAAAATGATTTTATTCATGATTTTCTCCTATTTTATTACTTTCTGAGACTCTTGTTTTTCAGATGTTGGACTTCTTAAATTGATTCTTTAGTGTTCTTATTTAAAAAAAAAACTTTTCTCTCCTGAATACTCTCAATTTTATCTTCCAGTTTTTGCTTTTGTGTTACAAATTTTTTATAACTTCTTTGTATTTTCTTGATGTTTCATTATACTGTTGTGAAGTGGTAAAACTATCTCTATTTGAGATGCCATGACTTCATAGGAAATCCTGAGGAATCTAAAAAAACAAAAACAAAACTCGCNCTTCTTAAATTGATTCTTTAGTGTTCTTATTTAAAAAGAAAACTTTTCTCTCCTGAATACTCTCAATTTTATCTTCCAGTTTTTGCTTTTGTGTTACAAATTTTTTATAACTTCTTTGTATTTTCTTGATGTTTCATTATACTGTTGTGAAGTGGTAAAACTATCTCTATTTGAGATGCCATGACTTCATAGGAAATCCTGAGGAATCTAAAAAAACAAAAACAAAACTCGCATATTACTTACGGATGCATTAGAGTACCTCATTTTCCTCCAAAATCCCACCTGCAAGAGATTCTGGAAAATGGTGTTTTTAGCTTTCCAGTTTGGGAAAGCAGAAGTAGGAGGGTGGAATGGATGTTGGGTGAGTTAATCCACATGAGAGTTTTTCTCAGAAGTTTGATGACTGTTGGATGTCCCTTCATGTTCAGGAATGGTGCTCAGAGTCGGATGGAAAGCTGTGTGCATGAGTGGGGCTTTTTGACCAAGCTTCACTGTGGGGGAAATGGCAGGATCATTTCATGGGGAACACCCACCGTCAGTGTTTTCGTCTTTCTAGGGTTTAGCTGCTTAGCTTACTGTAAGCTCAGGGAGGTTCAGAGGGGATATCAGCATCTGTACAAGTCCACCGAATTCCCTTATTTTTGTGGTGTGGTACTGCTGCCTTTGGGTGTGTCATGTAACTGCCAGATCTAAGATTCTGCTTACTTTCCTTAGAGAGCAAACATTTCATTTTTTGCCATGGTGGATGAGGGTGTTTTGGCCCAGGAGTGTGGTATGGAGTAGTTGTCTGTCTCCTAATAGATTTTCAGCTAGTTCTACTTCAGAGTTAACTGAGGTATCTCTTGTTATCAACAGTATCTGTAGCATAAAGTAGGTTACTTCTCAGGTATCCCTGTATCTGGCTTAGGATTCAGCACTCTTGTGTTGGCCAAGCTCATTTTCACTCATTCGTCCATGTTCAGCTTCCACAATTTTGTCATTTCCTCTTTACTTTTTTCATTATGGATCTGTGCCTTAGCTATTTTAGTTGGGTTTCTAGAAGGGGTAATAATGGAGTTGTGTTGAATGTGACATTTTTATCAAATGTGAATGTGACAAAATTATCACATTTTATCACAACAGAAGTTCTGTCATGTACTCTTACAGCACTCTGTACTTCTCTTTCCTACCACTTGTTGAGAAAGTTTGCTGGCAAATTTAATGTGTTAAGATAATTCTTTATGATTGATTGCCTTATGAGAGTGGAATCTCTTTGTGGTTAGGGTTAGTGTCTGACTGTTTCCTTTTGTATCAGTACATTTTTCTAGCACTCTCTAGGCTCTCCTAAGATAATTATTGACTTAGTGATTACCATTTTAGTAGGAGGCTATTTTCCTATAAGATTGGTTTGCATGAAACCCATGGAGGAACAGTAAAATAACTATACTGTTAATTTCTAACTCATTATTCTGGTTTAATTTTCTTCGAAATATTGATTGATTACCTCTTCCATATATTAGTTTGTTTATTGTGTGCCTCTACCCACTAGAAAGTACCTTCCATAAAAGCGGGGACCTGTTATATTTTGTTCACTGCTGGTTTCCAAGCCCTCAGATCAATGGCCTGGCACATGGCACACAGTTGTGGTTTTTGATTGTTTCTTTCCCCTAAGAAGTCATTTTTTATTAGGATTTAAGTTCTAAGTGTGCCCGGTAAGCAAGCACAGAAGTAACTATATATGTGAATCTCCTTTCAAGTAAATCGTTCTGTGGCCCATTTTAAATCTTACTTACTTTTCCCCCCTAAATTATAAGCTGATTTCAGCTATGGTTTGCCTGATTCTGATTAGGTTGTTGCTAATTTGTTGACTGCTCATTTTATTGAATGAGTAGCAGAATTTCGTTACCACCAGAAATTATCCATTGCAGCTTTTGAATTTGTGCAAAAGCATCTTAGTTTTTTTACTAGGGCCAGAGGAGACCCTTGTTAGTAGAAATTGTGATCATAGAACTTACTAGAAATTTTGTGTGTTACATTTATCTTAATTGCAGGGAAATTCATTAAATTTCCTCAGTAAAAATATTGTGGATCACATTCCTTTTTCCTTTGAAAGGGAAGATACTATGGGGACAGAATTGAAGCTGGTGAATGAATGTTGGAGCAGATGCATATTTAATATGCCTTTTGAGTCCATTATTATGAAATAGTTTAGTTTTAAGACAGAAGGTTTGTGTTTGGACTTAATAATCCTTACTTAAATTCAAAGTGAAGTTTATTTATTTTTTATTTTTTTTATTTTTTTTAAGATTTTTATTTATTCATTTGACACAGAGAGAGAGATCACAAGTGGGCAGAGAGGCAGGCAGAGAGAGAGGAGGAAGCAGGCTCCTTGCCGAGCAGAGAACCCGATGTGGGGCTCGATCTCAGGACCCTGAGATCATGACCCAAGCCGAAAGCAGAGGCTTTAACCCACTGAGCCACCCAGGCGCCCCGAAGTTTATTTTTTTTTAAAAGTCTGGACCATGGTTAGATAATAAAAGGGTTGTTAATTTTGAATGCTAGGTATGAAGAGAGCCTCAGAAGCTGTATTGACAGTCACTTGAATAATTGCTGTTGTGTTGAGTGGTGTTCAGCTGCCACCAGACAGCTGTTCAGAAGAACCTTACGGGACATTAAAGCACAGAACTCAAACAGCTGGGTCTGATTGGCTTGGCTGTCCATGTAGGGTAGGTCTCTGCTGAGGGATTTAAAAAATCCCTGGTTTTGTGGTTATGATTAGAGATACCAGTTTCATATGGAGTGATTTGTTATGTCTCTGATTGCACGTGGAAGGGAAAAGACTCTTTCACCCCCTGTAATTTATGTTTTCCTAAATAAGAGGGGTCCTGAAGTGAAGTGTTAGTGCTGAGTTAAGAAAGGCAGCTGAACAAAGAGTGTTGTTGGCATGGGTTTCTTGCGTTCTTTTTCATTTTCCTTTATCTTCTCCTTTCCATCTAGAATATTACAATATGTGCATTAGGGAAAATTCTCATTCTGTGTTTGTTGAGTGTCTATTCTTTTATTAGATGAACCTGACAATATGTAGTAGCTTCTCAGAATTGCTAGAAGTGATCTAAGCAAGCAGAGGGTTGCATAGTATTTTGCTATAGAATAATACGAGTGGAATTTAAAACTGACTTAGAGTTGTTTGTTTTTGGTTTCCTTAAGCTGTTCTTTTGCCTGACATGTTAAAGCAGTAATAAAAAACCCCATATACTTGTGTTTCTATTTTTGATCTCTAGAAACGTGAATATTTCTTTGTCTAGTTTATTTATATTTTTCAAGTTTACAGCTTTTAAAATTCTGTATTCTTAAGTCTATCAGTATTATAACTTGGATGGATTTCTATAAGAACACACCTTTCCAACAGATTTTAGCAGGCATTTATTGAACTCTTGTCCACTCTTGGATATATGCAGTATAGTAATCTGTGGGGCGCCTGGGTGGCTCAGTGGGTTAAAGCCCCTGCCTTCGGCTCAGGTCATGATCTCAGGGTCCTGGGATTGAGGCCCGCATCGGGCTCTCTGCTCCACAGGGAGCCTGCTTCCTCCTCTCTCTCTGCCTGCCTCTCTGCCTACTTGTAATCTCTCTCTCTGTATCAAATAAATAAATAAAATCTTTAAAAAAAAAAAGAATAACATAATAATCTTTGGTGAATTTCATGGAAATGACATTTACTATCCAGAAACCATTAGACCAACTAAGGGGTCATCTGTAATTTAGGTCTCTTACTTTGAATTGCTTAATATAACTTTTTGTACTTATATTTCTGTAATATGGCAGTCAAGTAACAAAGACAAAATTACTTGAGAAAATACTGAAAATTTTGGCAGTTGTGGAAGAAGGAAACCAAACCCAACCATGTGACAGTTCCTGTCCTGAAAGTGAACACAGATGCTTTGTTCACAGATACATTGTAGGTGATACAGAGAAGCTGAGCTCCAGGGTTTCTTCTGTAGTTGTACTACTGGACAGTCTAGACAGTTCATTCAGCTGAGCATTTCTGATGTAAACTGGCTGGTGTGAGCAACGAAATGCAAACAGAAGGGCAGTAATTTCCCATTATTTAATTAAACTCTTTTGTAATGAGTTTCAGATTATGTTCCAAGTATGTGTCCTTGTAAGTTTACTTTTAGATTTCTGTTCCATACTAGTTATTTGTTCCTTGTTTAAGTGGCTAATCTAATTTTTCAAGTGTTTACTATTACAATATACTTACTAATTCATTTTTAAGTAGTTACTGTCATATGCTTACTAGGTGTCTTGAGTGGTTTTCTCTGTGTTATGTATATGTAGTATGACTTTATTCAAAAAGTGCTCTGGGGCGCTTGGATGGCTCAGTTGGTTAACTCTCTGCCTACTGCTTGGGTCTTGATCCTGGGGTTGTGGGATCAGCCCGGCACTGGGCTCCCTGCTCAGTGGGCAGCCTGCTTCTCTCTCTGCCTCAGCTACTCTCTCACTCTCTCTCAAATAAATAAATAATAAAAATCTTAAAAAAATAAAGTAAAATGTGCTCTACACTTATTACCTAGTAATGATTTGTTTCCCCTAAGAGCTACATTGAACAGTCATTTGCTAGTGATTCTGTAACTGAGTATGTTTTTGAATCTCCCATTTATTCATTGGTGGGGCTTGTCGACTTTGGGTACACTTAGGCAAATGAAGGATACTCAAGGAGTAGGAGACTAGTCCAAATGGAAAGGGTAGTGCAAACATCTAAGCAAGTTCCAGCACTGAGTTCCAGAGCCAGGTAGTTCAGTGCAGAACCCAAGGTTGAAATTATAATCCTAAAACAAGTCAAGGTCAAAGAGGTGGTGAGCTGGAATACCAAGATGACGAAAGCAGTGAAGTATAGCGGTGTTGCTGGTTGTGGGGGGTGGTCAGGAGTAATTCAGAAAGTGGCAAGTAAGCAGATGTATTTAGGTTAGCCCTTGAGGCCTCAGGAGATTGTAGGGATGGGTCCCAAAGGTTAATGGTACTAGGTTCTTTTGGGAAAGTACATCCATGTTATATTCTCCAAGCTATGGCTGTTACTCTTGAGTCACTACTATAGAATGTTAACCGAAATGTAGGTGTATCCTCTCAAGCTGATTATTTTTTTAATGGTCATATATTTAATTAGACCTGGTTACTTGTTATGACTGGTGAAATTCAAGTTTTCTTGAAATGGAAGCTAATTATTTTTATTAAGGGAGGCAGTTCTCAATTAGAATGGAGTATCAGTTATATTTTTTATAAAAGTTATTTTGGCCGCATTTGGAATTTTGGTTCTTCTGTAAGCATCTACTGTAAATGGGTATGTTTTTGACTTAAATTTAGCAGTGTGCATATTTCTAGCTTTAGATTCACATGGTGAATATAAATAAAAATATCGGAAGGTATCTTTATCTGGAGGTATGGGAATAGCTTAGGGTAGGTCAGCAACACTGAGCAAATCCAGTTAAGAAATATTGTCCAAGAATAATGCCCACCGACCCCTGAGGTGATAGCTTCTGATAACTTTGGATTCTTAAGTTGCACTTTCTTCCAGGGCATTGTCAGATGTGACTCTGTGCTTAGATGGTGGCTGCAGCCAGTTAATGTGTTGTGTATGTTTTAGAATGTCATTTCTGTAGGTTTCTGTACTTTGAGTACAGAAAGTACTGATAATTAGATCAGGACTTCCTGTGTCATATGTAATAAATGAACAATAATAGTACAGTTAGAAAACTATGATAAAATTATATAACTTTCTGCATTTTCCCCATGTGTCCTTGCTATTGGCAACTTAGGTGCCATGTAAAACTCACTGATTCATAGCTAATTAGATGGAGACTTGCATGTAGTCTTAATTTTTTATGGTAATTGGTAAGATGAGAAGGAGGGCATCTAGGTATGTGAATTTTAGATACTGTAGAAGTATCACAGTTATTTTTTTCTTCTAGGAAAATACATACTTTATATAGCATAAAAAAGCAGGGTAACTTTCTCTGGGGAGAGTGTATGAGGGAATTTCTTTTAAGAATTTCCAAAATAGGAATGCCCGAGTGGCTCAGTTGGTTAAGTGTCTGCCTTTGGCTCAGGTGTTGATCCTAGGGTCCTGGGATTGAGTCCCGCATCTGGCTCCCTGCTCAGTGAGGAGCCTGCTTCTCCTTCTGCCTGCTGCTCCCATTTGTGCTCTCTCTCTCTGACAAATAAATAAACTTAAAAAAAAGAATTTCAAAAATAGTCATTATCTACAGGTTGTCTCTGTGAAAGATCGTGGATAATAACTCATGGCCCTTGCTCTGAAACAGTTCTCAGTCACTTGAGGTAGCTGAGTACACCTGCAAACCTGGGTTTGTGTGAAAAGTGCACAGTGCAGAGGTAGTATTTAACTCTCTTCTTTTTCCCTCTTGAGCCAGGGCACATAAAATTAGCTTTTATTTGCAATTCTAAGCACATTTTCAACTTGATTTATATCTGCCTAATTTGTTCTTTTATGTGAAAGAGCTTTGAGAAAGAATTTATAGTAGAATAACATTTTTATGGATTAACAGTAGTATAAGCAACTTAAGAACTTGACATCAAGTTTTAGCTGATACCATTGGATGACTCAAGGTAACCACAAATTAATAGCATATCCTACTCTCATCCCCTTTACTCCATCACTCCTTACTTGGTCCTTTTTTTTTTTTTTTTTAAAGTAGGCTCCATGACCAACGTGGGGCTTGAACTCACTACCCTGATAACAAGAGTCAGATGCTCTACCAACTGAGCCAGCCAGGCACCCCCCGCCACCACTCCTTGGTCTCATTTGGTCTTGATTGGTGTTGAAGAACGCACCATGTTCTCATTATGTAGGTGCACCCTCTTGATTTTGGCTTCTGGTATTTCCTGTATTCTTCTAGATATTGTGCGGTGTCTTTAGCTTGCAGTGTAACATTCTGAATTTTGAAATGTGCATGTTTTATTATCCATTAAATCAGTGATACCAAATAGAACATGCAAGTAGCCTCTAAAACTGATGTAGTTTTTAAAATTCTGTATCCTTCCTGGTGGGCTGCTTCGGTTTCTGGGAAGCACAGGCTGACCTTCTTGCCAAGAGGTACCACATTTGGAAGAACAACATTATGATCTGAGGTTTAAATATTGGATAGTGGTATAGTAGAATTTTTTGTACTTCTGTTAAATAATTTTAAGCCAGTAGCTTTTGTGAATATTGTGTAATACTCTATGAAATATGATTTTGTTTTAAATCCTGTGTTTTGTGACATGTATTCCTGCCCAGCTCTGCTCATTTATGTAGTGAGACAAAACTGTTCCTCACAAGCCATGATTCTGTTCTAATGAGTTCCCAGTTTTAGAACCCAGCTTTGTATGAACCAGACATTTTTGTTATAAATTAATGACTATAGGGGATTGCTTTTATTTTTTAAACAGCTGATTTTTTTCCTCCTCAAACGATTCTTTAGTGAAAGGATGCCATCTTGTGGTTTTATAAAATACAGGATTTAAGAAAAAAAGTACTGATAGGACTGCTGAGACTTTACGTATATAGTTGTTTTTTGATGCCAAAACGAGTAAGAGATGAATACTATTAATTCTTCTCTTTAAATTATATGTGTTTATCCTTTGGGACAGTATTTTTCATCATTTTATTTGGATAAAAAAAGATTACTTTGAAAATTCCTGTTAATTGAGGATTCTTCTTCTAGGGCATTCCCAAACCTCAGTTGTAGAAATGTTCTTCTACAATAGCAGTTTTAATTAGGAATTGTTACTGAGAATTTTGGTACTAAGGCTCTCCCAGTGCCACTAATTAATGATAGCAATTATTTGGAATGAAAAAAATACTGTCCCTTAAACAATTAGTTGTTTAAAGAATTATTTGACAAAATATATCCAAAGAAAACTTCATTCTATAATATAGAACTACATTTAATAAAAAGTGATATTTTATTTTTCTGTTTATTTAAAGATTCAGTTATTTATTTGAGAGAGAAAGCTCGCATGCGTGAATGGTGGGGGTGGGCAGAGGGAAAGAGAATTTCCAGTCCATTCCCTCCTAAGTGCAGAGCTTGCCATGGGGCTCCACCTCACTACCTGAGATCATGACCTGAGCCAGAATCAAGAGTCGATGCTTAACTGACTGAGCCACACGAGGGCCCCCAAAACTAGTATTTTGGAAGACAAAGAAACCTCAATTCAAACCTCATTTTTGTAATTAATAGTAGAAACTGAAATAATTTTTCCTCAAGATATTAGGAAGGCCCTTATTTGTAAGTTAGGGAAATCTTAAAATAACTTCTTATATAAGAAATGGAATGTATTTTGCAAGCTTGGAATCAGTGAGTTCTTATGTAATATTAAGGGAGCTTATATAAAATAAAACAGAAACAGACTCAGATACAGAGAACAAATATGGTTGCCAGAGGGGTTCAGGTTGGGTAAAACAGGTGAAAGGGATTAAGAAGTAACAAGCTTCCGGTTATAAATAAGTCACGAGGATGTAAAGTACAGCACAAGGAATATGCTCAGTAATATTGTAATACCTTTGTCGGGTGACACATGGTAGCTGTATTTATCAAGGTAATAACCATTTCGTAAATGTATATGAATGTCAGATGGCTAGGTTTGTACACTGAAAACTAATATAATACTGTATATCAACTATACTTCAAGTAATTCTACATGATAGAACTCTAAATTCTATACTAAGAAGAATATGAAATTCTTAAAGAATTTCTACATGATATATCAAGTCATAAAATTACTTTTTAAAATAACTTTATTTTCATTTATTTAATCTCATATTGTATCTTGATTTATGTCTTCTGTACATCTTGGTTTATAATATTAATTGTATTTTGAAATAATAAATTTCCATTTCTTCAAAAACATTTCTTACTGAAACATGTAGTGAGTATCTCTTTATAGAATAAGAAGGGTATATGTTCTTATGCAGAGACCACCAGGATTCTGGAACATTGGCCCTGTGGACTTCTTTGATGTAGTGTCATTAGTAAGCATGGAAGGGAAATCATTGAAGGGTAAAGTTGTTATCCTCCAAAACTCTAGATTTAATGCTCCCGAATTGCTCCTCTAATTTTAGTGGGTTATGGGAGCCTTTATTTAAATTGCATCTTCTTTTGTTTCCCCTTTAGCGGGGAGGGAGAAGGCTTCAAGTCAGGGGTATAATTTGATGTGTTGCACTTTTTCACATGTCTTACAGTTATGCTAAGAAAGAATCGGATCTTAATGGAGCCCAGATGAAGCTTCGAGAATATGAAGCCGCACTGAATTCTAAAGATGCAGCTCTGGCCACTGCACTTGGTGACAAAAAAAGTTTAGAAGGAGATTTGGAAGATCTGAAGGATCAGATTGCCCAGGTAAGGCAAACCCTGGTCTTGAGCCGTGTTGGGAGGTTAATTCCCCATCTGACAGGGTTGATTGATAAGATTTTGGAATTGATTTAAAACATATTTTTTATTTAAAAAAATTTTTAAGTTTTTTATGGCTTTCCTGAAGGCTAGTCTTCAGGCAGCTAACATGCAAAATATCTTCACCTCTCAGTCATTTTAACTGGGTCAAGCAGAACTTACTGCTGCTTTTCTTCCTTTCTCTAGTGCTTAAGCTCATTCTGTTTCTTGCTCTCAAAACCCATTTCATTACTGTACCAAAATGTAAGAAAAGAAAGGAAAAGGAAAAGTTTTAACATTTCTCCACACACAGGAAAAAGTGAAAGTGGTAGCTAAAATCCTTGCTAGGTCTTTGTTCATTACTTGTTGCCAGTTACCAGATCTGAGAGGTGTTTCAGTGTGGCACTCTTGGTGGGACCAGCATTTGCACACATTGTTCTGTGATAAAGGTTATGATAAGAGACTCTCATACACAGATAAAAGATACAAAAGTTTTAATTCTTGATCTAATTCAGTCCATAGGTATCTCTTAAATTCATGACTAAATAATTGCTATGTGATTTTTTATCAATTCTTTCTCCACATATTAGTTGGAAGCCTCCTTAGCTGCTGCCAAAAAACAGTTAGCAGATGAAACTTTACTTAAAGTGGATTTAGAGAATCGCTGTCAGAGCCTTACCGAGGACCTGGAGTTCCGTAAAAACATGTATGAGGAGGTAACTATATAATTTTATTTTTTTAAGGAATGGAGGGATCCTTAATGTTTTGTTATAACTATATAGTAAAAAAGGGAGAAATTTTATAGGTAAATTATTCAAGGTAATGCTGCTAAAAGGTTGTATACAAGAACTCAGACTCTTAAAATAAACATGTGATTTCACTTTATCTATTTCCTAAGGGGTTGGTCATAGCAGTTAATTACTCTCAACCTGCTTGAGCATTTGTATTAATTGTCTATTGCTGCTTAATAAATTACTCTAAAATTTACCAACTTAAAACCACAAATCTTCATTATCTCACAGTTTCTAAAGGTAGGGAATCCAAGAGCTGCCTAACTGCATGGATATATCTTAGGGTCTCATATGAGGTTGCAGTCAGGCTTTCAACCTGGGCTGGAGGAACTGCCTCTGAGCTCGTTCACAGGTTGTTGGTATGAAGAGTCAGGTCATCATAGGCTTCACCATGGGGCTTCTCATGCTATGGCTTTCCGGAAGGATGAGTGATGAGAGAGAGATAGAGAGATCACAAGACAGAAGCCTCATTGTCTTTTGTAACTTTTCTAAGCCCAGAAGTGATGTGCCGTCACTCTCTATCACACAGAGCAACCATGTTACACTGTGGAAGGGGATTCTACAAGGATGTGGCTGTCAAGAGGCAGCCATCATTGGGGCTACCTTGAAGGCAGGCTGCCCACAGCACTTATAGTTAGATATATATATTTTAAGATATCATTTACACGCCTTCGTCTCTGTGGTCAAGCCTTGGCAGATGAAGGTAGCAACTGTTGCCAAAAACAAGTAATAAAATTGAAGGAAGGGGACTATGTATTTTCTCAAAATTGAAGAGGATTGGAATTAACACAGGGTATGGAACCTGCAGTTAAATATTTAATGATTTTAGAAGTAATATAATTTTGAAAACAGCAACTAACAGTGATTTTAAAAATGGGGAATTAATTATAGAACTTGCATTTTTATTTTGTTAATTTTTTACGAGACATGCTATTAAAACATGTAGGTATTGGGGCACACTGTACTTACTGGACAGACTTCAGACAACTCTTGAGTCATTTATTTAAAAATGAAATATCTAATACCTCCTCTTTTCTCTTGGAGGATTGGTGACAAAGTGGAATATTTTGTGCAGAAGTTCTCTGTATGAAGTATAGTGGATACTGTCACAATTGTTGACTACAGTTTTGTTCTATAAATGGAGGCATTTTTATATTAAGTTGGCTTACATTTTTGTTTTGTTTTGATAAAATTGCCTATGATATATTATTACTTAGTTTTTATGCTATGTGTGGACTCCTGTATCTTTAAACCAAGAGTAAGGTATTTTTTTGTTTGTTTTCAAGTCACTGATTCTATATAAAACAATAAAAATGGCACCAGCAAAAAGTAATTGATTATTTTTAGGTTGCGTAGCGTCTTTGAATATTTTGATGTTTGCCTTTTTGAGAATGAACTTAAAATATTCCTCTTCTTTTTTATTTAACATAGAGGATATAATTCTATTCAATAAATATACTTCAGTTCTTTTTTATGAACAGTTAAAGTGGTGAAAAAGAGGAAGAAGAAAAACAGGAGGAGGAGGAAAGGAGATAGACAAAGGGCAAAGTTATTTGTTGAACTTAATCTTTTTTTTTTTTTGCATGATTTACATGTCATTTGCTTCATTAAATATATGTGAGCCCTGGGAGTTAGTAACAGAACTGGAATTTGGACCCGGTTTTTGGATTCTGTGAAGTGCATTTTCCTTTGCAATGAGCAGTTAAAAGAAAGATGAAGAAATGCCTAGGGAGCCATATGCAGGAAGAGGATGCAGGAACAACGTCAGTGGGTTATATCCCCCTCTTGTGGGCTCTTTAATTATTGCCATTAAAGACAGATCTGTTTTATTTTCAGAATTTGAAGTTGGAATGGAAATTTTATTCTTAGATTTATGTTCCTAGCCATTTTAGTTTTGGATAGTTCCTTAAAACCTAAATTGAAGGACTATGCCTACTATTTCTGTTCTTTAATAGTGAATGGTCTTATGTACTTACCAGAGTAAAATAATATTGATAGTAAGTTTTCATATCAATTGATATTGATACCTTAGCACCAGCTGTTAATATAAGGGACATAAATTAGCTTGCTGTGCCTATTGCATCTTAGTATGTTTAAAAAAATAGTTTATTAAGCACAAATCTTGTAGCTAGTTGTCCTGAGTGGCAGGTTTAACTTCATATGCATTTTTTCTGGAGACATCCTTAGGATCATCATCATACCAGTTTATAAAAACAGTAACTGTTCAGTGTACGTAGTTATCCATGATTTCATGGTAGTGCTGTAAGGCTTCCAGGCCATTTCTTGTCTTCATAGAAATACATGGCTCTGCCACTGATAAGAAATATAAAATTCTTAGGGCTTTAGCTGCTACCCCCACTTCTGTTGGTTCCATCTCAGAAATCTTCTCATTTGAAAACAAACGCAAAAATAGGGCTGTTCACATGGCTGCTCTAGGACATGCCCAGGGAGGTGGGTTATAACACTTCACTTGGCCCTGATATCGCGAAGACTTGTCCCAGGGCAGCCGAGGTATGTAACTTGGTTTTCTGTGATCTTCCCCCCAGGAGATCAATGAGACCAGAAGGAAGCATGAAACTCGCTTGGTAGAGGTGGATTCTGGACGTCAGATAGAGTACGAGTATAAGCTGGCTCAGGCCCTTCATGAGATGCGAGAACAGCACGATGCCCAAGTGAAGCTGTACAAGGAGGAGCTGGAGCAGACTTACCACGCCAAAGTGAGTGGTCTCCCGAGCACCCGGAGCCCTTTCCGCACTCACCCGCGGGAGCGTGGCTGATGTCCCCTTGGTTCTACTTTTTTTTAATGAGTTCCTCTAGTCTCTCTGAAAATAGAAAATGGACTTGAAAAAAAATTGCTATCAAGTAAATGTTACTAGAAATTATTCAAAGAAAGTAGGGTTATTTCATTCTTACAGAGGTGAGGGTTTACTTTTCTGTCCAATTGATCACACGTGTCCTGTCATAGTAGTTAAACCTAGGCCTCTGAAAACACTCTTCTTCCCACAGCACGTGCTAGTCACACAGTCCTGTGCATCCAGGTAACCGGGAGGCCAGACAGTGCCTCATCGGACTTCCATGGCATCACTGTACATAGTTTGTGACTGCCACACTGGGCTTTTTTGAACAGAGACCAAGTGGAAAGTCTCTGATATTTCTTCCTCTGCCACTGTTACTCATTTAAAAGATATTCTAGAAACTTCTCACATGTGTGCACACAGATCATGCAAAAATCTTTAATACGAATGAGTGCAAGCTTTCCTAGTAAACGATTTTATCCCAGTGTGTTAAATGTGACATGATTTGATTAAAAAGTTATCAGTGGAAGATTTAGAAAAATTAAGTTCATAGAGGTGTTGAAAATAATTTCTGTGAATGGCCTCAAACTATTGATGTTGCACTTAATCCATTTTATGAAGTAATTGGCTAGTGAAAGGGAGGGATTTTTGAAATCCTACATTGAATTGTCTAACAGTTACTTAGTGCTAGGCATTGTGCTGGGTAGTGAAGGAGCTAAAGTCTAAGGTAGGATTGGTCAGTCACATAGACTGTGGCCCCAAAGGGAGCCAACAAACAGCCAACAAATGTGCCTCAGACACATGCAGAACGGAATGTTATGGGCATTTGGAGAAATAGGATGTTTCTATCTAAGGGGCTATTTTTTGCTTCTGAAAGGAAGTGTTTCTGCTGGGATATAATCTAAAATTAGTACTTTCTGTTTTTGGCTTTATCTTCTGTAATTAGATTTGGTGGGTTAGAGATCACCCACAATCAAGTTGCTACTACCCATTCTCCTTATTTGCAGTATTAACTGACACATTAGGGATATAATGGGTGAAACACTTAAGTAATACACTTTGGAGAAAGACCCAGGTGTATTACCATTGTTAAGCTCATGTATTGGGAATTGAGCCTAAAGTCAGAAAGACTTTAAAGAGAATTCGCACCACATCAACAAGCTTCATGATGCTTTTCCTGTTTCATCAGCCAGTACCAGCAGGGCTTAGGTTTGCGATGAAATGCCTTGAAATGAATCATACTTCCTTATTTGTTTGTTCTAAGTCACTAGATAAGACTGACTATTGGTTTGTTTCTTCTTTTAGCTGGAGAATGCCAGACTGTCATCAGAGATGAATACTTCTACTGTCAACAGTGCCAGGGAAGAACTGATGGAAAGTCGTATGAGAATTGAGAGCCTTTCATCTCAACTTTCAAATCTCCAGAAGGAGGTAAGTAAGCGTCTTCCTTTAAGAAGAGTCTAAGTTGCATGTGAAGGCCACCTTCCCCACTATCTCCTGCTTTGCTCTGCCTGATGTCACTTTTCAGAGAGCACAGAATTTTCCTGCTCTCTGGTTGCCCACCACTTTCCCAGTGTTTTCTTTTTGCAATGCATAAACGTTCTCTGAGTGCAACCATTATTCCTAAATTAATAGATTACCCAGAGCTCACGAGGTTTCCCTTAGGAAGTAAACTTGCCGGCTTATTTCTGGGGCTTATCCCTGGGCCCAGATTTTCTGACCCATCTAGCAGCTTCATCTCCACACAGCACTCTTCCTGATGTACTCCTTTTTCATCACATTTGGAAACCATAGTAAGAAAAACAAGCAAAAATTGTGAGTCGTAACTGCTTTGCTATTCTAGATAGTTCTCTTAGTGTTTGGACTCCCTACTAATCAGGATCATGGGAAAGCTGCATTAACTGCGAATTAAGAATTTAGTAACTTCAGTCATCGGTACACCCGAGTGACACGATTGCATTGCTGGTTGTCCGACCGAATGCCTGTGAGTGTGTGACGGCGCCGTCTAGGTGCAGCCTGGTCAGGCGTGCACGCTGAGAGCGGTGTCCGTCCAGCAGTAGTGTTGTATGGACACAAAGTGCACAAGCAGCCACCTAAGTGCTCAGAAGGCTTTCATAATCTACTGCTCACCTTAATTACTTGGGAAGAATCTTCAGCTTTCTTTCCCCTCAGGGAGATTTTTGTTGTTTTAAATTTTCCATGTAAGAATAAACTTTGCTTTATTCTTGATTAAGCTTTTCTTCCTTTTTGTTTTTTCTATTCCTTTTTAGTAAAATGTTTTTCTTATTATAAAACTGAAGATATTGTAGAAATTTAGAAAACAAGGCAGTGAACTGCATAAAATCGGGTAAAGAAATTGAAATGGAAGCTTTTACATTGCCTATCACGTGTGCTTTATTATTTGTAACATAATTTAAAAGGTTATTTTAGACCCATTTTGTCTTCATATTATTTTGAACTTTCTATGTAGCACTAGAGCTGGAAGGATCTTTTGAGTTTACTCAGACACAGACCTAGGTGAGTTTAATTACTTGCCCAGAAGCTGCAGGTTGATAGATGGGTTTCTCTCCTAGTTGCCAGTTTTTCCCTTTACCCCTCACTCTCTTCAAAGATAATCTTAATTCCATTGTACCATCTTAAAAACTACCTTTCCAAAAAAAAATAGGTCTCTGTGTTCTTACTCTGAGTTGACATTTACTACTTTTCTCCATTTAACAAATTATACTCTGGTTATCCCCTTTCCCTCAATTTCCCATGTCCCTACCTCCTACCTTTTTTTTTTTTTTTTTTTTTTGTTNCTATGGAGGTTTTATAGACTGGGGTGGGGTGGGGGGCGGTCTGAGACTTGCCTGCTGTTAGACGGTGAGAGGCTGGGAAACTTGGTAGCCACGTTTCCTGACTCAGGTTCGGGGCTTTTTCCCTGTTGCCTTGTAGGTTCTTTTCCCATCCTTGCGAGGTTTTTTTCTTAACTTCTGGTTAGTGGTATTTAAATGATGTTAGGTGGGGCCCTGGGGGTTTCCAGGAGCTAAGACCTTATGAAATAGGAGAAGTACCTTCTTCAGCCAGAATAGTTTTAAATTTCTCTGTCTTTGGGGAGCCAAGGGTCACGGTGAGGGGGATGTCCTTTCCTCTGTTCATTACTGATACCAGATTTTATGATAAATAATATATCTTGAGGAGTATCTTCATTAGTTGATAAACTTCAGCCTCTTAGGTCATGAAAAAGAAAAAAGCTACCCCTCTCAGTATTATCCCATTGTGTATCTTAATAGCATTTGGTGTTGGGTCATACCAGTTTCATCATGTTGCCTCTTACGCCATATAGCTTCCTTTTGGTTATATGACTCACGTTAGTGAAGAACCTCTTAAACTTTATTTAAAATAGACCTAGCCTTGGAGCACCTGGCTGGTTCAGTCGGTAGAGCGTGTGACTCTTGGTCTCAAGGTTGGAAGTTCGAGGCCCATGTTGGGTGTAGAGTTTACTTAAAAATAAAAAATAAAGTTGGCATAGTCTTTAAAATGCTGACTCGGAAAATATTTTTAAATGAAATAGAGATGGTAGCAGTATTATGTTTTGGAGTTAGGGAATTTCATATAGTGCTTATAGCATTTCTGTTATTTCTGTCTGGATTTATGACTGGTAAAATTAATTGGTTGGTCACAGTCTGTTTGGCTTGTGGAAGATGCCACTGGCACTTTGAAAGCAGCTCTCAGTTTTGTTTTTCTAACACCCAGACCGGAAACTTCTATTGTAGCTAGACCATAATAAACTAGTACAGTTATGTTGCTTATAAAATAAGAAAACCAGGACTGTCAAGTCAGTCATAAAATATTTCAGAGTGAGCGGTGGCATCTTACAGATAATCTAGTTAGACCTCTTCATTTTTCAGATGTGACACTGGCTTCGTGAGGTTAGGTACAGCCTGCCCAGAGTCTCAGATCTACTTGATGGCAGACTTGGGAAGAAGGATCTAGGTCTTTCTCTCATGCAGTATTCTTTTTATTTCACTGCATAACAGGCGAAGTGCAGCTATTGAAAATGCAATTCGGATATTTCTAAATGAGTCACAGTAACTTTAAAACATTTTTATGCCTCAATTCTGTTTTTTCCCCCCACTTACAGAACTCTGTAACATCAGAGGCAGACCAAGCGACATTTTGGGGTTTGCAGGTCTAGGCTCCGATGTTCCCTCTGCATCCTGGGTACTTCATGCCTTTCGTCAGCTCCCCTTTAGATTCCATCTGTTGTTCATGCTGTCTACCTCCCACATCAGAAATACAGCGAAGAGGCTGATTGAAGGAGAGACATTTGAACTTAAATTTTATTAGAAGACCGTGAGAAAAAAAATGGATTTCTTAGTTTATAGTATGGTTTTTGCAAATGCAGTTTAAGTGTAAGTTCTTGAGGCAGGAATTTTGTTGACCATCACTCTTAAGATGAATGCCTGCTTCTGATATAGCGTGTCAGATGCTACTCTGGTTTTAGTTAATTGAGTGATTATTTTTTAAGTAGCTTTTTTGTTTTGGCGTAATTCTAGATTTGCAGAAGTTAGAAAGACAGTACAGCAGTTCCCCTCTGTCCGTCCCGTAGTTTCCCCCCATTGTTAAGCATCTTACATTCTCATGGTGTGTTTGTCAACAGAAGACACTGCTGTTGGTACATTACTATGAACTAGACTCTAGACTATTGGGATTTTACCACATGTCTCTTCCAGTCTCCCCCTGCTCTGTGACCGTTCCTCAGGCTTTCTTTGTTTTTTATGACCTTGGGAGTCTTGAGGAGAACTGGCCACTTACCTGTGGACTGTCCCCCAGTCTGGGTTTGTCTGGTGCTTTTCTCATGAGACCGGGGTTTTAAGTAAGTGCCCTTCTTGTCACATTGTGTCAGGGATCACATGACACCCACGGGGCATCAGTGGTGATCTCTCACCTTCATCACTGGTGAAGGTAGTGTTTGCCGGGTTTCTTCACTGTCAAATTACCTTTTCTCTCTTTCCATACTCTGTTCTTGGGAAGCAGGTCACTGTGTCCAACTCACTCTTGAGGAGATAGGAAGGAAGCTCCACATCTTGAAGGGAGTTATCTACATTGATTAAGTGGAATTCTCTGACAGATTTGTCTCTTTCTTACTTATTTATATTCTATTCATCCATTTGTTTATATTAGTATGGACTCATGGATATTTATTTTATACTTTGGGTTATAATCCACTACTACCTTCCTTTATTGGCTTAGATGGTTCTGTCAGAATGCCATTATATCCCCCCTTTTTTGAGCATTTCTTTACTTTATGGTACTGTAAGATGCTCCAGGCTCATCCTCTGTTTTCCCTGCTGCAGGCCTGGGGTCAGCCATTTCTCCAAGGAGCCCTGGTTCTTTTTCCTGGAGAATCCGACGTAGAATTTGAGATCTGGATGCTGAGTGCCTCACTGGTACTGGGGTGTCATTGCTTCTAGGCCCTCTTGTGGTTGGAGCTAGGTCATATATGGGGGTGTGCCAAACCATGTTTACACACTTTCTGTAACTGTATCTCTGTCCACTTGTATTTATATTAAAGTAAACCCACGTTCATACAGGTGTTCCTGATTGACCACCACAGGGTTCATTTTTGGCTTTCTTGCTTATCTATAATTTTTCTCTTTGAGAATGAAAAACCTGGTTTCTACCATCCTGTTTACTTATTTGTTCATTCCCAGTATGGATATAAAGCACTTTTAGAATTTTTAAGCCATACCCCTGTGAGAAATGAATGTAGAGTTTCCACACAGTGTAGATTGCCCTTTTGATTTTTAGCCTTCCAGATTTAATTTTTTCACAATACATGCCTTTCCTGCTTTGATGCTGCTGCTTGTGATTCTAAGGGCCTGAGCTATGCATCAGTCTTTTTGAGTTGATCACCTTTGTCATTTTCTGAGGCTACTGAGATGAATTCTATCTTGGGAGAAATGTGGAAGAATACCTAGTGAGACACAAGGTTTCTCAGATGAACTTTCTGGTGCAGGTTGTGTGATTTCTCATTTTTTAAATACCAGTTACAGAGTTTCTATATTTACAGTAATCTCTTATAAACTGTACTACTGCATTGTATAGTCTCTGTATGTCAATTGAACATGCAAGCACAGGCAGTCCTACGGGGACACTATCCCTGAGGTACCGGAATCCCTTCCTTTGGTTTCGGGAGAGTCCCAGCAGTTCTCCACAGTACACTCTCGCCTGCCCTTAGGTTTCTTTAGTCGGCAAGTTTATCATTTTTAGTTCATTTACACTTTTGAGTGAAATGGCTTGTAGGGGGCTAGACTTGACCCTTATTAAACCATAGCTTTTAAAATTTTGTTTTATTTGGCCAAATAGAGAAAAATTATATATACATTTATGACACTTGCATTTGATAAATTTATCTCTTTCTAAAGTCTATTGATAAGCCAAAACTTTGCTGAAGCTATATTTTGTATTGGAGAAATTTTAGTTTTTAACTTCTTGCAGTCAAAATCTCTTTTGCATTCTAAAGTTAGAGATTCCTTCAGGTTCTGTTTGTTTTCCCGTCCTGGAAATGGTTTAAAAATAGCTGCTTTGTGCTAATGTTGGAATGTTCCTAGAAAGTAAACGTGTTCCCTTGACTCTGTAAAGTCTAGAGCATGTTTGGAGAGGATTCAGGAGCTGGAGGACTTGCTTGCTAAAGAAAGAGACAACTCTCGGCGCATGCTGTCCGATAAAGAGCGAGAGATGGCGGAAATAAGGGATCAGATGCAGCAGCAGCTGAACGATTATGAACAACTTCTCGATGTAAAGTTAGCCCTGGACATGGAAATCAGTGCTTACAGGAAACTCTTAGAGGGCGAAGAGGAGAGGTAAGCGCCTTAGGTGTCACTCTACATCACAGTCTACTTCTTGCCCCTGCCCTTTTTATTTAAAGAGTAGTAACTAGGATTGGGCCTTTGCATAAATTTTATTTTAACATTTAAGGCAACTTTAAATATTTTCTCTGTTATTTTTTAACACCTAGGTGTAGAGGTAAATAGGTATGGATCATATTTCTATCAAAACAACAACAAATACTGTTTAAGCAGTCTTATTATTTTAAATGCTGGACTGTTGCAAGATATGCAGTCTTTTTCTTGAGCTTTTGATTATTTAGTGTGTTATAAAATACTTCATTTGTTGATAGAGACTTTATAGTCATTTTTCAAATCTGGTTAGTGTATAAATCCTTTGACACCTGTTCTTAGAAAAGTTTGTAAGGGAACGTGTCTGATTTAGAATGAGAAGCCATTGAGTTTCATTCTTACATACACTGTGACTGTAATTTTATAAAAAGAAAACACAGGTATGAAAAAATTAGGAAAAGTGTACTAAACATAACAGTAGTTGTGGTAGCGTGGTGATCAGTGGGCTGATTCCTCCCCCTGTGTTTTCCACACTTCCTGCATAATGATTATATTCTGTTCCTAGGGAAAACATTCAAATTATTACTTTTTTTTAAAAGAACATTGTGATGCACATTCTAGCACAAATAAACTTACCTTAGTTAAGATGTATATTGGCCTTGTCCAGCAGATCTTCAGTAATGTTTTGCTTTAGAAATGCATGTGCAGGATATTAATATCCTTTTTTCTAAAGTAGGAAGGGTGTAAGTGTCTCATAAATGGCATGTTTGTTTTTCCCATGTAGGCTGAAACTCTCTCCAAGCCCTTCTTCTCGTGTGACAGTATCCCGAGCGTCCTCGAGTCGGAGCGTGCGCACAACTAGAGGAAAGCGGAAGAGAGTCGATGTGGAAGAGTCAGAGGCGAGCAGTAGCGTTAGCATCTCTCACTCCGCCTCAGCCACCGGGAATGTGTGCATCGAAGAGATAGATGTTGATGGGAAATTTATCCGCTTGAAGAACACTTCCGAACAGGTGAAAAACAGACCCTTTTTTTCCAGGAAGGCTTTGCTGACTGGTAGATGATTTTCCAATTGTCTTAATTCCTCAGACTTCATTTGGTTTCAGTAGTCTTCACAAGAATGATCTTCCCCCCTCCTTTTTACTTAAATCCATGAAGTAGAGTATACATTTAAATAGGAGGAAGAGGAGATCGTACACTTAGTGGTTTAAATATTTTCTCCTGAGCGTTTCTTTACAGAGCCAGAGCTGTTTTTCACACTTGGGTCATTCTTGCACAGTGGCCTTCCTAAGGATGAGTTACTATTACTCCCCACCCTAACCAGACTTGTGGAAAAGTTGGGAGTTGTGAGTATAAATGGGAGATATGCTTTCATAGCTGCTAACCTCAGCAAAGGAAGGAAATGTGAGCCCAGTCTCAGATATGTGCAGGGAGTATTTTTCTCTCTAAATGATTGAATGAATACTGATGATTTAATTTGTATGAAGAACAGTATGGAGCCCTATCTTGAAATTATTTGTTTAAAAGTAAACAAAATATTCATAGGGAATTCTGAGGTTTCCAGCTTGGGGTCTTTGAGAGCTCAGTAGTGAAGGTCCTCCCTGGCTAGGCGTCACGGAGCTGGAGGTGTGTGAGGGGTGTGAGATGATACTGAAAAGCAGGTCTGAGGGTTCCGTGGAGGTGTAGTAGGATGGATGTCACTTTCTGAGGCATGCGTTCAGGATTTGTCACATGTCGTTTGTGAAAATCACTCCTTTTCTCCTCTGTTCTGTGTGTGGATTAGTAAATAATTTGGTCAAAGGAAAGCTAGCAGTTCACATACTAAAGAGAACAGGCTCCAAGCCCTCTTAGTCACGACTTTAAAGTGAGAGTAGTCTCTGCTGCTTCATTGTTGTGGTCCGGGTATTTTTCAAAAGGCGTTAACAGTCCTGTGTTGAGTTATTCTAAAGCTGGCTTTCAGCTTGGTTTATTCTTGTCTTTGAGTTAGACATGGGTGTAGATTAGTGTATCTAGTTACTTTAAATACCCTGCACCTTTCCTCAGGTGCCAGGCAGCCCTTGGCAACTTGGGGACCAGAGGTGATAGCCATCTCTTGGGACTGGTCATTGCATCACTAACCCTTTTCATTCAGCCCCTTATGCTTTGAAGAAGGGAAGTTAAGTGTGGGCAGAAGTGGTATAGAAGAAAAAGGTTATATTTTCTTCCATCTGTTTTTAAGCTTATGTGTCTGTATTTTTTTTTTTTAAGATTTTATTAATTTATTTGAGAAAGACTGAGAAAGAGAGAGCGAGCACGAGCAGGGTAAGGGGCAAGGGGAGAAGCAGGCTCTCCACTGAGCAGGGAGCCTGATGTGGGTCTTGATCTCAAGACTCATTCCCGGGACTCCATCCCTGGCTTTTAGGATCATTACCTGAGTTGAAGGCAGGTTCTTAACCAGCTGAGCCACCCGGGCACCCTTATGTGTCTATATTTTTAAAGCTTAAAGTAATCAAATATTACATGTTTGTAATTGTGATTATGACTGTTAGATTGTATTGTAAATTTCAAAGACCAGCCTGATTTAGCAGTGAATGTGGACCATTTAGTTTGGTTCACATCTTTCTCTTCCAGTTTTGTCTTCTTTAAAATTAAGTACCTTAATATTAAAACTGCGGCATTGTTGAAGATACTGTTTTGCTGAATGACAAAACCTTATTTTCTTTTTATGGTAGGAAAATGTGAATCAAGGGAAGACAACCACAGAGCCATCTTAGCTTAACCGCCTGCGTGAATTCATTTGATTACCCATCACTTTCTGTGATACTTGATGTGACCTTGTTTTACTCTGTTTATGAATAGGATCAGCCAATGGGAGGCTGGGAAATGATCAGAAAAATTGGAGACACATCAGTCAGTTACAAATATACCTCAAGATATGTGCTGAAGGCAGGCCAGACTGTTACAGTAAGTGAATTTAATCATCATTTAATTTAATTTCGCTGTCTTGACTAACAGTTAAAGTGACTCAAGAAAATTTTTGGCTTAAAGAGAAGCATTTTAGAAATGGGCATTAAAACATCTTTGACATGATTAGGGAATTTTAAGTGCTATTAAAGGTTTTAAAAATTCTATCTTCTTGAGAGTGGTAATTGACTATTAAAAGTGAAAGTATTGACCTTTAAATTTTTTATTTTGTCTACTCCAGTAGATATAAAACAGCTGTCTCTTGACCGATAATTGTTGTAGCCCTGTCTGATTCAGGAGATTCCACTTGGCATAAAGAACTATTAGGAGGATAATCTTTTAATGCTAAGGTATGCCCTAACATGATAGTCGTCAGCCATGGGTGACCCTCAGCATCATCTGGGTAGTGTTTTGGTGTCCAGGCCTCACCTCACCCTTAGTCACCATCTCTGGTGATGGATTAGGGACTCACATTTTGAACGAAAATTATTAAATGATAGGTCCTGTTGTAAAGAATCACTTTTTTTTTTTAAAGATTTTTTATTTATTCATTTGACACAGAGAGAGAGATCACAAGTAGGCAGAGAGGCAGGCAGAGAGACAGGAGAGAGGAGGAAGCAGGCTCCCTGCCGAGCAGAGAGCTCGATGCAGGCCTCGATCCCAGGACCCTGGGATCATGACCTGAGCCGAAGGCAGCGACTTTAACCCACTGAGCCACCCAGGTGCCCAAGAATCACTTTTTAAAACATACTATTTTAGAGAGGGTCACATGGTTTTACATAGTGTTTAAGTTTCTAGATTTAAAAAGATATGGGCTTTTTGGCACTCTGACTCTGTTTTGAGTTCTAAATGGTTCACTGTTCCTGTGTTCTGAAATGCTACATCTTTAATAATCACGAAATATAGCATACCTTTTATTTATTTATTTATTTATTTAGCATACTTTTTAGAGAAGTAGCTTCATTGAGCAAGTAACAAAATTCCTTTCCTTTTACTTAGTAAGTAGATTTTGCATTGTGTTGACTTTGATAGATGTGAAAGAAGTCCACATTTTTATTCCTGAAAGATAATAGAAGTGATGACTGTTTTTATCAGTTCCTTTTTAAAATATTAAACACATATTTTAAAATTTATGTTTGATACACATCTTAGTGTTTAAGATCAAAGGCTCAAACTGGTTAAGACTTCTCTTTTAAATAGTGTGTCATAGAGCTTGATACCACATTGTGAAAACATCAGGTGCCAATTTTGTAATGGTAAAAAATGGGAACAAATATCCTAAACACACTGTCCTTTCTTTTCTTCAGTAATTATTATAGTGAGAGAAAATTGTTCAATCCTATTATGTGTCTAATGGAAGCTGCATAATGTGGTGGAAAGAATCTGACATTTTAATTCAGAAGATTCAGATTTCAGTGTGCTCTCTATCTCTCTAAAGTAATGTGAAGCCATTATGCCAATCTTCTGCTTTTTCCACTAGATATAGTTCCTCAGGGACCAAATAGATATATATTCTATAGGTCTAGTGGAGAACTCAATTATCATATGAAATGTAATTCCTTTTTTTTTAAGTAGCTAGCATTAAATGTGGTAAGAAGCTCCTTGGAACATGGTTATGATAAGTCATCTTACTATAAAATTGTACCAGGCAATAGCAAAGACAAGTTTAAAACTTCAGAACACAAATAAGAGAAATATATGTATATTTAAAATTTTCTTGTAGCCACATTGAAGAGAAATAAAAATGTGCAATTATTATATCCTATGTAATGCAATGTATCCAAAATACTATTCTTTCAACATGTGATCAATATAAAAACCTATTAGTTGGCTATTTTACCTTTTCTTTCTTTCTTTTTTTTTTGGACTCGGTGTTCAAACTTACGGATATCCTCACAGTACATCTCCGTTTTGACTGGCCACATTTCAGATGCTCAGAGGCCCCGTATAGCTAGCATATTGAATAGGGTAGCTCTGGAACAGAATAGTTATAGATTAGACTACCCAGTAGGGTTACCAACATTTTATGATTATTATTAACACTAAACCAACTCTATGATTCCATAGGAAGCATGGTGAAAAAGTGTTGCTCGAATTTAGGAAAACACTAACATTCCACATGACCTAAAAGCCCAGATCCAGTTGCTTTTTGTTTTATCCCAGTAAACACTCCCTGTCCCTTTCTAGTTACAAGGCTGATGGAAGATCTCTCAGCTTCAAGCGAGCATCTCAAGGGGACAGGCTCCCTCCTAATCAGAAATTCATAGATTTTTCTCCCCACTTAAAAAAAATATCTGCCAATACGATTTCTAGTCTACCTGTTGCCATCATGTGGCCATTTATGTTGTGAAATAATTTATGGGATGTAAAACTTCTACTTTCGTATGGTCTTTTAGAAACCTCAGGACTGGTGGTAGTATCCCTACAGGTGAGGACATTGAGGTTGGTAGAGCTGTAGTAATTTGTCCAGAGTTCACACTGAGGTTTTCTTTTCTTTCTTTCTTTTTCTTTTTTTTTTTTAAGATTTTATTTATTTATTTGACAGAGATCACAAGTAGGTAGAGAGGCAGGCAGAGAGAGAGAAGCAGGCTCCCTGCTGAGCAGAGAGCCCGATGTGGGACTCACTCCTAGGACCCTGAGATCATGACCTGAGATGAAGGCAGAGGCTTAACCCCCTGAGCCGCCCAGGTGCCCCACACCTAGGTTTTCTGACTTACATTTTCTCCACTCTACCAGTACTCTTTTGCCAATAAAATGCATTAAAAATGTGGCAGAATTTCCTTGCTTCTGAAAAGGGAAAAGTAATTATATGTTTGTCTCTTTCAGTAGTAGTCCTGTTTGTCATTGATTAATGGGTTATTTGTTCATCCCCTGCATGCGTTTTGGAGTTCAGTCTCAGACACTCCTGGGGTATTGGGACACTGCCCCTCATTGGAGACATACCAGTTTCTATAAGAATGTTCCAGATGGGCTGTCTGCTGCAGATTTTTTGAGAGGAATTAGTAGGATCTCTTCATTGACTGCTGTTGGCAGCTGGAAGATACCATTGAAGCGGGTCACAGGGCTCCATTCTGGAAGAATGGCCCATAAAATCCCTAAAAGGGTTCTGACAGGAAGAGCTAATCCTTGCTCAGTGAGCCAGCCCTGCTGTGGGTTAATCCCTTGTTCTTCACAGCAATCCCACTTCTGTCCTATTTTATGGATAACGAGAATAAAGCCACTTGCACATGTTCAGCTGATGTGTTGAGGGGCTAGGAGGTGAATGTAGACATCACCTCAGATCCTTGGGCGTCACCATTCCCATTTATTGGATGGGGAAGCTGGGGCCTACATAGGCGCTCCTGGCCACACAGCTAGTTCGTATCGCAAGTCTGAAGCTGGGACACAGTTCTGAGACTTAGAATTATGGGGTCAAGTTAGTTTATTACATTGCCGTCACGAGAATTTGGGAGAGCTGGGCTCTCGGTGGACTGATGTTCTTTCTTTTTTCTAGATCTGGGCTGCAAATGCTGGTGTCACAGCCAGTCCTCCCACTGACCTCATCTGGAAGAACCAGAACTCTTGGGGCACTGGCGAAGATGTGAAGGTTATATTGAAAAATTCTCAGGGAGAGGTAAGGCCGTTTTGTCAGTACCACTCCAGTGTCTGTTCCACTCGAAAGTTCCTTGTGCAAGTGTGATATCTTTTCAGAAGTCACGCTGAAATGTGAAGTACCTGATTCCTTACACCAGACCAAGGCTGCTGAGTAAATCAAAGTGAAACTGATTTCACATTTTAGGAGTGAAATGGGAATGTATCGTGGCGCACTGAACGTGAGCACAGGCTCCGGTTTCTGCTTCCACTGCCCTCTGAAGCAGTGGAGCAGCAGTTTGTGACTTTTGGCAAGTTCCTTCGCCTCTCTTAGTCTTCTCATTTTGAAATGGTGGATAATAATAAACCAAGTCACAGAGCTGTGATAGTGCTAATGTAATGAATATAATATACTCATTGAGATACTACTGGGAAGTGCTGGGAATGTATCTGGCCTCTGGCAACTATGTTATTAGCTATTAGCTTTGTTCCCAGCTCTCAGAATATTTGTGAAACTCTTGAGTTTGAAGATTTTGGAGTGTACATCTCCTTGATGGTTGTGTTTTCAACATGTCAGTCCTAGATTCTTATCAAAGAACCTTTCCTACCCTCACTGTCATGTCAAGAAACCCATGCCCTATGCACACATGCACACCCGATCCCAGAAATGGGGCTCTGCCAAGGAGGGAGTGGGTGCAGGTCCACCTGCAGTTTCCCTTTTGGTTCATTCTCTGCTCCCGTGATGTCAGCTGCGGACCTCTTACCCTTTCTGGTGCTTCGCCCATTAGGGCCTCTCTCACTAGAGTCCTAAGCACATCAAGGGGAGGGACCTATTCCCTGGTACATAATAGGCCTTCAGTAAGAATTTCCTGGCTAAAAAATTTTTTTAAATGAAACACAGACCTTCCCTTAAGTTCAGAGAATTAAAGTAACTAACAGGGTTTGCTGTGGGTATTTGCATTCCGAGTCCTGTGCCTGGCTGTCTTTCCATCCGTCCCTCACCAGACGTGTCTGCTGGTCTTTGGACTGGTCTTTGTCCAGAATCCTTGTCTACCGAGCGAGGTGTTTCTTGATCTCAGGCTGAGCCAGGAAGGGAAACGGCCTGTGATTCTTTCACCGTCGACCTCTGCACAGTTGTGTGAGATTTGGGAGCACCCTGGGGAGTTCATCCCCGGTACTCGGCCTGGTTCTCAGGGGAGCGGCGTTGTTGACACATGCCGTCAGTCACTTGCAGGCTTCAAGGTGTTGGTCTTCCTCCTGGTCTCTCTGCGGAAGCCCTTCCTCGTTTCTCTCTCGGCGCGTCGGGGTCCTTCCCCTGTGGCTGCCGCTGCTGCCCTGCTGCGCCGATGGCGGCCCCGGTGCCGGGCGCTTCCCTGGCGTCGGCGGGACATGGGTCTCTCCACACACGGCTGAGCGCCGATCCGCTCAGGTCGTGAAGCCCCGTGCTGAGGGGCTGTGGCAGATGCAGCAGGCTTTAGTGAGCCCTGGGATCCAGTCCTCATCTTGCCGTTTGTTTCTCTGTGAAAACGTGTTCAGGGTACAAGCAATCCTGTAGGAGTTTGGAATGCAGCAGGTTGAAAAGCCCCCAAAATAGATGGCAGATACCGTGACGGGGATGGGGCTTGAGTGGTATTATGATGATGTCTCCATAAAGCTAACTAAAGCTCAGGTTTTCCTTCATAATTTAAACCCGTGAATATTAAATTATTTGGTTGGTTGGTTTGTCTGTTCTTTTTAACCAACTTCTGTCTTCTGCTTGCTGGGCTCTGTTAAGTGACTTCTGTCAGAAATGAGGAAAAGTATCATGAATACAGTTTTTTTGTTTTTGTTTTTGTTTTGTTTAAAGATTTTATTAATTTGAGCGAGAGACACACAGCAAGAGAGGGATCACAAGCAGTGAGAGTGGGAGAGGGAGAAGCGGGCTTCCTGCTGAGCAGGGAGCTCGATGCGGGGCTCAATCCCAGGACCCTGGGATCATGACCTGAGCCGAAGGCAGCTGCTTAATGACTGAGCCACCCGGGTGCCTCATTGCCTCATGAACACAGTTTTTATGTCTGTGGTTGTCAGGCAATTACATTTGGTATTTATTCCTTTAATTCTGAAACTTTGTTTATTAGTAGGTCCCAGGCCATATTTGCAACAACCCGTCATTACCATCATAAAAACCATTGCTCTGTAAGATTGTAGATAGTAGGTTTAAGTCAGTTTAATTTTTTTTTTAAAGATTTTATTTATTCATTTGACACAGAGAGAGAGATTACAAGTAGGCAGAGAGAGAGGAGAGAGGAGGAAGCAGGCTCCCTGCTGAGCAGAGAGCCCGATGTGGGCCTCGATCCCAGGACCCTGGGATCATGACCTGAGCCGAAGACAGCGGCTTTAACCCACTGAGCCACCCAGGCGCCCAAGTCAGTTTAATTTTTTACGTGTATTTTCCTCTTGCTGAGGCACTGGAAGTGTCAAAAAATGTAATTAAACTTTCTGTAATGGGAATATACGGGCTCACACAACCAAAAATCCAGAGATAGTGGACTTGATCCACTATCCAGTGTCCCCAAGGATCTTCTGTGTCTCTGTTTTCTGAGTGTCTCTTTGGTTGATGGAGGATGAGTGCCAGATGCTCCTGGAGGTGCATTGTTTGAGGTTGGCTTTTTGTGGGAAAGAATTTCTTTCCCTGTGAGTTTTCCATCCGGGGCTTTACTTACATGGGACCAGCTTGGGTCACAGGCTCACCTCTAAAGCAGTCCCTGAGTCTAGAGGACAGAGTTAGCTTGAGCCACCTTCTCCCCTCCAACAGCTCAATCCTGCTCTGTTTCTGTGACACATGTGTCCCATCTCCCTCGGAGAGATGGGGACCCAGCTAATACTGAGAGCTTTAATGAATGAGGACAGGGATAGTGCATGACTAAAAACAGCAAATGTTGATATGCTAAAATAGAATGTTTTTCTGCCTTCCTTCCCCTCTTTCTTTCTTTCTTTCATTTTATTTATTTGTTTGTTTGTTTGTTTATTTATTTATTTATCAATCAATCAAGTAGAGAGAGAGAGAGAGCACGCACAGGCTGGGGGAGCGGCAGAGGGAGAAGCAGGCTCCTGAGATGCAGGAGTCGATCCCAGGACCCTCGGGTCATGACCCGAGCTGAAGGCAGACACTTAACTGACTGAACCACCAAGGTGTCCCTAGAATAATTTTTTTGTTTTTAAAGATTTTTATTTATTTGTCAGAGAGAGAAAGAGACAGAGAGCACAAGGCAGACAGAGGGAAAAGAGGACTCCCCGCTGAGCAGGGAGCCCAATGAGGGACTCGATCCCAGGACTCTGGGATCGTGACCTGAGCGGAAGGCAGATGCTTAACCAACTGAGCCACCCAGGCATCCCTGGAATGTTTTTCTGTGAGGGAAATAAGAAAGCAGACTCTCTGTACCTTCCGAAATATAGTCAGAACTGAAACTTCTGTATATGTGAATGACTACTTACGTGTACAGAAATATCATAGTTTAACCGTCGGTTCCTCCACCCACAAAAACTGCTCTGATCTGTGTGTAACGTTTGTGATTTGTGTGGTGTGGGTGTCCCGCACTCCCACCGTGGTGACTTCAGGCTGTCAGCGTATCGTGACCGCGCAGAGTTGGCAGAGGTGAGCATGTCAGCTGGCGCTGGCTGGCTTCAGTGCACTCCTGAGTTGTGTAACTTTATGTGCGCAAGGCTTTAACAGGGACCGACTGGTAGTGCATTTGGTAGACAAACCATTTATGGGGGCCTTTTAGGGCACTTGATAGGGTTGGATATCTTGCTGAGAGGAATTTTTTTGATAAAGGCATTTATCTATTAGCACCTTGACCAATAACAATTTCCTGGGCCTCATCCCAACACTTTTTGGTTCTAAATTTGTTTCATGATTTTTCTATCAATTTTTAAAATTATTTAGCACACTCATTTTCTATACAGTCTTTCTGCATTACATTAATTGAGTTTTAAGTGTTGTCAAATAAAAAGTGCTTAACCATATGCTTACATTAGAAGTAGTTAAATTGAATTAATTTTTAATTTGCCGGGCCAGTTGCTTTTTCTGAGTTTCACATTTGAGGACAATATTCTTATGCCACATACTTTAAGAGCCCACATTTCCAGATGTGGTGTCTACACTGGTCACCAGCTGCCCAAGCTAGAATGTAGGAATTCTCTAGCAGATTTTCTTTGACTTTTCTTTCCTCATTTTAGGATGAATTATGAAAAGCTGGGTGCTCCGAGAGCTTTTTGAGAATTCTTTTTCTCTTTTGTGTGCTGCTCTCCCTCAATCGGTCTCTTACTTCAAAGCATTATAATTGACCTAAGGATTCACATGCTTTTTTGTCCGTGTGGTTTTGATCAAAGCAGGCTGATATTTATGAAATGGCTATTTGTGTTTGTAGCCACCGATTGAGCTCCCAGAACTGAAGTTTCTGGCTAATGGAAACTCAGAATAGTCCATCTTCTTTGGCCATGCAACAATAATCAAAATTCCTCAGAAAATACTAGTGTGCACCTTGCTTCATTCATAAAATATATCCTTGGACATGTTTAAAATGGAGTTTTCGTTTGTACGACACGGTTTTTTGGTTTTCCTTCTTTGCCATTTTAAACTAGCTGATTGTGTGTTAGATTCCAGATAAGCTTTTACTGATGTAACCTTAACATCTTTGTGTGTGGAGTTCTCTTTCTTGAGTAACCTTAGGATCTGGTACAGAATAAGGTGAGCAGCTCTGCAGCACTTTGTAGGACACACTCATGTACTTGCTGCCAGGTCATCAGGTCAGCCTTCTGCTTACATGGAGACACAGCTGCATCGTGTGAGTCAGTTTTCTCTCCAGGAGAGTCAGCTGTACGTGAGCCTTTCAGCAGGGAATGGAAGTCGTTCATTCTGTCGTACTTCCAGTGAGTGACGGTACTGTTCTCTGTGTGGAGTGCATTGGAGCTTCTCCACTAGTGTGAAGAAGGAAGCGCTCATCTGTCTTGATTCCATTTCCCAAGAGGAACCAGTTGCTGAAGGTGGACTGTTGCCACCATGGTCCCTGAGATCACAGCATTTGGCCTTCACCTTCATTTTAGTCAGGATTTATTCAGTACCTTCTTTCTGCTAGGAGACCGGATCTTGAAGCTGAAGTCATGGGGAGTGTTATAAAGAATCCAGTGTGCCACATGGTTCGCAGAGTTCTTAGTAACAGAATGGGATCAAAAGCATTGGAAACTTCGCAGCAGGTGTTTTCCCATTGGACACCAGGAGAGCTCCCCTGCAGGGAATATTGAAGATCTAAGAACTGCTACCAGTTATGCAAAATTTCCTGCTCTGTAGCTAAAGCTATTGAGGAACCACTTTTTTCTTTTTTAAAAAATAATCCCTACTGTAGGGAAGGTGCTGTTTCTAAAAGTTCGGCAAAGAAAAGTTCCCTCTCCCCAACTGCCTGTGTGATTTTTCAGTATGGTTTTAACTTAAGATGGAGCCACTCTTGTTTTCAGGAGGTTGCTCAGAGAAGTACAGTCTTTAAGACCACCATACCTGAGGAGGAGGAGGAGGAGGAGGAAGCACCCGAAGTGCTTGCAGAAGAAGAACTTTTCCACCAGCAGGTATTACTTTAACGTATTTAAGTTTTTTTTTGACAGAATTATGGGAAAACCAAAATCAGTAGTGAGTTTTTTTTTTCCCCGGTTACTTGATGAACCATGTAAGTGATTGGCCAGGTGGAGCTGGTTCGTTTTTCCTGAGGGGTTAGTCAGGATAGCACATTAGAGCACTGGGAGAAAACATTAGTACTTCTTTTAAAACATTTGCTTTCTCATGATACCACATTTCAGTTGTGTTTTATAATGTACCTAGTATGTATAGCACTTATAAATACGTATATATGGGTTGGAATGCATGCTCAAAAGAGAGTTCTGTGAGAGAGAAGTTTAGATCCCTAAATTAGAGTATCTGCATATAAACTTTAAAAACTAGAGTAATATTCGACTGCAGTGGGAAACAAAATTCTTGCTATATTAGGTTCCTAATCATCTAATTACAAGATGGATTTTAGCTGATGCTTGGGCTTTTGAGAGCCCTTGAAATAAAGAAACTAAATTTGATTTTAATTAATTAAATTGGAATTATTAATAAGTAATAAGCCTTTAGTTTATGTTCTCAAGCTGTTTGAGTCAGGTATTACTCAAAATTCTTACCCTTATCCTTATAAGATTTTGTCTCTGTGTCTGCAGATTTATAAATCTCTTCATTTTGCTTCACTGGCCCCAGTCCTACTCCAAAAACCATTCTCATGTGTGGTTAGCCCCCAGGGTTGAGAACTACTTGCAGTGGGTTGTATGAGGTAGAATAATTTTTTTGCATACTTCTTCATACATTTTGGAGGGTTATTTAAGAACAGATACTTTCGGCTTACCTTGAACAAGAAAACAAGGACAAGATCCATTTCCTGTGCTTACTGGGAAGCATTATAACGACTGGAAATACAGTAAGAGATACCTCAGGGTGCAGGACAAGTGGCTCAGAGTAGGAGCTGGAGCAGGGAGATGCTGGAGACAAGGCCACCGGAAGAGTTGAGAAGATCTCTGGGGAGTACACTTGTCCAGTGTTCTAAAGGATGGGCAGTGTTTTGAATATCAGAAGACAGCCAGTGGTATTCTGTGGGTGTTTGAGTTACCGTTGGCTGCCTTAACGTACACCTCAGAGCTTAGTGCTTTAGACCAGTTTCTTACTTGCCATGGTGGTGGTTTGACTGGGCTCAGCTGGGCACTTAGTTCTTCCTTGCTTCACATCATGGAGAGTGAAATTAATGCTGTGGTTGCATTCAGCTGAGATTATGGCTGGAGCTGGAAGGTTCTCCCTCTTTTCTCCATGTTCCTTTATTTTTCGGTAGTTTAGCCCAAGCTTAATTATAACATGGCAGCTGGCTTCCAGGAGGGTGCAAAAGAGAGAACCGGATCTCTTAAAGGCCAGGCCCATATTCTCGTAGCCAAAGTGAGT
The DNA here is from genome assembly GCA_002007465.1 of Ailurus styani. Taxonomy (NCBI): domain Eukaryota; kingdom Metazoa; phylum Chordata; class Mammalia; order Carnivora; family Ailuridae; genus Ailurus; species Ailurus styani. Next base: position 2,002,438 of record LNAC01000110.1, on the reverse strand, counting down.
CTCTAGACCATCTCCAGTTCAGGTGAGAGTAAATAGTCTTCAGTCTTGATGGGAGGAGCGGCAGAGAGTTCATGGTGGTCCTTCGAGCACCACAGGGAATGTGTCAGGACTTAGGCGCCAAGTGTATCTGTCCAGTTGTGTCGGAAGGTGTGTGTCAGACATACAGAAAATAGGCAGCTTGGTGCAAGTGTGCAGTCGGGATACCTGGGCAGATAGCTTCTGCACACTGCGGAGTCAGGGAGATTGCAGAGACATGGAGGGACCGGGTGAGTAGCGGTTCATAGGGACGTAATGACTGCACTTGAGCGGGGAGAGAAGGGAAAGAGGTCATGTGGGTGAGGCTTTTAGCTTTTGCGATCAGAGTAGGTAATGACTTCAAAGTTTAAAAGAGGAAAGATGAAAGGGTAGATATTTTGACTTTGTATTAGAGAATGGGTCCAGTGGCCTTTTGAATTGATTAGAAGGTTTCTTTGGTGACCTTCAACAAGGCGGTTTCAGTCCAGTCCAGCAGTAAGTCACAAGTCTGACTGTGAGGGAGGGAGCCATTTTGACTTCACATTTGAGGGTGAAGCCAGAGCGCGTCCTCTAGGATGTGTAAGCAGAGGACCCAGCCTGCCGGAGTCCCTGATGTGGTTCCGAATGGAACCCGCTGACCCCCGTTTCCCATGTTATAAAAGGAGGCTATTTATTGAACAGCTTTCAACTTCAGCTGCATATTATAATTACTTAGTGAGCTTTAAAATTATATATAAATAGATACACTGCCCCATTTAAATGAGAAATTCTCATTTAGTTGGTCTAGGGACCTAGATCAGATTTTTTTTAAGCTCCTCCAGATCTGAATGTGCAGCTGGAGTTCAGCATCACTGTTCTCGAATTTGTTGGAAGGAGTCTAAGAGAAGGTTAGAAAGGGTAAGTGAGGGATGATAAGGGTTCATTTGAAGTCAGCTAATATGGATTTGTCCTGTCTCTGCCTTAGTTGAAAGTACTGTTGTCTGCTTTTTTAGCACTGATCTTTCTTTTTCCTTCGCCTCATCAGGGAACCACAAGAGCATCCAACAGAAGCTGTGCAATTATGTGAACTTCTCAAGTCAACGGTCTTCCTCCAAATAAAGAAGTATGGTAATCCTTACCAACATGCAGTGCAGAGCCTTCTCAGAAGCACAGAATATTTTTGTATTTCCTTTATGTGAATTTTTAAGCTGCGAATCTGATGGCCTTAATTTCCTTTTTTGACACTGAAAGTTTTGTAAAAGAAACCATATCCATACACTTTGTTGCAAGATGTGAATTATTGACACTGAACTAACTGTACTGTTTGGAAAGGGTTCCTCAAATTTTTTGACCTTTTTTTTTTGTATGTGTGTGTTTTTTTAAGTTCTTATGAGAAGGGGACGGGAGGGACATAAACCATTGTGTGTCTGGGTATAATCTGAAGATTGCTCCATCTAGATTAGCAATCTGCTCTTGATTACTCTCTGCTCTATATAACGGTGCTGTGAGGGGGGGCATTTTTCAATATTATCGAACTTTTGTACTGAATTTTTTTGTAATAAACAATCAAGGCTACAAAAAAATTTTTTTAATAGAAAAGAAATTTTGTAAGAAGGCAATATTAACCTAATCATCATGTAAGCACTCTTGGATGAAGGATTCCACAAAACTTTGTTTTATGGTTACTTCTTCTCTTAGATTCTGAATTCATGCGGGGATGGGGGGTGGGAGGGAAGGGTTTCTCTTAAAATGCATTAGCTGTGTTTTTAAAGATAGTGTAACTTGCTTTAATTTCCTATGTTACATTAACAAATAAACGCTGTTTTAATATTAATCTGCTGTCTTTTTTTTTTTTAAGATTTTATTTATTTATTTGACACAGAGAGAGGGATTACAAGTAGGCAGAGAGGCAGGCAGAGAGAGAGAAGGAAGCACGCTCCCTGCTGAGCAGAGAGCCCGATGTGGGCCTGGATCCCAGGACCCTGGGATCATGACCTGAGCCGAAGGCAGCGGCTTTAACCCACTGAGCCACCCAGGCGCCCTCTGCTGTCTTTTTTAACTTTAAAAACCCGATTTGGGGGGGAGAAAAATATTGTTTTAGTTTTGCTTTTCATAAAAATAACTTGGCTGCTTGTTTAAGCTAGTTGTTCTTGTAAGCTTTGATGATGAGGAGGATAAATAGACAAATAGTGTTCTGGTGTCGTCCCCCCCTTTTCAGTACTCTGTTGTCATTAATAATGGTAATAACAATAATAAAAGCGGTGATAATAGCTAATGTTTTGGAGCCAGGCATTGTGCACAGTGCTGTATGTTTTGGAGCTTATTAACAATAAGACCTTTCAAAATCTCTTTAAATAGGAAAGCCAAATGGGAACAGGGACAGTGGCAGAGGACACTGAGGAAGACATTCCTCTTAAAGGAAGAAGACAGAGCTAGTACCTAGAATCCAGTTTGGCTGTCCTGTAAAGTAGAGAAGAGATACTGAGTAACAGGGACCCTGTAGAGGGTGAAGGTGTGAGGGTCTGACCTCGGTCGGTGTGCGCTCTGGGGCGGCTTGGTTATGTGTGGGGGTGACTCGGCCGTCATTTGTTCGGGGCTTGGGGCGTTTTCGTCATGTGGTTGCTTTAGCCAAGTGGGTTCATCTTGTAGAAAGTGGAATGTCTGGACCATCCTTAGAACGGACAGATGATCAATTCTGGAAGCCAACCCAGAGTCAGTGTTTGGCTTTCCCTTAAAATATTCCTGCAGGAAGTTGTGCAAAGACTACCAGCTTTCCCTTGAAAATAACTCACAAAGTCTCAGAATTACTGTGCTCTGCAGATTTACTGCAGACTCTGGTGCCGTCACAGACACAAGATAAATGCCGGGGAGGATGCTCTGTCTGGTGAAGCAGATAAAATGATCACTTCTCAACACAGATGGATCTTCATAATGAGAATGACCCTGCGGACGGCCAGCCCCGGCCTGGAACCTTTTTGCCACAAGATGGGGTTCTTGTCCTCAGAATACACTTGGGGTACTTTACTGCTGGGTAAATGAAGTGCTGGAAGGCAACACTTGCAGGAGGTAGGCGTTAGGAAGCATTCGCGGCTGTGATCTCGACGCGTGGTGCCTGCTCCAGTGACACAGATGTCCATCTGTGAGTTGGAGTGAAAATCTGGGGCCCTGTCAGCATAGGGTGCGGTGTCCCTGGATGTGTCACAAGCCGGACACTGTCGGGTTTACTCAGTCTGACAAAGTTGAGACTAAATTGAGGTTTTCGGAAATCAAGCAGCACTTGTGCCTGTTCCCCACCCCC